>CAKNYM010052044.1:1915-95259 GCA_932195095.1 Andricus curvator
GGTAGAAAACGAATATTTTTTGGTTAAAATGAATAAATTTAAAATTAAAAAATTTTATTCTATAATTGATTTATTCCGTTTATGAAAAATTCTATGTTAAGAATGTTACAAGATTAAAATTATCTTTATATAGATAAGAAATTATTTGATTGTTCAAGCTGTGCTGAAATTATTTTTATTATCATGAATTCCTATATTTTAGGGAAGCATTCTACACAGGAAAATAAGTATTTCGTTATGTCATTGGAAAGAATTGAGTGTATTTCTTAAATATTTGGTACATCAAACTGGAGCGTGATTACAATGTCATATCTTAAATATTCGTTAATAACAGTAGCAATTTATATGCAGCAAATTAATGTCAGTTTTATCCATTAGTTGACGAAGTTTATCAAACTTATTAGAATACTAAATATAATATAAAATAAGGTAATAAATTTCCTCCATTAATGGAAGGAATTGACATTAATTTTTTGCATTTTCAGAATTTGAATCAATTATAAACAAATTGTAAGGAAATAAACACAGTCGCTCATAGCGTACTTCTGAACATGGTAGAAAATTTTTATTTTCTACGGAATCGTTTCTTTTCGTCTCAAAGAGATAAAGGAGACTTGACACACGATATTGGCATTCAATAATAATTTATACTTCTATAAACCATTGTTATAAACAAATTCACTTTAGTGCAACTTTTTACTTTATGTTCCCCCCAAGCAAAGACTACTGATTCTACGCCCCAGCGGCTGCGCCCGTCTTTTCAAATATCAGTACTAGTATTCACCTACAATATTTTTTTGTTAACTTAATTTCCTGAGTTTAAATTTTTCTGTAGTACACAAGGAAAATCGCAGTAAAACCCGTGTATAGTACTTCTTATTATTAGTTCTCGCGAAGCCAGTCTACGGATCCACCTAGGTTTAGGGGCAAGCGTGCAAACCACAGATTTATTGTCTTCTCAACTGACGTTCGTATTCTTCATTATATCTTTCAGCGTAGAAATTCTTGACTGATCTAGGGCCTTCTTCTCTGTCGAATAGAGCTGGTATTCTAAAATATTCTTCGTACCTCCTTGTTGGAAGGTATGCTGCTTTGCTTGCTTCATGGTGTGCATTTGGGTTCGCTTGATGGTTACTTTCGTGTTTCTCAGCATGAGCATGGTCATGCGCCTGAACAAGTCGCAAACTACGGTCCACACCCAATTGCACTAATTCGTCAAAGGTCAGAGTATACCACTGTCGATTTTTTGTGTTAAATACAGCCAATACATATGGTTGGTTAAACAAAATACCTAGTACTCTAATATCATCCACATCTTCCTTCTCGTATCCAAAGATGGCATCGCCCCTTTTATAGTAAGCTGCAGCTGGATGAACTATCGGGTGCCCATTGAGAGTTTTGAATTCAGGGTAGGCATCAACATCTGCTTGGTTCAATATCTCGATAGGAGGAAAATGGACACCGTTGGAATGAGGAAATAATTCCAGTAAGGTAGTAGGTATCGCTGGATTAGGTTGTGAACATATTAATTCTGTAAGAAGAAATAGAGATAGGTTAATTTAAATATTTATAATGGCTATAATTTGAACGACGGACCAACATACTGCTAGAAATGTTCCGAATATTTCTACACAATGAAGTTACTAAGGTTACTGAAATTTACGAAATTAGGTTGCTGAAAACGAAATTCAATATGTATGCAGCTTATATTTGTTGAAAACAATGCTGCTGTCGAATGAAGAAAGCTATAAGTGACATTTGTCACAGAGGTTATTTTTCCGTACACGGATGTCGAAAAGTTGTCTCTGTGGCAAGTGTTACTTACTGGTTTTTCTATTCGACTTATTGTAACAAAATTGTCTGAAATATGTGACTGAAGCTTTATGCAGTTGTCGTTTTTTAAATTTCCGTTCCTGTTTAGTAATATTTGAAAGGCCAAACTGCATACGGGCGTAAGTGCCAAAACCCGAATTTTACAGGAGAAACAAAAAATGTCTTTTACGCAATTAATTTTCAGCAAAAAAATGCGAAAACGGTTCGAGGTACTATTAGGCTTCATCGAACTGTGAAACGAACATCCTGAAAGAAGCAGTCATCTCCGAGAAAACCATTGTCAAATGAGCTTTGAGGAAATAAAAGGAAAGTAATTTTATATTTGTAAGCGACATAAGTTTTCGTGACGGCTTTCTGTAAAGGACCCCATACGTGTTTCTGTACTGAAATCTGCGTCTGCATTGACTTCGCAAAGGAACAAAGAAAAGCGAATTTTTTTCTCGATTCGTTTTAGTAAAAAGCGTTGATCTACAACATTCATTAAACAAAACGCGTCATTTCCATATGTTGCTATTGTTTGAATAAAGATGGAAAGCTTAACCAGAAATTGCTGTACTTAAAATTAGGCATACTATATTATAACGAGATTGTGAAGTTCACGTCCGGTCCGAATAAAGCGGAATCATTAGGAGAACAGCTTATAGATATATGAGAGTTTTGGTGCAATTACTATTAATTTTGAGGAAAAACGAAATAATGAAGACTGATATTTTAATGAAACAGAATTTTAGATTCTAAGGACTATTTTCCCGTTTTGAACGCTTATCCACGCTTTAGAAAAAGAAACCAAATAAAACAGCTTTCCTAATTGAGAACGGACCTGAAAATTTTGGGAAAAATGTGAAACGCGTGATGGAAAGTATGGCAATTTTTGAAAATGTTTGAAGTTTATGAAAACTTATGGAAATTTGCGAAGGCTTCTGAAACTTGGAAAAAAAATTATTGAAACCGGTGAAATTTGTGAAAATTTAGGACATTTACGCGATCATATGAAATTGTATGAAATTTGTGGGCCTTTTTGGGAATTTCGGGAAGTGTAGAAATGTTTTCACCAGGACAGAACCAGAGCCGAAAGATTCGTGGTTGATTTGTGTTGCATACTGACGAGGTACCAGCCTCCCGCGCTTTAAGAATAGGTTCAGGCTAGAAAATTATTGTAGGGACAAAAACAGGAAAGTAAAAATACTAGTTAAAAAAGTAAGGGTAAAATCAAAGCGGAAGACCAGAAAAAATGCAAATCGTATAATAATAGTATATTTACCAATGGATTGAAGGAAAACGGATAAACTGAAGAATAGAGTGCCAGCGGCGATCTTCATTTTCTATTGTAGTAGATTCAACAGTAGATGATACTGATTTATGGAGAAATACGTTAACTGCGTAACTAATGAATTTTCTACGAGATATTTCCATTTATATACTAGGAGGCTGCCCATATACCACGTAGCTAATATTTATTTTTGAGTCCCCCTCTTAGACCCCCCACCAGAAAAAGTTATCCACATGGAATATGTGGCTATCCCAAGTCCCTGGTTCTGTTTGGTTGTACACCTATGATGTCACAGTTCAAACAAAGATTCGAGCAAAACAGATATTTATTGGTCCAACGTTATCCCTGCCAAAGTTTCGATTATTGTACATATTTGTAAGATGGAATATTGTGGGGGAGATTGTCAAGTGGTATTATCTGTTACCATGATGGAGGGTGGAGCGGTCTAAAAAAGGCTTTTTTTCAAAAAGTGACAACGCTTCTCCAGTTTTTCAAAATTTAGGTCAGATGTTGTAATTCGACCCCTTCCTTACAATGAAGTATGTCAAAAAAGTAATGACAGTCGTGTGCATGGTGTAAATAATTCTTGTTTTTCCATTTTGAAACAGCAACTTGTGTTGGTGGACAAGGCCGTAGCCAGAAAAAGATTAGGGGAGGGGGATCTGCAGCCGCACACTCAGCAGAGTACATGTATATTATGTATGTGTTTCCAGAATTTCGGTGGGAGAGATTATAAGTTGGTACTTTTCCAGTAACGAATTTCTAAATATATCAATTGATTGAATAAGTATTTTTTTTCTAAAATTCAGTATCTCGTATTTCTCTAATATGGAACTAGTAGAATTTCACTACTAACACAGTCACACGAAAAAAGAATAAAAGTCTCACCAGACGACACAAACATTTCTCTACGTTTTTGGTATCGTTGAATCCGAATCCGGGGTTTGTTTGTTTCAGTCAGATCGCATTTCGTTCCTAAACTCAAAAAATTGAGAAAAAGTTTCAATGAAATTTCAATAATCTAGATTTGAAGAGTAACATGAATTTTGGTTCGAAATAATTATATTAAATCAATTATTTCTTCAGTTTCACCTAGTACATCATTTAAATAAATTTTTTTTTTTTTATCAAGAAATAATATCAAACAAATCATTTCTTCATTTAAACCAGCATCAAACGCGCGCTACGAGCGCGTGTACTTTTTCCATTTGAGGGGAAAAGAATTTTGATTACGAAAATTAATTCCAATAACTAATAATTTTTTTACTCTATTGGTTTTCGAAGTTATATAAAAAAAATGTTCCTGAAGTATGGCTTTTAGTGGCTCTTTCCAGTTCGTTTATATCTTAAAAAGATTACGAATTTCAGCTCTATCAACTTTTTGAAACAAAATGTGTCAATGAGTAATTTTATTTCATGATAAAATTTATTTCTGAATGTTTCTAAATATTATTAAGAAAAAAGAAAATTTTAATTCTAAATTATTTTGTGACACCGGCAAATAATTCTGTTCTTAACATTTTGGTACCCATAATCATTTTTAAACTTTTCCACACATTTAATGAAATGAGGAAAATGAAATTATGGACAAAGACTTAAAATATCTTAATTTACGAAATGTATTAAGCAATTGGTAATGGTAAAAAGAAAATTCGTTAACGATAACAACAAAAATTACAGGTACAAACAATATGATTTCTGGGAAAATTTCAAGTAATTTAGGGTTTATTTTAAAAGATTAGTTTCGAGTTTTGAATATTTCAACATATACTGATAAAGGAATCTGAAAGATTTTAATACAATTTTCTTTAATTTTGTAAGATTTATATTTTGTTGGAAAAGTGAATTGGTTAAAAAGACATTTAGAAGTGTTTTTTGTGTGTAGATTTTTGAACATTTCGCGAAACGAAGCTTTTTAAGAATTTTAAGTGGAAATAGTACAATAAAGTCATAAACTGTTTTTAAATTGGTTGGCCTTCTGGTGGATTATGAGTATTATTATATATAAGTTTATCATCTTTAGAGTTTTATTTTTTAATTAAAAATATAATAATCAAGTACAAGATTATCTTCTGATTTTATATGTAAACAAGAAATTTTACCTCTATATCCTTAGAAGATGAGTAATATAATTTAATTTATTTAATAGTCTGAAGCATTATAATGGCCTATTTTAAATTTCATTTTTATCACTGGATTTCAAGCGAAAATATTGTGAAATTAACTTAAGTGTATTTATCACGTTTTGTTCGCTTACTCCTGAAATAAGACTCGTTTAAAATTAAATTTCTATTTATTCTCCTTCAGGCGCCTTGAACGTCAAAAAAAACAGTTTGATATTCCAATTACAAAAATTACATTTTTATATAATGTCGTCGTTGACAAAAATGAAAATTTTCCATGCCATGTCGCTTGGATTCTATTCGATGAGACTTATGATTTTGGGAATTAAAATTACTTTTGAATAATTTTTTATTTATATTTGTAATATTGTTTCCTAAATTGAAACATAGTTTATCAAAAATTGAAATCGTTAATGAGAACTTAGAAATCTAGGTCTCCCTAAGTGTTCCGGGAAATATTTTTTAATTTGAAAGCCTTTAAACATATTCAAGAATGGGTTTTTTTATTGAATTAAATTTCTTTTAAATAAATTTGTCTCTTTTATATTCTTATTTACTTCAAATAAATCCATTTTTACAATTCGAAACTTATGTTTTTCGCATAAAAATCTTTTTCCCCTTTCACGTTTCCTTCAATTTATAATTCTGCTCTCCTATAATTATCTCATTATAATATGTAATGTATTTGTGCTAGTATACAATAAGAAAATTAAACTTCGTAAAAACAAACTGTTTGGCTTCAGAAACTACTTTATAATTTAAAAAATCGAAAATATTGAACAAAACCAAAATAAATAAATTGTTAGCACCATCCCTAAATGTTTCTCCTCTCGCCATTTCATACACTGAGTTTTTGCGGCTGATGCTAGAAAATCGCAACCTCTACCACTTATTACTTAAAGGCAGAATTTACTTTACGATTTTATCATCGCGACTCGTTCGAATTCAATCCCAAAAGGTTCAAAGTTTTTTTGAACTTTAGCGCGCCCTAAGGCATGTAAAGGTGCCCCAAAAAGGTTATATTTTTAAACAAATTAGTAACATATTTTAAATTGCAAAGGAAGGGAAAAAAATATATCCAATAATATCCAGGACTTGCACGTGTAGTGCAGTTTAGTAATATATAGTGACCATCATATACCATCTATTGTACCTCGAATCCATAATCTTTGTCCATCTCTCTTCTCCTTGTTTTACTAATAGTTCTAACTCTATGTCCTCCCACTCCAGTACCCCTTCTTGTATATCACAAGCCCTCCTCATTTTTTTCCTTTCTTCCTCCCATTTCGAATTTCCCAAATTGCCTCTCATCTCGTTGTTTCGAACTTCGTCCAAGAATACTTGTGCTATTCTGCTCCCCTCTCCCCTTTTCAGCTTCTCTCCAAACTTCCACGCTCTCTTAATTTGTCTAGTTACCATTTTTTCCCTTCCTAGTTCTTCCCTTAACATGTATCCTGGGCAACTGCAAGTAACCTCCATTACCCATCTCAGAAATCTCTCTTGCATGCTTTCCACTTTCCTATATTCCTTCCATCCCCGGACCTCCACTCCATAACACAACACCGAACAAAAAAAACGCATCAAACAACCAAACCCTCATTCTCCAATCGTCATTGAATCTTCTCTTTCCTATACCCCATACTTGGCCCATTACTTTACTTGCACATTCGATTCTTTTCCTCACCTGCACCTCATTTCCCCCTCCTAACTCAAACCAAA
Source organism: Andricus curvator (assembly GCA_932195095.1). Taxonomy (NCBI): domain Eukaryota; kingdom Metazoa; phylum Arthropoda; class Insecta; order Hymenoptera; family Cynipidae; genus Andricus; species Andricus curvator. The sequence continues at coordinate 8,861 of CAKNYM010052044.1, forward strand.
AACCTATGTAACAGAACTCCTCCACACTTTCCACTGTTGCCCGTTCATCTTCCAAGCGTAACCTATTTTGGTCTTTCTATTTCTGAAGCACATCACCTTGGTCTTCCCTACGTTCACCGTCAGTTGTTTTGTTCCCACATACTCTTCGAAAATTCTTATCATTAGGTTCATCCCCTTCTCATCGTCTGCTAATAGAACTACGTCGTCCGCGCATGCTAGAGAGTATATATAGTAGAGAGTATATATAGTTTGCTATTACTCAAAATCGTCCCCTCTTTCCCTTTCTCCTTTAGCTTCTCCTCTAAGTCTGCCAGCAGCATATTAAATAGTAGCGGACTCAACGGGCACCCTTGCCTTAGACCTCTTCCTGTCCCGAAAACCTCCCCTTTTTCCCCCCTATCTTTACCCTAATCCTGGTTTCAGTAAAAATTTACTTTATCCTCTCCAACAACCCTTCCTCTATTCCCCTCTCTTCCATTGCCTGTCATAGCACTTTTCTATTTACTGAGTCAAAAGCTGCTTTGAAATATACGAACAAGGCGAATAATTTCCCTCTTTTTATCCCTAAGTTTCTGTTAACCAAGTAGTTGAGTACGTAAATGTTATCTATTGTCCCAATCCCTTTTCTAAATCCCGTCTGATTGTGTGGGATACTTTGTTCCTCTTCTATCAGATTCTCTATCCTCTTTCTTAGAATTTCTGCGTATATTTTATAACCCACTGGCATGAGTGATCCCTATGTACTCTTCTACCTTCTTACCCTCCCCTTTCTTGACAAGCGATACCACCAGCCCTGTCATCCACTCCACCGGCCACCCTTCTCCTTTCCAGACCTTGTTGCAGATCTTCCACTTCCCTTCCCCAATCCCTTCTCCTCCATATTTTAACGCTTCGTTCTCCATACCATCCTCTCCTGCAGCCGTGTTTCTTTTCAGTCTATCTATCGCCTCATTCACTTCTTCTCTTGTTATTTCGTTCCCTTCCTCCATTTCTCCCTGGACTATCCTTCTATTTTCTCCTTTGATCCTATTTTGTTCTCCCCCTAACAGACCCTTAAAATAATCCGTCCACTCGCCCATTTCTATTTCTTCATTCACGCCCTTCCTACCTCCTCTTTCCCTATTTATCACATCCCAGACCCTACCTTCTTTGATCGCTTTTTCAACTTCTTCCTTGTATTTCTCCTTTCCCGTTTGCTTTTTCCTTTCCAGCATCCTTTCATGTTCTCTTTTTCTCCTGTTGTACTCCGCCTTCTCTATTTCTCCTTTCCTCCATTTTCTTACACACTCTTTTATTCTCTCTTTACTCTCCCTGCATTCCTCGTCCCACCAGCCTCTCTTTCACTCTTCTCTTCCTTCTTTTGTACCTACCTCATCCCTCACCTTCTCAGTCGACCCTTTCAACCTTACAATTAACGAGTCTACTCCCTCCTTCTTTTCATACCTAACATTCTCCTTTTCGTAGGGGCATCACTAATACATGTATAGACTCACCTTACAGACAATATTTTGTAACCCTATATGAATGTCAATTTTCATTATAGATTAATCAGCATTCATATGCCTATTTCGTCGTTAGATTATGTAAACACGAGAAGTAATCACACCCCAAACCTAAACGCCGACAAGTGCCAATGTTATCAATTGTTATATACAGTCTTTACAAACAATTTACCTCTTTTGTTTATTCGAACATAGACCATTCATTTCAGTTCATCTCAAGAAAAATATTCCCACGAAACAAAAATCCATTCACTTTCTTTGAATGGGTTTCAAAGTCGTTTGAATAGCGCATCTGTTACTGAAATTCCAGATTGCGGCTGATTGTTTTTTAACAAAATTTTATTGTTATTATTTTTTTGACAGACTTATAAGCTACAAAAGCCTTCATATCATCTATAACTAAAATAGCAAAAGGTATCTAAGTAGCCTTGCGTTTGATTTCTCTTAATCTATCAATAATTTATAAATTTTAAAAATCATGTGAAATATGGCAGCCTAACCTGAAAAAAATCACTCTCATTCAAAAAGAACCACTTATAAAGTTGTAATAAATGATCAAAAACCATAAAAAATGTATCTTATTAAAAACCATATTTTTATAAAAACGCTAAAAGAAGGAAAAATACATTGAATGTAAAATAATAGAAAATTGTAAAATTTTACAGATCCCCCCCCCCCCCCCCGACTTTCCGAGGGAGTTTCCTGACTAAGGGTTGCTATTATAACATCACCCTAAAAACACACCTGAATCCTGAATATTATAAATGGGAACTTGAACAATTTTGAAAAATACTTTAAGTTTATACACTCATGATTTTTGAGCGGCTCTCCCGGATAGCTGCTGTTGTTCTAATATCCCCTTAAACATCCCCTTGAAAACCCACTCAGTAAGATTCGTTTCTATAAAGGTGAAACAATTGGGGGAATATTTACCCATCTTATTCTTACGGAAACAGGACCATATTCGAAAATAATCGAACTGTGGTGGTAAAAAAATCAGCATATTTTTTCGGGTGTTATAATGACTATCCCTTGCCTGATCAAGGGATAGTCATACTAACACCCGCTTGAACCCACCCACGCAGTGAGATTCGCTTCTATAAAGTACCACTAAATTCTATACAGCTGGAAAGGGATCGTCCATATATTACGTAAGCCGTCTTTCTTTTGTTTATATCGCTATGACCTTCTCAACTTCACAGCAATTTTGTTCTCGTCTTTATTTGAACAAAAGAAAAACGCCTTGCGTAATATATAGACGATCCCAAAGATTCGGGGAATATTTATCCATGTTGCCGTCCGAAAATGGAGAAATGTTCCCAAATAATCATTGCTATTGGCACTCTGATTTTTTGAGGTCGTCCTCAGACCATAGTTTGTCAGTATATTCGGTGAATATGTTCTCTTCTTATCCTTGGGAGAAAGAACAGTTTCTGGGAATATTCAAAGTTATTGTTCCTCTTATTTTTTGAGATGGTCCTCAGGCTATGGATTTCATTTTAGCAGCCCCCTGAACCCACTTACGTAGTAAATCTAAATTCTCTATGACTGGAAAGATTCAGTGAATATTTTCCATTCTTATACTTCGGAAAAATCACAGTATTTTGGAAAAGTCGATTTTATTGTTCCTGTGATTTTTTAGGGTGGTCCTTAGGCACTAGATTAAGAATGGGAAATATTCAGTGAATTTTTCCAGCCCTAGAAAATTTAGATTTACTGCGTAAGTGGGTTCAGGGGGCTGCTAAAATGAAATCCATAGCCTGAGGACCATCTCAAAAAATAAGAGGAACAATAACTTTGAATATTCCCTGAAATTGTTCTTTCTGCCAAGGATAAGAAGAGAACATATTCACCGAATATACTGACAAACTATGGTCTGAGGACGACCTCAAAAAATCAGAGTGCCAATAACAATGATTATTTGGGAATTTTTCTCCATTTCCGGACGGTAAGATGGATAAATATTGCCCGAGTCTTTTCAGCTGTATAGAATTTAGTGGTACTTTATAGAAGGGAATCTGGCAAGGGATAGTCATTCTAACACCCGAAAAAAATATGACGATTTTTGACCACCTCAGTCCGATTATTTTCGAGAATGGTCCTTTTTCCCTAAGAATAAGATAAATATTATAATAAATAATAATAAGATAAATATTCCCCCAATTGTTATAAACTTCGAGTATTTTTAAAAATTGTTCAAGTTCCCATTTATGAGATTGAAAAATATTCACGGAGTTGTTTCAGGGGAATTCGGACAGGTTTTAATTCAGGTGTGTTTTTAGGTTGATGTTATAATATCAACCCTTAGTCAGGAAACTCCCTCGAAAATTCTCTCTTTGAAAAGCTTCAAAGTATTTTCCAAGTATATGTTCAAGAATGAAGGATTTTCCAGTAAAATTATCTTTTCGAAATCTTGCATTCAACTAATCGCCAAATCTAGTAAATTGTTTTCGTGAGAAGTATTTCATTTGATGAAATCAAGAACGAATCATACGATTTTTAAATCTGGACCGAGGACCCGAATAAGTAATACCCGATTGCTCAGTAATCATAAAAAATGTTTACCCGCGGAATGGAAGTTTCGGCTAAGATAAAAATACGAAATTCGTCGCGTGCGTTAATTTCTTATCATATAATAATTTTTTGAATAAATAAATATTTGACCTTCATAAATGAAGCTAAAAATATATTTTTTTTTCTCGAATTTCGACCTGTAGAAAACAACGTTTTTTTAATTGATATTAAAAGAGTTAAAAATGGTTAAGTCAATGGTACCCGGAAAATATTCCAAAATTTCACCCTTTCCCCCTCGGAAAATACTTGTCTTAATGGCAAAAAAATTGTTCCACCAATTGCCAACCAATAGGATTACACTTTGCCGAATTTTGAGTTCGATCGCAGAATTTCAGTTTTTATTATTATTTCTATAAATAATGATAATATTATTGAGAGTTATTCGCTTTTTATTAATAACCAGGAATGAATTTGTCTAAATTATAATATTTTATCTCAGCCATCACACAATATTTATTTATGTTCTTGGTCCAGATATAAAGAGTAAGATTTGCACTTGATTTTATGAATTTTACAAAGAGATAAAATGCTTTAGTGTACGGTCATTTTGAACATTTATTCTAAACATTTATTTATATTGAAAATATTTTATAAAAATGTTCGTAACGCGAAATTACTATTGCATTAAAAGCCAGAATGTACGTTTTTTTTCAAACTTTTTCTCGGGTGAACCCGGTTTTTCTTCATAGCCACGGACTAAGTCAAGTGACTGATGAGATGAGGATTTTATAAGTTATTTTAGTACGATGTTTGAAATCATTTGCGATGATGTTGTAGGTACAAAATTAGGAGCATGGTGTAGTTTGCAGTTTGTCTTCACCGCTGCTATCCTCACACAGTGGCCGTGAGTGTTGGAGGTGACAACAGTCGCCTCTGGATGCTTTCTTAGAGCTACCATGTATCACGCCATAGGTTCTTAGTCACTTGCTTCCTGATGGTCTAGGAAGTTTCTTACAATGCGACAGGTGTTTAATAAAACCGCCTTCTGAACTGCCGCCAGTACCCTGCTGACTCCTAAATGTTCAAGATGTTCACTGCATCTTGCGTGCACATTGCCTGTAGCCGAAATCACGATAGGATGAATAGATGCATGTTTTACATTCCTTCATATTGCCTTTACTTCATGCCTTAGCTCGCTATACTTATGGATCTTGGTTGTATAGGTTGCCTGCAAATTTCGGTTAAGTGGACAAGCAATGTCGATGATGTAGACTCTTCCACCTTTTTTTTCTCGCATCACTATGTCAGGTCGATTGGCTCGGATGTAATGATCCGTCTGGATCGTCACATACCAATATAAGATGTAATCTTCATTTTCTAAAACGGGCATTGGACTGTATCTATAGAAAGGCATCCATTCTGTTAAGAGTCCTGGGTTTAGGGCAAGTTGTTGATGTATAATGCCCCCCACATCATTATGTCTGTGCGTATATTCTCTTTGAGCCATTACGCGATAACCATCAATAATGTGCTCAATGGATTCGTTGGTATCTCCACATAATCGGCACCGGTCAACCACGTCTTGATGTAGCACGTGTTTGCGATAATTCCTGGTGCTGACAACCCTATCCTGAATCGCAATGACGAATCCTTCCGTTTCTGGATACAGGACTCCCTTTCTCAGCCAAATATTGGATGCCTCACTATCCACTTCATATTGATCTAACGTTTTGGGGTGTTCGCCGTGGATGGCTTTCTGTCTCCATTGCGATTCTAATTCCTCTATGGTTTCTGCCCTGATATTCAAGGCCTCCTCTGAGGACAAATTGAATGGCGTGTAGTCAGGATCCGCTTCACAGATCGTATTGTAAAGCGTAACATCTCGCTTGCTGTTAAAATAGTCCCGCAACTGTATAACTTGTGACTCACACAGTTTTCTGACATCTACAATGCCCCTACCCCCTCTATGTCGTGGTAGAACTACCCTTTCAATCGCCGAATTACTGTGGTGCATACGGTGATTCGTCATTTCTACGCGGATGATTCTGTTTAGTCGTTCGAGGTCGGTGTTCGACCATTTGATGAGCCCAAAGGAGTACGTGAGAACAGGGATGGCAGTCGTTAGGCTTTTCTTAACTATCGTATGCTGAATACCCTTAGATTCGAGAATACCCAGGTATTTATATGACTCGCCCTCAGCCATTGCCTCGATGTCATTCACGAAATCGTTCTCTTGTTCTGCGGTCCCTAATTTTCCTCTGATTAAATGCACTATTCTGCATTTATCTAGTCCAAACTTCATATGGATATCGTTGGAAAACTGCTTTGTGACATCGATCACTTGCTGCAGTCTCTTGTCCGAACTAGCATACAGCTTCAGGTCATCCATGTATAGAAGATGGGTCAATTGATGACCATCCTCGTTATCATGTACTCTGAACCCATGAGACATGCTATTTAGAGTTTTGCTCAGTGGGTTCAACGCTAAACAGAACCATAATGCACTGAAGGAGTCTCCTTGGAATATACCCGTCGTAATGCGTATTTATCTAGTTATCCTTGGTTGTCCATGATCAAAATACTTGATTGTTGTACCCCAAAGCATCATCGCACGACTTAGGATGCGTGGACAAATTTTGTATACTTTTAAGACTTCAAGCAAATACTCATGTGGTACGAAAGGAAACACTTGCTTGTAGTCAATGTATGCCATGTGCAAGTTCCTTTGATGTTTACGAGCTTGCGTCATGGCAACAGCGTCTATGGTGACTAGATCTTTACTGCCTCCGGAGTTTTTATAACATCCTTTTTGTTCTTCTGTAAGGATGTCATTCTCGTCACAGTGAGAATATACCTTATCTGCTATGATAGCTGTAAGACATTTATATATTGTTGCAAGACAGGCTATCGGTCGAAATTCAGATGGATTTTGAGCGTCTGGTTTTTTAGGCAACATGTACGTAGTACCCTGCAGCATAAAGCCTGGCATCAGATCTGGATGTTCGATGATCTTCTGAAAACACCGTGCTAACGCAGGATGCACACTAGTCAGGTACTTGTAACAGAAATTGTGCACCATGTCCGGACCTGGAGTTTTCCAGTTATTATTATTACGTTATTATTATTATTATTATTATTATTATTATTATTATATTGCAGTTCTCCTTTCACGTGTTTCCAAAATCCTAATGACCTATTTTTTTTGTAAGAATCAGTCTTGGCGCCCCAAAGGATGCTTTCCGTGCCACACATTTGGGTATCTAGTCCGCCACTGTATCTATTGATAAAATTTTGTTATAAGGACAACCGAGGGATTTCGCTGGGATCTGGTGTCATTTCAAAAATAGTGGTTATTGACTGCGACAGACTCAATACGATTATCCAGCCAAAGTCATTTGCACCCTGAGGACACGAAGCTATCCAAGGACGACATGCAACTAACATTTGGGGTGGTCCAATGGACGAAGAACGAGCTTTCGGCCCTAGATATCGCCACACGTAAGTTCATGTATATGCATAAGAGCTTGCGTATCAATTCGTCCGTTCCGCGATTATGCATCTCACGCCGTCAAGGCGGACACGGACTTCTGAATCTCCAATGTCTTCATACCCGAATTGTTATGAGTAGAGCTCACAACCTTGCAAATGATAGAGATCCTCTCCTAAAAATGGTCAGGAAGCACGAGATGATTGGCAAAGGAGCGTTCAATATATATAATATATAATATATTTTCTAAGAACGGTTAAACAACCACCGCATGATCCCACTGGAAGTAACTGCCATCTAGAAGTCACACTGGCTCCAAGAAAATGCGCCGTAAATCACAACTATGGCCACTTCTCACGACCGTGAGATGGGTGGTCACATGGCACGATGAAATCACAATGATAGGCTAGCGAAACCTTCGTGAGTCTGGAGGACACGAAGCGATCCAAGGGTGACAGCTTTCTGCAAGCATGTATGGCTTTCAGATTACGAACCAGTGATAGATTCTCACCTCCGAGAGCACCGATCATAGGGACAATTACTTTAACAGAAAATTATGGGTACAGTCGTTGCAGCTCTCTTTTAAGGTTTTGATATCTTTCCTCCTTTTCCTTCTCTTTGGCAGTGATGTTGTAGTCGGCTGAAGCCGAGAATTCGATCACGAATATAGTTCGTTTCTCAAATTTTTTTAGAACAATGTCAGGTCTCAAGTGTGCAATGGAGACGGCTGTCCGAAAATTGCTGTTCCAGGAAATTTGGCACTTTTCGTTTTGGGCAATTGACTGTATCTCACTCGGAGCTTTCGACAGGGCAGGGTCACGGCTAACACAGTAAGAGCGACAAAAATGGTAATAAAGCACTCTTAGGGTCTCATTATATCTAGAGATCCATCTGGTTGTCCCCGCGTGAGTGGAACTCTGTACCTGAGTGAAGCCTTGATCATCTGAGGGAATTAAAAGTTTGCTCCTTCGACAAGAACTATTTTTCTACACTTCTGTGAAAGTTTCCCTACATTTTCTTGTCGAGTAGCTGTTGGCGGAATTTTCCAACCTCTGCTTTCTTTACTTCGGCATTTAAAAGTGAAGCATCTAGATCTCCTGATATTAAAATCCTGCTGTTAAAATGAAAGCAAGCTCTTATTCATATGCGTGATCTTACGTGCGGTGATATCAAGGACCGTAAGCTCGTTCTTCGTCCATTGAACCATCCCAAATGTTAGTTGCAGATACCTTGCGCAGCGCCGACAGATTTGAAGACCAAATCTGTCGAAGAAGATGTTTGTATCTGCTTTGGAGAGACTTCTTCACTAATGTTACATCCTGAATGCGGCTTCGAGGCACACCCAGGTATTCATAGGTCTCTGCAGTGTCAGGATGTCTAATAACACTTATATCCACAAGCTCAGGGTCTTCGGGAACGCCAGAAATCTTTCCTTTCTTCAAATTAATACTAGTTACTACGATTAATCATATATGGAGGGTGATTTACCAAAATTTGAAATAATAATTTACTTAAACGAAGTTCGCTCCGGGTCTCTCTTTTATGGGAGGATTCAGATTTAATTAATTAATCATTAATTTTTTAAAATTAATTTAATTGATTAATTAATATATATGAATTTAATTAATAATAAAATGAATAATAATATGTAATAATTAAATATATTGTATTGTATACCATTAAGCAATTCCCTTTCAGGGTAGGCGTGACACTACCCGATTCGGGTAGTGTTTCTAGGTGGATAGTTTTCTTGTAGTTATAAATAACTACAATTTTGGGCTCACCACACCCATAATATGCCAACAGCACACAGTATTCTCGAATGGTCACCCATCCCAGTACTAACCGCGCCCAACGCTGCTTAACTTCAGTGATCTGACGAGAATTGGTTTTTTCAGCGTAATTTCATTTAATTGTTTTTATTAATTATTAATGATAATTTACATAACCTAACTTCGCTCCGGGTCTCTTCTTCAACGAAAGGATCTAGAATAGATTAATTATTTACAATAATTCACCTGAACTAACTTCGCTCCGGGTCTCTCCTTCGTGGGAGGATTCAGAATAAATGAATTATTAATGATAATTTACCTAAACTAGCTTCGCTCTTGGTCCCTCCCTCCTGGAAGAATACAGATGACTAGTAATATTAATAACTGTTCGGGATTAAACAAATACATCCGGAGAATTCCCCCCCCCCCCCTCTTGCTTCTACGAAGGGCTAGGTCCGAGAACCGAGCTAAAGGCCTCATTACATTTGTAGTATATCAAGGTTATCATAAATGTCCTCATACAATAAACAACACTAATTGAAATCAGAAGGACGAGGCTTTTTACAAGGAGAAATCGAGTGTAGATGGGAAGAAAATTTTTTTTCCTATTCAGTTGCTGAAGGATTCAGAAAGTTTTCCTACATATTTCACACATTAACTCCGTCCAAGACAATGTTCGATTTAGTATCAGACCCATATCCGAAACCGACTTGACGAAGAGGATGTTCAGTCCATTAACATGTAATGCAGGCAGGGTGGCTAGCTTCTGAGAAGATGGTGTTGTTGAGAGCCCTATGCAAATTGCCTTCGTTTTACTAGGGTTGAGAGGAAAATCAATATCTTCCTGCACCCAAATCAGCAATCGATCCAGGGAGGAAATAGGTACAGAAGTGTATAATTTAAAATCATCCGCATATTTATGGTAATTACAGTATTTATGTTCACCTACAAGATCAGAAGTGTAGAGATTGAATAAGATAGCTAGTAGTTACTCCCTGTGATCGATTGCTTAAATAAGAAGCAAACCATCTGATGACTGTGTTTGAAATTTTTTAATATTTTAGTTTAAGTAATAGGCATTGATGGTCCACCATATGAAATGCCTTGGAAAAATCGAATAAGACAACGACCGTAATTTCCCTTCTATGCATAGCCAGTTTAAAATCAGTAGTAACTTTGAGTGACGCCGAAAGAGAGCCGAAAAAATGACCGGAAGTGATATACGGATCATTGTAATAGAAATTCCATCAATCCCTATTGCATTAGATTTGAGCTGATGAAGTTGTTTCAAGATAAATTCAGGAGAGATGTCCAAAAATAAAAAGTTAGTGTCATCAAAAGAAGGTGAGAGAATACTTCCAAGGGTAGACGAAACTACCCCAGACAACAGAAGGGTTGTCAAGGTATTGAAGAGAACATTAGCAGAAAGAGACGAGTCAGGAGAAGCAAGCTTGGGAGGGATCAACCCCAATCGCCTCAAAAGGAGCCATACATTTTCATTTTCATTCCTGTTTTTAATCGAGTTAAAGTTGTAATGATTATAGGCGTCACGAATTTTGGTTTGTGCAAGGTTCCTAATCTTCCGAAATTCTGCTTGGATCAGCGTATTTTTCGTTCTTTTCGCCAATCTACGTTTATTATCACGTTCTTTCATCAGTATTCTAAGATCAAGGATGATCCAGGGGCAAGATATAATACATTAGCTGAGGTCAAGAATGAAGTCAGCCAGGTCATCTTAGACTTTCTGCGCAAAATATTAATAAAGTCAGATTCCTTTATGTTTCAGAGATTGCATATTGGAGTTTGAAAGGTGCTAAGAGTAGAATTATTAGTAAATTTAGGGTTGATATTAATAAGATCATGGTTGTATAGAAAGGAAATGGGATGCTGCGAATAGAAAGAAACCTTCTCGACGTCATCCACCATCATAAGATCCATCCGAGAACTAGATCGGTGTGTATGATGCGTGGAGGTACGGGGAACTAATAACAGTCGTGATGCATGCACTGTGGACTTTGCGTAATTGAGTTTGGCTGCTAGTTGAGTCTAGATTAGTATCACCTGTGATGATAATGTCGTTCTAATTAGGAATATGCGCAAACATTTATGACGCTAGATCACTTCCTAAGGAAAGGTTTGGTGCTTTATAAATAACACCTACCAAAGCACTATCTTGTGTGGATCTAACCTCGATAAAAAGGAATTCAGTTGACGAATCGTTTGATAATGGACTCACTCTTACCACATAGTGGACACTTTTCGGGTGTTCCCGACCACTGTGCTCTGGCCCGCTGAAACACGTATGGACCATACGTTTTGAGAGTAAGCACAGATACTTTAAGAATGTCGTGAGGCATCTAAGGAACTTCAAAAACATTACGTCTACTTTGTCACGCAAACATGAACAATTGCAGTGTATCTGTGACTCCGAATGTGAATACGATTCCAAAGATACCCTTCGCAAAGAATCTTCTATTAAAAAAGATTTATTTAACGTCGAAAAAAGTTCAAAACTTGAATTGGATTTTAAAGAGGCAGGAAAGGTTCATTTTGTTGAATATGAGGCCACTATGCGAGGAATTACATACAAAAGTGATCTGTACATTTGCTTGAAAAAAGTTTACATGGGTTGTTTTTGCTCAGTATTGATAAAAGTCTCATTGACAATACTGGCTATGATGTATATTTTCTTGGTAACGTACGTGAGGTTCGATACAACCAAGAAGTTGGAGTATTTCAATTATCTAAGACCGAAGATCATCCTCAAAATAAAGTAATCGTAATACCGTCGCCCGATTTGCTTAGTCCTGATCCATTTTTAAAAACAAAGGTTGGCTACTAAGAAGTCTACCTATGCAAATATGTACCCCTCGATGAAAAAATGTAATAATTGAAGAAGGCACTCATTGCTGTAACATTGAATGTGGCATATCTGTAATTTTTATTCCTAATTTTGTATTTTGAAAATAATTCCTTGGCTCTGGAAGTAACATTTGTAAATTAGTAAGTATTACGATGAGCTTAATCAATTTCATTGGACAACTATTGTTATTATTTTGTGATAGACTTCGTGAAATATTTCTATCAAATAGCACTGAAAATATTGTCTTAATGCTATGTATGAAATGCGTGTATGAAGTTGGAGTCGAGGTCGCATTCAGGGTTTCCGAAAAGCTGGGAAATTTTTCGTGTACTTGAAACTTTCGGGTACTCAAACAGTTTCAAGTTCCTAAAACATTTCGTATCAAAATGAAAAATTTTTAGAGTTCCACCTAAAATTTGTGTTCAACAATTTAAAAAAACCAATGGTACCCACATTCACAAAAATTGGGTCATTTATTGAACTTTTCAAAAACTTTATCGGTATCTTAGACCTAAATTTAGTTTCAAATTTGTTTGTCAGCAAACCAAAACCCCGAATATGATGTAAATGTTCTCAACATATTATTACTTCTTCCAAAATGGCAGTATTGAATCTTAGTTTTAAGCTTTTTGCACTCCCCTAATATTGAACTTCATCAATTACAGTTAAGAATGAAAACATACATGCAATCATTTCAATGCTCAGATGGATTGCTTCTTTAAAGTTTGGTGTAAGGATCGACTTCAAAAAAATACCATAGTTTGCAAAAATACTATCGAAGCAATAATTGAAGAAAGCAACAAAACCTTACAAAAATCGGGTATCAAAATTTGTGCATGAAGCAGATGACGCCAACATTGCAAACCAGATCGTCAAGCGACGTATTCATGCTTCTACAATACGAGTTCTGGAGACCGCCTATCTCAGAAGATGACTATCAATTAAAAGATAATAGCTTGACAGCAATAAATAATGCGGATTTAGAAAGCATATCTATTCACGCACGTACCACATATGTTGAATTGTCACCGCCAAAGGTGTCGATATTAGAAAAGAATATTGAGCCTGAGATCCAAGTCGCTGAAACTCCTTTAGTGGTTTATTGGGAAGATTGTCAAATTAAGTGGTCAGAGATGTTGTGGAACAGTTGAGAATTGAAAGACGAATGTATAGTAATTTCCCCCGGATGTTTGAAGACTTCCATGACAATGGTGAAGTGTTTGAGTCAGCATATGCCACTATTGTCAAAAAATTAAAAGACATAAATTCTTATATAATATGATTCGTGAAGGAACTGAACAAACAATTCGAAATTCCATTAAATATGCAAAGATGTTTGAAGTCAGCAAAAGCAGGTTGTACCAACTGGCAACCTGATACTCATCCACGTTGTGAAACTGAGGAATCTGTTATCCGAAAAGAAAAGGAATTACTGGTGCTCGCCACTAATTTTGCGACACTTGAGGAGCAGTAACTGGCCACAGTACTGGCCTATTTAAAAGATGTGTATGCGAAGCAAAGATTATTCTTAAATTGAATTCCAAAACGTCCCTCAGCAACGCTAATTTATGAAACGTTGCCAATAGTCTTCAAGCAAGAAATCCTCTACTGGCATTATAGCAAATTAATGGGCCATGAAATCACTCGTCTCGGAGATAATTGCGTTAAACCATATGAAAAGCTTTTCACTTTTCAGGAAATGAAAGTCAAAATGATACATAGAAAGAGTAAGTCGTTGACGAAGAAGGTGATTGTCGACATAAGACATAAGATAGAACAAAGATGTGCGAGCAAGCAATTTTTATTATTACCGGACACTTCGCGAAGGGACCGTAACATTTTATGGATCATGCTCCGTAAGTAGAACACTATTTCATTTATATGTATAACAGGGTGTCGTTTGACCTGCAAAACCTATAATTATTAAGGACTTTCTTCCAGTCTTGAGTCGACACCCTGTTATAAAATTGTGTATCGCACACTCGTTGTATTAAAATACAAAGATCCCTTATTTCTATTACAAATTTGATTGAAACTGTGTTCCAGGATCCCGAAAAATTGACGAGTGATGTGTTCATTGTTCAACACTGCGTACATTGTCCGATTGGGTGAAATTATTTTCTGAACGCAATTTTCATTGTGCAAATATTTGTAGAAGCGGTTAATTTGTCATTTTTATTTCAATAGATTGTAGTTTACTGATCAGTTTCTTTAGTGATCATGGATAATATTGATGTGGAATGCACAAACAAGTTCATCGATGCACTGTAAATGTACTTGGCATCCATTTTCGTCTCGAAGAGAATGTACCCTGACGCTGCCAGTGCTACTTGCCTTTTCGTTCAAGAATATTTCTTGAACATTAATCATACATAATTAATCAACATCATACATAAAAAATTCATGATCCTATTCATGAAACTTCGAGAAATTAATCAGTCCTAGGACTATATTCGTGACGTTTTTTTAGCTGCTGTTTAAAAAAAAATTGTTCTCCATATTATGAAACGTTACTAAAATTTACCTTCATGGCACTTTAAACTGTTGAAGGTTTTGGTTTAATCTATATGTTCGTAGCAGGCACTTCAGGTATTAATTAAAAGTTTAGAAGTCAACTTGAAGTAGATGTTAAAAAAAAGCTTCGGTTGCTCAATAGAATCTGTAAGAATTTTTGCAATCCCTTCTTGAATCTGATCTTGACCTCAATATTACAAAACGTTACTAAAATTTGTATTTAATGGTACTTTAAGTATTTATGAAAAGATTAAAAGTCAACATAAAGTAGATGTTAAAATAGAGCTTTCTTTTCTCAATACAATTTGTAAGAATGTGTGCAATCCCTTCTTGAATCTTATCTTGATCTCAATATTACGAAACGTTACTAAAAGTGGTCGTTATGGTACTGTGAGTACTTTCCTCAAACCCTTGAAGGGTTAAGTCTAGTAACTTTAATTTGGAAGTCCCAGTAATCGTGACGGTCGCTTTGTCTAGGGTTCGTCTCCAGTTTATCTAGTTGTGTCTAGTAAGTTTATCTGCGACCCTTTCGAGTCTAGCATTCGTCTAGTATGATCTAGAAAAGGGTAAATTCTAGATGATGTGCTCCTAGACAATCTTATCGAGAAATCGTTTAGATTTCCGGTAGGGTAGGTCCCTACCTTCCGCTACGCTAGGGCCTTTTAATTCCAGATGATTCCCTACTTAGAGATTCTAAAGTATGCTCTAAGGATCTTGCGATTATATTCAGAGGTTACGCAAGCCCAATGAAGTTTAACACGTATTTCCCATAAGAAAAAAAATATTTTCGACAATTTTATTCAGAATCGTCAATATTAGGAGAGTAAAGTTGAAACTCAACATTTTTTAAATACAATTTTTTTCCAATGACTAAAATACTACTTTCTATTGATAATTATATGTGCACATGAATGGTTTAAATAATATAATATAATAATATAATAATAATAAATAATTTATAATATTTTCTTAGAATGATATTAGAAAGTTGCAGTTTTTTCCCAAATTTTCCACTTTTGGTCCACTCTTCAATTAGAGTGAGGTGATAATTAATTTAAGTTAACAAAGTTAACTATTTAAACTATTTATCATTATTTTTAACAATATTCACTTTCAACAATGTTACAAAGTTGCGGTTTCTTCTGTGAAATTTTCAACTTTTCGTCCACTTTTCAATTAAAGTGTGGTAATAATTAATGAAATTTAACAAACATAATTGTTCGAATAAACTATTATTGTTTATATTTATCTTCTCCTATATTAATGCTAGAAACCTGCGTGTTTTTCTCAAATTTTCAGCTCTTCTTATACTTTTCATTTAGGAACAAACAATAAATATTAATATTGAAATTAATTAAAACAAAATGGCTCTCAGTGAATGTTTCAAGAAAAATTTATATTTAATATGATCAGTATAGAAAATTTGAAGAATATTTCAAATATCTGTTTTATTTCAGAAAAAATATATTTACAAAAAATGAAGAGATTTTTTAAAGAATGATTCTCTCTATTGTTTATTTATTATTTGCTCTTAACTAAAATGACAAAGCAAAATAAAAAATTTTATAGAATATTAATTAAATTCCATGGAAAAAACTAATATGAATTCTGCGGAAATATGTTGCCAGAATTAAACAGGCAGATATCATTGCTTCGCAGATTTGATGAAATGTTTGAGAAATTTTCAAAGTAATTTTTAATTTCAATATTTCAAGATTTACAAGCTTTGAAGGGTTTTCAATAGATTACAAGAAATTTCAAAAGATTTTACAAGATTCTCATAGGATTTCAAATATTGCATTTGATTTTAAATATTCCAATTGGATTTAAATAATTTGGACGAGATTTCCGAGGAATTTTTATGATTCAAAGATTTTAGCGGATTTTTAGCTAATTTAGCGGATTTAAATGGATTTTAAAGACCCAAAAACCACGCGTCAAACATCTTTCAAAAGTAAGACAAAATTAGGTAATTATTTTTTCAAGAAATGGGACAAGATTCGGAGTTAAGTGATGAGAATAAATAACATTTATTTCTAATTAGTTAAATAAATTTTGGATTACAACCAAAATAAAATTAAAGGAAATTGGAGAAAACTATACTTCATGAGGAGAATCATATTTTCACTTTTTTCTTTAAATCTGAAATGTGCAATGTATTTATTTATATAAAAAATATTATCTTAATTGGGAGTCCATACTGCCAATTGGGATGTCCCCGAGGAATAAATAGGCGTCCCCAAAATATTATATTTTTTAAAGAGAAGCATATGTCACAATTTATAGAATGCTCCCTTGGATTAATTAATTTTGTAAGGAAAAGATGTTTTTATAACTTTTACGAAAAAATCATTTTTTCATCTGTTGCGTCTACGACAAGGGGTTCATGAAAAACTTCTGTAAACAGCTTCTTCTTACAAGATATATAATCCAAGGTCGAATTTGAACTAGAACATGGTTTACCATTTGCCCTTTCTTGTAGTAGTAGTAGTATACCATTAAGCCATTTCCCTTTCAGGGTAGGCGTGACACTACCCGATTTGGGTAGTGTTTCTAGGTGGATAGTTTCTTGTAGTAAATAACTACAAGTTGGGCTCACCACACCCACGATATGCCAACAGCACGCCGTAGTATTCTCGAATGGTCACCCATCCAAGTACTAACCGCGCCCAACGCTGCTTAACTTCAGTGATTTGACGAGAACTGGTTTTTTCAGCGTGGTTTGGCCGTTGGTGATGGTGTAAAATTTTAGGAAATAGAAATTTGTTCAATATCATAATTTTGGTAAAATAATATTTGATGAATATATTTTGTAGGTTCATTTCAAGGCTTAGTGTATCGATTTAAACCAATTCCTACAATACTTTTTGTTACCCTAGAATATTTCTTCCACATATTAATGATATCCATTATCTACAGTATTTTTTGTTACGAAATATGGAGACACGCAGCAGTTGAGGTGTTGAAATTTAATTCGAATACCAACATTGCTAATATGTATGTAAATAATTATATTTCTTGTGTAAAGCGACTTATCCAAACATTGAATTGTGATCAAAAGATTTTACAAGATTCTCATAGGATTTCAAATATTGCATTTGATTTTAAATATTCCAATTGGATTTAAATAATTTGGACGAGATTTCCGACAAATTTTTAGGATTCAAAGATTGTAGCGAATTTTAAGCTACTTTAGCGGATTTAAATGGATTTTAAAGACCCAAAAACCAGGGGTCAAACTTCTTTTAAAAGTAAAACAAAATTACGTAATTATTTTTTCAAGAAATGGGACAAGATTCGGTGTTAAGTGATGAGAATAAATAACATTGGGTTTTAATTAGTTTAATAAATTTTCGATTACAACCGAAATAAAATTAACGGAAATTGGAGAAAACTATACTTCATGAGAAGAATCATATTTTCACTTTTTTTTTATCTGAAATCTGCAATGTATTTATTAATATAGAGCGCAGAAGCGCTTTGTTATTTTATCTTGTCTCATGTATAGAATCGGCAGTGTATTGATGACACTTGGGAGCCTAGTGTGTCTAGTCCCCCAAGTCCATCTACTTGCTCTTGCCAGGCGTCTCATCGCGTAAGCCGCCCTTGCTGTACTCGAAACATGTAGGGATTCTTCACAGAGCATGAATCGTATCGCCACTGTGGACACTGGACATAGTCTTAATTGTTCCCTTCAAACCCCTAAACGCTAGCGTTTGTAATCGTCGCAGTCTATCTTGTATCGTTTTAAGTTCCACCCGTAGCCACCAGACCACGGCCGCATATAAGAGCCTTGGCTTAAGAACAGCAGAGTAGAGACAATCAAGTATTTTAGGCTCTAGACCTCTCGTCAACCCAAAGGCTCTCCTGCACATCCAAGAAGTCATCAACAACCTCCCTTTATATATGGAGCCACAGCCTGACAAGCCACTAATCCTTTCCCTATATAATCAGGGTTTTTGGATTAGGGCAAGCCCTATCTGCACCACTAACATGCGCCTAGCTACAGCGTCCGAGGCGCCTTTACTGTGGTGCAAATTAATGTACATCATGGGGATTCCTGTATCAACCATTGAAAGGCTAATTCGGGGCACCCTGAATAGGGTCGGTAATCCAGGGCCGCAAGAGCCTGATTGAGAATTTGAGAAGACCAACAATTAGAATCCAGCCTCTCCCTTTCGGCCTGGATCCCTGCCTGTCGGAATATACCTTCCACGAATGGGTTCATATAGTCGGTTTCTGGAAGCACAGGCGCCTTAGAACGGTCGACGGATCCTGAGGGGTGCCGGGAATCAATACGGTCGCTCTGCGATACCTTTGCAAGCACTTCGTCCTCCTGATTACCAGGTTTAGTCCCTCCTTGAGCCTAAACGTTGGTGTTCTCTCTACTATCCAGTCCGCATCCAGGTGTCCGGGGCCGCCGACCTGATGAAAATATCGTTGAATCTTTGGGCGCGCCCCTCGCGTACCAGATCCCGGCATGGGACGTCTGCCTACTCCTCACCGTGGCCCGCAGGGCCGTTTGTACATGTGGGGGTTTATAACTTTGTTATAACCTCCCCCACCCCCCTCTCACTGGGACAGGGTTTATTACTGTCTTGTGAGTTGTTCTGTCTCTGCCAGTTTTTCTTCCAAGTAAAGTTATGATTCGTCTATTTGTGTGTCTAGGTCGATGTACCAATCTTCCGCGGTATGAGTTTTTTCGTCCTCTTCTAGATCTTTCCTTTCATCTTGGTTGGATACCTTGGTTTCTCCCTTTCGTTGTTGCTCTCCTTCGGGGCTTGGTTTATCTTCTTCAAACCTTAGTGGCAGAATTTCTTTAAACTCATTTCAGATCTTTGCCCATCCACCTTTAATATATATAGTTTTTGTTGAATCTGGAACCGTTTGATGGTTTTTTGTCAGGTTCAAATTCTCGACACAATAAGTATCACGAAAACTATAAATTAGAATCGGGATCATCATTTTGCAGTATCTGCATTTTCATATTCCGATGTCCTCCATCCTTTTTCTTTTATGAAATAAAACAAAAATCCTACCTGTAAAAAAAAACATAAAATGAGTAAATAAATAAATACTACTAGCATCTCACTTCTTATTCTTATCCTCAAATTTTCTTGAAAAAACATCTTCTCTTTTTTCTAAAAGGTTGATCTTTAAATTATATTTCTTCAAATTGAAGTTAAATATTTCATTTTATTGAATCTGCTATTCTATCTAATCTCGATGTCATCCTCTTCTACTCCGTTTCTTTGGTTCTTCTGCTGAAAAGTAACTTATATCTAAATTCTGCTTTCATTTTAATTAAAATTCTATCTTGGCCTCTTATAGCCGTATTCATTTTTAATAATCGAATCTTATTTTCTTTTCAAAATCTGTGATTAAATTAAATTTTAATTCTCACTTAAACCCAAATTTAAATTTATAATGATCTACTACTGTGGTGTCCGTAAAAGTTTCTGTTGAATTCTTCTATTATGTTCGTTTAGGGTCATATAAACGTATAATAATATTTAATTGTGATACAGTAGCTAGTAGATAGACTTTATTAACTGTGAAAAAAAACAGAAAAATTTGTATTTTCAATAAGGCAATCATTTAGTTTATATATCCGTATCCCTGTCCCCTTCGCCTCCTTCCTTTTCCTTGATTTTTCCTCCCCTTCTTTCTTTCTCAATACTTCTTCTTTCAATTTTGCTTTCCGCCTTGCCCTTGCCGCCTCCTTTGCGTACCTTTCATGTAGGTACTTTAAAAGTTTACGCATTTCTTCTATTTCCTTTTGTTCTGCCAATTTGTTTTTTCTCTTTTCTTTATTTTTCTTCGGCTAATTTTTGGTTCCTTGGATCTCCCTTCCTGGATCCCAATGCATCAAACATCTTGACTCTTTCTTCCACTTCTTTTCTTTGCCTAATTTTTCTTATCACTTTATGTATTTCTCTATCAACCTCCAATTTCCTTCTTCTGTCTATATCTTTCAGTCTTTCCAATTTCTCATGTGCACTTTCGTTTATCGATGAATGTAGGAGGTCGACCCGCTTCTTGCAGGAGTGAGTTCGGAGTTGCTCACCCTGCAGGTAGGTGAGACAGCCCCTGCACTTCACTATTAGTCCATTATTTATTATTTATGTTATTTATCCATTTTCTGAAAAGAATTAAATTGTTCTGTGTCACTTGTTTTGCCTGTGTTAGAGTATTTTGTCTCCGTTGTGTCAAATCAATTTGTTCACATGTATGCCATTTAAAAAACTCTGAATTTATTTCTTCTCAATATATTTCTTAATATCTTCAAAATTCCAATTACATAATGAATGACCATTTTTTGTTTTTATATCGTAAATGGTTGGTGAAATCTTTGCTTTAATAAAAAATGGTTCTTAACCATTTTTATTCCATTTTTTAGCTATTATTTCCCCTTTATTAGATAAGTTTTTATCAGTTTTCAAAACTTGTTCGCCATAATCGAATCCTATCGGTCTACGCCTTAAATTAGAATATTTTGATTGTGATTTGCTTGCTGTGTCTAAATTTTTCATTACTTCTTCTCTAATTATTTTTAATTTTCGCATCCTATCTGTCCATTTTTCTGACTCTTGAAATTCTATTTCGTTTATGTCTTCTGAATCTTTATTTAATGCTTGCATTAGTTAAAGTTCTCTTCCAAAATTTAAAAAAAGCTGGTGTAATTCCAGTCAAAGAATTTTTATTTGCATTTAAAGCAAATTGTAAATTATCTAAATTTTCGTCCCATAACTTGTGATCTTTCTCTAAATACGCTTTTATTGCTGTTTTGATTTACCTATTGCATCTTTCAGTTGGATCTGCTGGCGCATGATATTGATGAGTTTCTGGGTGTTTAATACCAAATGTTTTAGCCAAGTTAATAATTGATTTGTTTACGTATTCCTTGCCATTACCTGTGAATAATATTCTCGGTGTTCCCATTTAGAAATTATGCGTTTATGGAATTATTTTTCAACTGTCGATGGAAATTTATTTTTAACCGCTATTATTTCTGCCCATTTAGTAAACATATCTACAAATACTACAATGTATTGGTTTCTCGACTTTGAAATTGGTAACGGACCCATCATATCCGATGCTGCAACATATTTGAATGTTTCAGAGTCGGGTCTATGGAAATATAATTGTTTACCGCGTATTCTCCAATGTTGACAATCTTCTAGCTTATTTTTTACTTACATAATTTTCAAATTATACCAAGTATCTTCACTTTCTTTGAGATCTTTTTCTTAAGTTCCTACCACGCTTGCTAAGATAATTTAAACTGTTATTTCATTTTCATTTGCTTTTGATAATGCATCTGGGTCGTGATGCAAACTACCTTTTCTATTAAAGATTTCGTAATCGTATTATAATAATTCTAGAGTCCAGCTTGCTAACCTAGCCGTTGGATTTTTTAAATTATATAGCCATTTTAAAGCAATATAATCAGTAATAACTTTAGAAGAATATCCTTCCAACTATGGTCTAAATTTTCTGATTACCCAGACTACGGCTAAACACTCTTTTTCCGAAGCTGAGTATTCTCTTTCTGCCCCATTTAAACCTGTACTTGCAAAGGCTATTACATAATTTTCGCCGTTTATACTTTGTGTTAATACGGCTCCTAATCCTGTATCACTAGCATCAGTTTCCAGTTGAAATGGATTTCCAAAGGTAGGACAGGCTATAAACAGTGCTGTTGTGAGTAAATATTTAAAAGTCTTAAATGCCTGCTACTGTTTGTTTGTCCATTCCCATTTTACTTCCTTTTTTAATAATCTCTGAAGGGATTCTATTATTTCTAAAAATTGTGAAATAAATTTGCTATACCAAGGTGCCGTTCTTATCAGTCTTTGAATTTGCTTAATTTTTTTCGGTCTGGAAGAATTTAAGACACGTTTAATTTTATCCTCATCTACTTTTAATCCTTTTTCATTCACAATAAAGCCTAAATATTTTATTTTGGAAGATCCAAATTCACATTTATCTAATCCTATTGTTAATCCAGCGTTTTTTATTTTATCTAAAACAATTTCTAAATATTTAGTATATTCTTCAAAGTTTGTTGAGACTATTCTCATGTCGTCAATGTAGCAAGAGACCTGTGGTTTTACTTCTGGTATTATCATTCTGTCCATCAGATGCTGGAATGTAGCAGGAGCATTAGTCAATCAAAATCGCATTCTCTCAAAAAGATACATTACTTTGCCTGTGACTGTAAAAGCTGTTATTGGTGTCCATTCTTCGTCCAGCGGTATCGGATGATATGCAGAACGAAGATCGATTTTCGAAATGTATTTCGCTGACCTCAATGCGTCTAAAATTTGCAACATTATGGGAATCAGGTATAAATCGTTGTTCGTGATTTTTTTTTACTTTTTTTAAATCTAAGAAAAACTTATATTTTCCATCAGGCCTCCTTATCATAACTATCGGATTTGACCAGTTACTATTAGACGGTTCTATCCTTTTTTCTTCTAGTAGCCTGTCTACTTTTTCATACATGAACTCGCGAATTTTGCGGGATACGTGATAATAAAGCTCCTTAATTGGTTCTTGACCCTGTATATTTATTACGTGTATAGTTAAGTAGGTCAATTTCAGTTCTGTTCCTGAATATACTATTTTTCTTTTTATTAAGCTTCCTAACTGCACCTGTTGTGCTTTGTTCAGTTCCACAATATATTCACTAATTTCCTCGCAAAATTCTAAATCTTTCTTTCCT
This sequence comes from Andricus curvator, assembly GCA_932195095.1. NCBI lineage: Eukaryota > Metazoa > Arthropoda > Insecta > Hymenoptera > Cynipidae > Andricus > Andricus curvator. The sequence continues at coordinate 32,241 of CAKNYM010052044.1, forward strand.
TCTACTTTTACGCGTTTAATATTGTTATTTAATACCGCATTATTTCTAAAGTTAATCCAATAGCTTTGCCTAATTGCGAATAATTTTTTCATCATTGTAGCATTTTTTTCCTCAATGTTGTCATTCAATTTCATTATTTTAGAATCATTCGTTTATTTATCCGATTCTAATTTATCTTTACATTCCTTTTCTATCTCTCTATCTGTATTTTTCGCTTGCGATTCTGTATTTATTTTGATTTCTCTCTTTATTTTATTCTCATCCTTATTTACATATTTTCCTACCACTGTTTCTATTTTGACTGACTCGCTTATCTAATCTCTCGACGCCCACGCGGGCACGTGCCAATGTTGCGTCACTATCATGAAAGGTTTTAGGGTTTGGGGCGCCATGCCCCTCTACTCCCTTTGCCGGCTGGTACGCTGGCCGACTTGAGTATCTGGCGTTACCTGTAAGGAGGGGTTGTGGTGGGGGTATGGCGACACGTGAGCTGAAACTTTGCATGGTAGCAAATCTGTCTCTGTCCCTTGTATTTGAATTACTGGATTAGACTCTAACGCATATTTAATTTGTGGTAATTCTGGTAGCCACCAGATCTATTTTTCATAATCCATTTTCAATCCAATTTTATCAGTCATATGTGTCTCTAATATACCTACTGATTTCAAATCAGGTACTAATCTAAATAAAAAATATTTTTCTACATGTCCAATTTTAATTAGGATTAAAACATGACCAATCATTTTTTATTTCTGGCCGTTCGCGAACAACAGCGTGCCGTTTATTGGTTTCTTTATTTCGTATTCTAGTCTCCTAAGTATATATATATCCATTTTTGCCCACTGTATGAGTGAGTTGTACCGGTGTCAACTAACACTCTGAAATTATGATCTTTAAAATTCATTATCAAACGGAATCCTGCTTCGTCCGGGCTATCTACGTAATTTACGTTCTGATAACCAGAATCATTATTATTTTGTCTTTTATTTTCTGATTCAAAATCTTTATTTTCTCCTAATTAACTGCTTTCTTCCGCATTGTATAAAAGCGCTGGTATTTGCGGAGAATTTATTGTTTGTTGTGTCTCTGTGTTCCCTAACAGCTGATTAATTACATTTATTAACTAAACAGCTGAATTCTCATTTCTAAAGTTACTAGTATTTCTAAATCTTGAATTTCCTTGGTACCTCTGCCTATTTGTGAGATCCAAATTATTATTCTGCAATTTGGCTTGATAGACAAGAGTCAATTCTTGACTATTTTGTTGATTTTAGAATTTCGGTCTAAACTGTCTTTGTTGATTTTTATCTTAATTTTGTTCCCTATTTTGATTTTCATTTGTATTATTATCCTGACTTTCATAGTTTCATTTATCCTTTTTATTCTTATCAGTTTTATTATCATCTTTATCTGAAATGCTTAATTCCTGTCCTGTAATTTTTGATTTCGCTAATTCTGTTTCCCATTCGCGTCCTCAAATTTCTAACTCTGTAAAATTTAAAAAAGCATTTCTCGCAATATAAACTTTGTACGTGGAATTAATTTCGCTTATAAATGTTTTATTTCTGTTATGTTATATTGAAATGGTTTGAAAAGGTTTTTGTATCATGAAAAAAGGTAATAACATAGCTGGGAATTCTTGAGAATTTGTATCGGTCATTCCCTCATTACCTATTCCTTATTGACCTCTTGAATTTATTTGAGCCTCTGCAATTAATGTGCTCGTTCTCATTATTATTGATTGTCTCTGTAACGGTCTCGGAAACTCTAAATATCCGTCCCCTTGACCGCTACGCCTATTATTTGTAATTGTAGACCTCACAACTGCTAAAGCGTGTCTTTGCTCATTAAAATCTAATTCTGTATCTTCGAAATTGACATTATTATTATTTCGTATTCTATTACTTTTATTTTATTTGAGTGATCCACAGTTTTTTTGCGGTTGCGTTTAAAATGCTATCAATTTTCTCGCTTAATTTTGCTACTTCTTCCGAAAGTTCTTTAATTTTCTTTTTTTCACTTTGACTTCCCTCGTAAGCAACTAATTCGTCGGCACCGTTCCAAAATTCTGTATTGTTATCTAAAACCGAATCTACTTTGAATGCCCTATTATCAATTCTCTCTGATTTTCTTGTCTTTCTATTTCTTTACGCAATTTTGCGCGTCGTAATCTAGCTTTTTCTTCTCTTTATTTTTCAATTCTTTCAGTTTTCTTTCTAAGAGTTTCCTCTGGTTCTAAACGACTCGATTCTAACTGCGCTTGGCCGCTTTCTAATCTTTCAAATTCTTTCCCTTTTTCTCCATTTCCTTATCTATTCTACTGGTTTCTATTTCCTGATTTTCTAATCTCAGACTAAGTTTATCTGTCATTCGCCAATTACGTAATGTATTTTCTGTATTCGGAGACAGTATGCCAATCGCCCTTTATGTTTGGTGTACGGTCTTATCTGTGTATGTTTGGTGTGATTGCCGTCGTACATTCTATATGCGTTTGTGTTTGTATTGTTGTGCTAGAGATTGAACCTGTCGTCTGATTTGGCTGTATCGCCCCCCATTCTAATTCTCTCTTAAACGCTACCAAATCAAAATTTCTATCCCTTATTTCTTCTCGACTTCCGTTTTGGACGGATTGACTATCCCTGTTTTCGTTTTCTAAAGTATTTAAATTGACCAGTGCGTTATCTTCTTCGATTATAATTTCCCGAATTTCTCTGTTCTCCCTAATCTCTCTTGCGTTTTCTATTGGATTTGTCATTTTCAGAATATTTTTAATTTTTTCAGAAATTCGATTCATTTAGCAAACAAAAAATGTATCCTTTATTATTTTGATCTTTTGCGTTCCCCGGGGTAGGTCATTGGTTTCGTACTTTTGCGATGATTGAAAACCGGCACGTTCACGGAAGTGAGCGTCTCGGTTTTCCTACCTGGAGGAACGGGTGGTCTGACCACGTAGTGGACTCATCCACTGGGAGTGGGAAAGCGTGATACGCGTCAATTTGTAACTGATGCCGCTTGGCTCTTTCTATTTTCTGTAATTTTATTTATTTTCTTTCTTTTTTTAAACTTTGTTTTGTTTTTATTTTTAGTTCTTTTTTGTACCCCTCACTTACGAAATCCTGTTACGGAAAATAGACATAAGGCATTTTCTCTCAGGTTAATTTTTCATTTCTTGAATTCAATTTCAATTTAATGGCACACATGTTCACAAATTAAATTTTTCTCACTTTCACTCTCGACTTTGGAGGATTTGTAAACTTCCAGGTTTAGCCAACCTCCTTATGAAGTTCGGAAAAGGATTTGTGGGAAATTGGGTTGGGCGCCAAATATGTGAGGGATCTCTAAAATGAAGTGGATAAGCGTATTTTTAAATGTCGAGAGATAGGCAAAGTCAATGATGAATATTGAATGTAACGTAAGTTTATTATCTCCACTGACAATGATTGTTTGAACCTGCTGACGAGATGGTGAGCCAAAGGGGTGGGTGGCGTAGTCGGTTGGAGAACCGATTAGCGTCGAGTTCGTGGGGATCAATCACACGGACTAGGTAACCTTCGTAAGTTAGGGAAACCAGAGTTCTATTTTTCTGGAAGCATGAAATTAGGTACCAGGTCCCGGCGTGGGACATTTCCCCACTCCTTACCCCGGCGCAAAGGGCAGAATGCACATGTGGGGGAGTTTATAACTTTGCTATAACAGGCTTCAGGCTAACTCGACGCAACTACATATCTCAGCAGGGCTTTGTTAGCCATCTGCGTGAAAATGAGGCCCTGTGTATCCAGATCCTTCTGTCGTTTCAACTTCCTGTTCGTGGGAGTGCCTTTGGAGACCTTCCTACTCTTGCCTGTAGAACAATCCTAAGAAGTTGTTCCGTGAGAAGTTCCCGCAGCCACTCTCCTCTGTGGGGTGCCTTGGCTGCTGTTGGCAGCACTGCTCCTAATTGACTGCTCCCTGAGGAGCCGTCCACCTTGGCGATGGGTTAGAAGAGGGTCCCGGAACGGAGCCCTCATTGTTTTTGTTTTTGCTTTTTTTTGTGTATCACTCATTGGTCCCACGAGAAGATAGGAAAGTAAAGTTCACCCCCTGCAGAGCCCCGCTTGCTGGCGGCGGGTCTACATACTATGGGATTCGACCTGGTGTACCAAAGTCTCCGTTAAGACACTTCCTTTGTGACTCCGGCGTGTCCGCCTCAACTGAGGGGGGCACGCCGGGGTGTTCAATGATTTGTTAACCCTGGTGCCCTTGATATTTCAGGAGACTTTCCCATTACCCCAATGAAGGATCACGCCTTAGTTTAGATTGCAGAGACTAGAGTCCGTTCGTTCCCCATAGTAACTACACCTCGCGAAACATCCCCTCTGCTTCAACTATTCCTGATCTGTAGTTCGAAGAGACCCTTAAGCACACCCACCAGCTGCAAGGTCCGGCAATCCCTAGGGAGAGTATTAGTTGTTATTTAATTTACCTTTTTTATACTAATTTTAAAATTTTCTTGAGGATTACAAAGAAATATATTTTCCAATTCTCAAATATTTTTCTACCACCAATTTTTCTTAGCTTACAAACTGATTTTTAAATATACAATAATAATGTAATAGTTGTTCATAGTTACAATCAAAATAACCTCTCAACAATTTTGTCAAAATTATTTTTAATGAATATCTTGTGTATGTTAATTTAAAGACTTATTTTATCGATGTTACTCAATTCCTACATTACGTTTTTTTCCTAAAATTATTAATCTATAGGCATAATTTTTAATGTGAAATTGAAAAATGAGTAAATTATTATATAATTAACTCAAAATCTTTGCCCCACGTTTCAATGATATATATTATCTAAAGTAGTTGTATTGTAAGATATGGAGACACGTAGCAGTTGACTTGTCCAAATTTAATTCAACTACCAACACTTGCTAATATGTTTGTTTGGAATCTAGAAAAGAATGATTTTGCTTATGTAAATGGACTGCTCCAAATATTGAGCGGTGGTAAGGAACATTATTTTTAATTACGCAAAGACTGTTTATATAATTTCATCACTCCTTTTTTAAAATTAAAGAAGACAAACAATTTCATAAATTATTATAGCAATTGCGATAAGACAAAAATGAAAATTATCCACATGATCACTCCCTAATTACATCTGATGAGATTTTTTATATGTATTAATTATATTTAAGCAGTATACATTTCAAAATCATTCCAACAATATGGACGACTGGGCGTGACCTTTTTTTAAATTTTCAGAACAGAGTTTTTTTTTAAACAATGAAACATATATATATATATAATTATGTATTCATGTGAAGACATGATAATAATTTTTGGATGAAGACCATTTAGTTTCTTCTGCCCCCAGCACAAAAAAAAGTTTGACTAAAATAAATAAATTGAGTAAAATAATACAACCGCCATCTCAAAAGTCAACATTTCAAAAGTTTTCATAATTTTGAAGAGTTCAAAGTTTTCAAACGTTTTGAAAAAATTTTAAGGGATATTACAAATTTGAAGGCAGTTCATGGGATTTCAAAGTATTTAAAGGAATCTGCAATTTTATAGGAACTTCAAGGACTTTAAGGATTGCCAACATTTTAATGGATTTCATGAGATTGGAAAGATTTCAGGATATTTTGCAAGATTCTATGAAATTTCAAGATTTCAAAATTATCAAGGGATTCTTAAAGGGTATCAAAGGTATCAAAGGATTTCAGAGACTTCAAGGGATTTCAGGGAATTTCAAAACATTTCTAGAGAGCTTTAGGGAGCAAATAAAATGAAATAAAAATTCAAGTGTCTTCTAGGGATTACTACGGATTTTATGGGATTTTATAAGGTATCGGAGGTTTTCAAAGATTTGAACATTTTAAAAAGAATTGTAAGAGATTTATTTTTTTACCGAAAATTCTGGCATATTTTTCGAAAGAAAATCTATCCAATTAAATATTAAAACATTTAGTAAAAAAGTTTCTATAAACTTTTGTGTCAGACAAAAACTGGGTCTTCGATAGAGGTTCTTGCAGCCCTATTTGCGCTACAAAAACTTCTATATAGAAGACCCAGTTTTTCTTTGACACAGAAGTTTATATAAATATTTTATGTATAAAAGCGTACATATAATAACAAAATTTTATCACAAAAAAAAGCATCTCAAAGAATCAAAATTTCAATTTTCAAAAAAAGGACTCGATCGATTTTTTTCATTTTTCCCTTAAAATATTCGGGTAACATCAGAGAATTACATCCTGCAAAATACTGGCGTTGAGTAAGAAGTTTAAATTGAAGTTGATCAAGGCTCACCATGTCAAGAGATTACAACATTTCTAAGGAATTTCAAATGATTTTGTAGGATTTCAGAAATTAAAAATATTTCGAAAATTTCAAGGAATTTTGCAATATTCGGGGTATTCACAGGACTTCAAAAGGAATTAAAAGATTTCATGAGTTTGCAAGGAGTTTCTACAGATCTTAAGGGATTTCACAAAATTGTAGAGTTTTCCTGAGATTTCAATAGAATTCAAGGCTTTTTAATGAATTTCACTGAATTTCAGCGGACTTCAACAATTTCATGATCTTACGTGATTTTAGAGAGTTTCAAAGATTTCATAATTTTTCAAGGAATTTTGAAAGATATTATAGATTTTAAGAATTTTTACGGGATTTTATTCGAATTTTGTGGTATTAATAGGTATTTCATAAGATTTAATGGATGCTATTAATTTCAAGGTATTTCAAATAATTTTAAAGTATGAAGGGTATTCCAAAAAATTGCAAGGAATTGAACGCAATTGAAAATTTTTAAAGGATTTTCAGAGAAGTTTGTACGATTTCAGAATATTTCAAAGGCCCAGAAAAGGTTATTAGTGACATTTAAAAGATTGCAAGGGATTTTAACGGATTTCTAAAGAACTTTAGGGAATAAATGTATGAAATGAAATTTCAAGGAACTTCTAGGGATTTCTACGGATTTAAGGTCTTTCAGAAATATCAAGGGATTTCACCAGATTTGAGGGATTCCAACGGATTTTAAAAGAAACGAGATATAGGATTTCAAGGGATTTCTATTTCGATTTATTTTTCCTTGCACGTGATTTATCTTAATCAAAAACGAACAAAGAAGTCGAAATCAAGAAACATCACTGGGTGTGTAATTAGCTGAATATGTTGTACTTTTTTGCATTCTGTTTTCCGAATTTTTTTCTGTCATCAAGAAATTTTCTACCAAACACTTTTCACTTACAATTGCACACTTTAAAATCATCCCTGAACATACCCGAAACGAAGCATACTTTGAATCAAGATGAATTTCCGAAAACTACCCTCAAATTTTCAAAAAAATACTATGATGATGATGTTACCAGTTCAGGCTTAAATTTATTACAGATTGTGGTTAAAACCACCTTAAGTAATTTAAACTATCAATTTAGGAATGTGTGAATGTACCCCACATGTCCGATATTACCCCGTTTAGGGGTAATTAAATATTTAAATCGTTTCAGTTTCTTTTAAATCATTATGCATGCTCAAATAAAAACGCACCCCAGTGGGCACAGGATATTACAACCGTTTTGAGAAGGTTTTTGTAATGTTGCAACCGGCACAGCTAATTTTTTGTATTTTTTCTACCTACTTTGCTCTATTTATTGACATTTTCTCAAAATCAAATAGAATTAGTAAATTTACTCCCGATGAAGAGAAATATTCATTATACATTAAATTGCCTCATTTCCGTAATTATTACAAACAAATTAAGAGATAAAACTGTCATCTGCTGCATTTTTAGTGTTTGAGTGCATTTAGCAATTGTGATTGTTTGCAAACAATTTTCATAAATAAATTCACTTTTCTTGTGTTCTCGGACATAGAAAATCTGTTTTCTAGGGAATCATTCCTTTTCTTCTCAAGAATATCTTCACGCTAGAGGGGGTCATTCAACAACACAAACAGAAAAATGCACTTACAAGAACATTAAACATTTTTCTTTTCTGCAGAGTCACTTATATTCATTTAAAGAATCATATTTCTATACAAAAAGATGCATTGGACAACATAAGTTTAAACTTATAAGATAAAAAAACCAAAACAGTGATTTAATTTTATAAGAATTCATTAGTATGATATTTATTACTACATGTTCTCAATTTTTTGTGAAGAAACTTGCATGCCTTAAAACGGAGAAGAAGAAGTCGAAGAACAGATGTGAATTATTTTGTAAGAATTTTCAAACAAATTGAAAAATATGTTTTTGAATGACAATCCATTTTGTCAGGATATTGTACTTTAGAAGGAAAGAAATGTATCTGTAATAGAGAGAAATGTAATTAGTATTTTTAAATCTTGTTTCAAACTCATCGATAAATCAATGAAATTTTACCTAACTAATTGTGAAATTTGCAAAATTATACGCAAATTCTACTGATTGAATCTGGGTCAAGAATGTGAACAAATATTACGTGATTGTTGAGTAATCGTAAAAAATGTGCACTCGTTAAATGTAAACTCCTGCGAAGTTAAAAATACGAAGTTCGTCGCTTGCTTTCATTTGTTATCAGATGTAACGTCAGATCTTGAATATACCTCTTTACACACAGCTTCCTTTCAATTTTTTAAAATCTAACCAGTATCTTTCAAGTATGATAATATTATTAATTTCTGTTCGCTGTTTATTATCGAGCAGAAAGGAAATTTCCATCCCACGGTTAAATATTTGTTATGATTACTCAGCTATCACGTAATACTTATTCGTATTTTCTTGGTCAGATTAAAAAAGTTACATTTGCTCCTAATTTTATAAATTTTATAAACTTTTAAGAACAATTTTCTAGATTTAACGATGAACTAAATGCAAGATTTCACACATTGTGACTATTAAGCGAAATTTTCTAAACATTCATACAGTTGTTTTTTGAAAGTAGTAGATTTAGTTTCTGCACAGATATTTGCCTTTCAAGAAATTAAAACCAGAACTTTTTTATCCACCTTTCTTTCAAGGGTATAGGTTTTGTTAAAAAAATGTCTTGTTTTGGAAATTTTGTCCGTATCACTGAATAAAATTGTTTTAATAAGAAACATCGGTATACTGCAGTTATCCTTTGACGTATTTCCAAAATCCCAATCACCTATTTTTTTTCGCTAATCTTCGGAGCCTTGGCACGCCAAAGGGTGCTTTCCGTGCCGCGCCCTTGGGTACCTCGTACGCCACTGCTCATATATTTTCTTTCATCTCACAAAATTTTGATACATTAATTTATTTAGTTTCAAATTAATAAAACCGAAAAAATACATCACAGTGGGAAATTTCTACTACGTCGTAGACTACCATTTGTCCTTAATTGTATGGATAAGCAAACTTGTTAGCCCCCTCCACCCAGTTTCGAAACATGTCTTAGCAACACTTCCAGATAGTAATGAATTTTCATAGGAATCTCTTAAAAATCCACTGAAATGCCATTACCCATTTGTCTAGTGTAAACGTGATCAATTAACAAATCTCCATTTTCCGAAAATTAATGGAAGAAAGTCAACGACAGCAACCGACATGAATTTCTAAAAACTGGCAGTTAAACTGGGGATGAAGAAATATCAATTTCTAGAAGATTTCTGGTGAATTATTACATGCTCATCATTTATGATTGAGAAAGTATTAGAATGATCAGAAATTTCAAACTTTTCAACGGATCTCCACGTTGTGAGACCTCCTGAAGCCGAAAATCAAGATTTGACGACGGCGTCTGTCTGTTCGTCCGTCCTTTCATCAACACGATAACTCTCCAAAAAACCAACGGATCTAATCGAGCTATGGCACACTTTTTTAGGTCCAAAAAGAAAGAACGGGTTCGTTAACTAGCACTGGTTGACAAGCGGTTATGGTTTTATTCATCAAAAATGTTATTCAAAAATCTAATATTTCATTTCTACGGCAAAGGACGACAGATACGTGAAAAAGTATACAAGATACTTGTAGTTTATTTTGTTTTATCCGCACAGGGACCATCTAAGAATGAATTTGGATTAAATTTTGGTGATCCTGGCTATTAATTCCTAGGAGACTCCCTGCAGAATTTTATTCTAAATACCTAGTGCGACACTTCGTGCACAAAAGTCGTCCTGTCGCGAATAAAGTGGTCACATATTGCTAATTTTAGAGTAAAAATTATCCGGAATTCCTCAAAGATTATGTCGTTGTTGACCTGGTGCAAAATCTGGACGCTATCAGAGCCACGTTTTAAAGCTCGGACAAGTTTGGGTTTCTACTTAGGTTGTCTAGAAATTGGAAGTCCTAGATCAAACTTTCCCATAGAAGTCATTCAGAATCTACCTGGATATTACGTTCTTCTTCGGGTGTCACCTGAGGAATGTAACGAGTGCTCCAAATAATGCTAGATATCGGACCGAGGTCATTCCTCGTGTTTTTGGTACATTTTAAATTTTGTATAATTCATGTAGAAATTCCATAGATTCGCTGCTCAATTTCTATAGAATTTTTCAACCTGTGGAATTCGAATGAAATCCTATAAAATCCTTCCAAATCCGTGGAAATACTTTTAAATTCTGTAACATCTTTGAATAATAAAAAATTCTTTGATATTTTATGCAATTCCCTAACAACCATTGAAATGTTTAAAATCATAAACAATATTTGAAATCCTATGTAAGTCTTATGAAATCTTTGTAATTCCTGATGACCTATTAAAGATATTGATGAGGAGTTTATCCTGAACTCTTAAAATTAAAAATTATATTTTAAATCCGGCTTTCCATAAAACGTTGAAATTTATCATTGTTCTTATTGCGAGATTGGGTTTAATTAATTCTGTTACTAAACTTCTGTTCTCGAAACTGATTATGAAATGCAAATATTTTAGGTAGATAAGCTTGGTGTCTACAATCCATGAGATAAAGTTTAAACTCTGTTTGCCCCGAGAAGGCGGGGTTTATTGAGACGTTCAAAGCTGATATTGCTAACATTTGGTGACAAATCTTTGGCAAACTTGTGCAAAGGATACAAAAAAAATACAATAAATGTGAAACTTGGACCAATGAGAAGAAAAATAAAAAAAACTATGTACATATAAGAGGGAAAGGAAATGCCTCCCCCAAAATGCTTCTCCTTCCTCATAAGCAAACTTTCTGACTTCTCTTGGGAAAATAAGTAAAGGCTATATTGTATATATACCCTGTAGGAAGCACCAGAACATTCATTAAGTCTACTTTTGAGCAAAGTCTTCCATATTACTGTAACCAGTTGTTCTTCCACTAGGAAAATGAAGATCGTTTATACTCTGGTCTTCACCTTGGTGGTCATCTTTAATTCTATTGGTGAATATATTGACAATTATTATCTACATATAATAGCCACATATCTTTAGCTTCTAGTTTCAGCTTTCTGCCAATAGAAATTTGTTGATTTGATCTGCCTCCGATCCCAATTGCTATTTTTTCCAAACTCATCAAAAAATCGTCAAAGGAAAAATTATAGGCCTTTTAAAAATCTACAACTATTCTATTAATTTTTTTACGTATCGGTCGTCGTTTGGGTTAAAATTATAATGCCAAAACTCGATTTGATCCGTCTGTTTTTTCGAGATTTATCGTGTTTACGGACAGACGGATGCACAGCCATACAGACAGATATGCAGACAGGAATAGAGACGCCATCGTCTAAAATTGATTTTTGGCTTCGAGATGTCTCAAAACGTGGAGATCCGTTGAAAAACTGAGGTGTGAAAATTCGGACGATTCTAATACTTTCTCAATCATAAATTATGAGAATGTAAAAAATTGATATAAGACATTAATTTACAATAAATTAATAAATTTAGGGGCAAATGGCTGAGAAATGTATCACGTGTTCTGTGAATGGCTTCTTATTTCAATTTGTTACATTATATTATGACGATGATGACCGAATTAAACTCCGAAATTTTTTGTTTATTCTGAGAAACCGATCAGATCTCTCAATCGGTTAAGATCAAGAGACTCAAATATTTTGTGGGTTGCTGAGCAAGGGTTGATAATGATTAGAATACATTTGATTAGGTAAAATCTTAATATATTCAGTGAACTTATAATATGGAACGTGAACAGTACAACATTTTAGGGTTGAAGATAGTTTTGCTGGAGATAGTTGTTATTCGTTTCTCAGATCGATTCGTAATGATGGTACATGGCAGATCAGTCGCAGAGAGAGTCGAAAGTAGAAGGGAGATTTACAAATTTTAAGGGTAGGGGCGAAAGCCCAGGGCCTGGAGGCGTGTTCAAATTCGAAGTTCGGAAAAGAGGCGAAGATTTTCGAAGACAATTTACAGTTGTAGAAATTACGAGATTTCCTGTATTTAAGGTCTAGCTAAATGAGGCGAACTTCAAGAGCCTTAACTGAGAGCGCGCATACCTGTCATTGTTCAGGGATTAGGACTCGGTCCTCGATATTTTGAAAAATTCATCTGGAGAGCAATAACAATTAGTAAAAATAAATTCGAAAGGCTAGAGTTCGACAGCAGTAAAATTAATCCTAAAGGACTCGACGAAAGCACGTTTTAAAGCAGATATACAAAATCATAAATAACTTAGATCTCAACATGTTCTGGGAATGCACTGAGAAAAATGGATGATACGAACTGGATAATAGAATTAAAGAATAATACACCGTATGGAAAAGTATATTATCGCGTATAATCTATAATATTTTTCTAATATATGAAGATGTTACCAAATATAATCTCTAGATGTTAAATTCTTATAATCTTCAGGCATTAAATTGTAACATCTCAGATTTTAAAATATCCAGGAGTCTGTGTAGTCTCAGATTGTACGTCGCACCATGGCGCGTGTCATATGCATCCGTTCGCATTGAAACAAGTAATAATTAAATTATAAAATGATTATTAGTGCTAAATCACACGTGATTTAGAATTTTGAAAATGGGTAAGTTTATATTTATTTTCATTACACATCAATGCCACTTGTACAAGTAAAGAAGCTTAGCCTCCTTTACTTTCGTTTTTGTAGTCTTATGATAGCCACTTCCCTGCTTATTGTGTGTTTAAAAAATTGAAATTTTTTCCAGTTCTACTTCCGAGCTCGTCTATCAAAATTTTGTATAGGTTTATAAATACGTTTACAAAAATGATTTAAAGCGTTATTGTTCCCGCAACGGGATCGTATGCTTTCTTTGTCCGTCCATGAGAGAAAACATATTGAGTCATGGAAACATTCAGTGTGTTGATAATGGATTTTAAACCCAATCTCTAATGAGATATTAGTAATCACTAATTGTCATCATTATGATCCGTGATACAATGGGTGGTTCTGCTCAGCAGAATTACCTTTTCCCTACTTGAATCTACTGGAAGAATTACACACAAATCTCCTAACGAGATACAATTACTTATAAACAAAACTTGCTTAATTGAGATGGGTGATTTTCCCACTAAAAACGCAAGAAACAAAATTATAAAATTTATTCTCCCTTTGGAATACTGGATTTGATCATTTCTACTTATAAGCAAATTTTACAGTATTCAAGAATTTAATTGAAAAGAAAAATCTATATCTCAATGAGCCATTTTCATTGAGAGAAGAGACAGAAAACGTAAAGCAAATTCTATTTTCATTTATAGGATTTAAATCCCACTTTACATTTAAATTTTGGCAGATATTTCCCTACGAAGAATTCCCGACTATTTTCTCGGGAAATTACGTGAAATACCTGGAAACATTTAAAGGGCCGTGACGTTAGTAGTACCCTCACAGCTAGCGAACGCGTGGTACGGATAATCGATAATTGTATATAGATATACCTTGTCGTATGGTCGTCTGATAAGATAACACGACTGTTATGTAAACACATATAATTGTGTGCACAATTCTAAATATTAGAGAATCCTCTCTTACTTGGAGTAAGATTCTTTTTGGAGTACACGTCCTTTCTATCTATTCTGAAAACTGAGTAAAGAAAATCGCAACGCGGATCTAATTTAGAAACCTATTAAGTGTCTCTAAAGGGTATCCGCTGTTATTCCTTTAGAGCTGGTGCTCTAGCCGACGCATCGGGGAAAAGACGAGCTTTCTTGTCGGGAGCAGCTATTTAATAGATCACCCCTCTAGTAGCCAGGTAAGTCCCTACTCCGGTGTTACCTGTGCTACCTGTGCGCTCCGCTGCGTGTGGCAATTCGAAGAAGGCTTACCGCATATTACTTACTATATCAACAAACTCTATCGCTTCCTTATCGATTTGCGATATGTTACGTTCCTCAAAGATGGAACTCCTCATCTGCCCCCTTTTTTAAAATGGGATTAAGACTGGGTAGCTTTTCAAGTCGCTAGTGCCAAGAAACGTGATCATTGAGCGTTACACCTGCCCCCCCCCCGCTAGCTATTTGGAAAGCGAGCTAGGTGAATTTTCAATTTAAAAAACAATTTCAGAGGAGTGAAAGGTAACTATCGCGTTGTTTGACTCTATGTAAGCGGAGATAGGTTTGTTGAGTAGTCCAAATTTTCACTGAAGAATTTGTGCAAGAAGAGTGATTTCGAATTATATTTATTTTAGAAACTAAATTAAATTTTTGTGATTCTTTTAAATTGGAATCCGTTTTTAAAGTTTTTCTTTTGTTTTTGTGTGATAATTGATCACTTTTGGTTTATTTTTGTTTAAGGCGAAGCGATCGCTAATATTATTTCTAGGGCAAATAATAAAAGATGAACAGAGAAAGAAAAAGTTTTTTCTATGATTCGTGCGTGCTTTTGTTTTTGTGATTAATTATCACATTTAAGCGCTGTTATTTTGCGTGCTATAGTTTAACCGTAGTCGAGGTTGGCACGTCTTTCCTTGCAGGCGATTATTGTCCTGAGGACGTATTGCACCTTGCAAGCAATATCCTTGGCCACTTCTTCTCTGTGAGCCATTAGAATTGGTCAAGTTCGGTAGAAATATGACTTGTCATATTTCGTTGATAGCTGTCGTCCGCATGACCATTTCTGACCCAGTTTTAAAACGGATAAGTTGCGGCGAGGGTATGACTTTTCGTGAATCCATTTTAATTTATGCTCATTCAAGTTTTGCTGATCTGGTCGGTGAGCACAGACATCGCGACAAGAGGAAATGAAGTTAAAGAATCTAGTCTTATATCCGGTATTCGGTTTTGTGTATTTGTCAACATATAGAGTAATATTCTCATCGGGGGACAATAATGGTTCGTGAAGCGAACCGGATGTTTCAATATCGTTTGTTAATTCAACAGAATTTTCTTTTTCTTGAAGAAAATGCATGCTTTTATCTAGTTTACAAATATCACTTGTATCATTATATTTTTCAGATTCAATTTGTGGTTTAATGGTTCAGTGTTTTTCCTGGTTACACAAACTTAAAGTGTCGATTGAGTCTTCTGTTTTTATATTGCCGCCGGTATAATCAATTGTTGGGCATTTTATTTTGTTTTTAAGTTCCAGAGTTATATCTTCTTCGAGAATTTCTTCACGTACGTTATTAAATTCGGCGTTTAGATTTATATTTGACCCCGTGTCAGTTTCCACCGTTACGTTCATAGATAACACGGGGCTGATTCGTTTCCCGAAGGTATTTCATTATAATCATGTTCATTTGTAAATTCATTTTCCGCCTCTGATTCGTTTTCATCCACGACAGATTCGAGGAAACGAACATGTTTGTTTTCGGAGGATGACTTTTTATAAGACCTGTTTGTATTTTGAGATTGTTGATCACCTCCGGACTCGGTAGTATTTTTGTTATTATCATTACGGCGATAAATACCGTTTTGCACGTTTCCGCGTGAAAATTCATCGGAGAAATCTTTCTTAGTTTTCCACTCTCGATCGAGAGTATTCACGTTTGAATTTCGGTAGGTAGCATCGCTTCGTGCAGTGACCCCTCCAGCCGATCTACGAGATCCTATACCTGTCGGTTCCGGCACGCTTTTCCATTCGCTGTTGTGACTTCCTAGTGGGTGTTCTGGTTGGCTCTGGTTTGAATTTCCAGCCCGACACCAGTTGTCACTTTTCGGTTTCTCACAGCTCGTGGGACTATTCCGAGTGTCCTGTGCACCGTAGTCTTCGCCTGTCGGCCTTGAGTGGCTTGCATTTTCATTATCAAACCATGGTTTCAACGGATTGCTCGATCGACCGGTACGTCTCGCGTAATAATCGTTCCGGTTTAAACCGCCTGCTCGATCGAAAGCTTCGAGAACATCTAAAAGATCGGAATTATTTTCTACTTTTCTTATAAGAATTGCATTTTTCACCTCTTCGGTGTAATGTCTAGAGAGTTGCTGAACTACATTCGATTCAGGAGGTAGGGGGATTAAATCTTTCGCATTTGAGATAATTTTTATCGCGTGTTCAACCATGGTCGAATTTCCTCGATTGTCGTGGAATCCGTATGCCAAAAAACTTGCTATTTTTCTGCGAATATTTTCGTTCCAGAAGCGTTTAATGAACCTTTTTTCGAATGATTCAAAACATTGCCCTTCTTCGTCTACTAAACTCCACCATTCTTGAGCCATTCCCATTAAACTGGCATACATTAGATGTTGAAAGTCCGATTCAAAATCTGTGGCTTTTATGTATCGTTCTAGCCCACGTAAATATCTCATCGGACGGTCATTTGTTTTTCCGAAAAGTTTAGGGAGTGGTAAGTTTTTTAACCAGTGCGGTTTGTAGGAGGTCACATTTTGGTTTCGATTGATTCGCTCGTTAATTTTTCCTTGGTTGCCTTCCAGACCTAAGATTCGATTTTCGTGACCCATTTTCGCGGATATTAATGCTTCCTTAATATCCGCGAAAATGGGTCACGATAATCTTATGGTACGATTATCAAATATCGTCTATCTGTTCTGATAAATTAGTTCCTTGATTTATACATGCCGCGTCCTGTAAATTTATTAAATCGCGCATATTTTCATCTAATTTTTTAGCGATATTCCGAATTTTTTCATCCATGGTGGTTTCAATTTCGTTTATCCTTGTGTTTAGATCATTAGAAGGTTTTAAAGATTCTTCAATTGCCAAACATAAACCAGTTAATTCTTCAATATTTATTCTTTCCCTCGATCCCATTAATTTCTAATGCTTTATTTAGAATTGATCTTTCTTCCGGAGTTAATCAATCGTCTTCCGGATTAAGTAAAGTTTGATCTATGAGGTGTTTTGGAGGTGAGTTACCGTCCCGATGAGTTAAAATCATATTCGATCCGAAATCCGAAATTTTTAAATAATTTTTAAAAAGTAGTAATTGTTTTTTTTTAAACTGAGATTCAATTCTATTTTAAATATTGGCCAATATCTAAACTCTGTTAAATACGTGTGCTCACAGTAAGATCCAGATTTCGAATGATTATTTCGAATGATCGCTAAGGCCTGTTCAAATTATGAGTGCTTCAGATGACCGCTGAAGTCAGTTCAATTCGAATTTCTATATTGGGGAAGTATTATTTCTTTTCTGTGCATGTGCCTTTGGAAGCGCAATGTTTACAATTGTGATCTATGTATCGATGAGGACAGTCTCAGATGTCGCCCGTTATTACGATAATTATTTTCGTTCGATTTAAATTGAGAATGCTTGCATGACTTTCATTCCTAAGTTGCAAGGTTCATTCATGTTTGGCATTATAGTAAATATTGCTCTGACACGGCGGCATCCCGATACAATTCGAGCGCGTATCCTATTTACCGGAGTTTGTCGATTTCCATCCACAGAAATGTAAGTTTGTGAGAGAAACTGACAGTTTACGAATTCACGAATATTTCGTGCAAAAAATTCCGTAGAAATCAGATTTAAATTGCTACATGTGCCTATTACAGCATCAACAGGAAAATGTTCAATAATGACTCGATTTCTAGGAATGTTCATTTTTCTCAATTTTATTTCATAATAAAAATTTTATTTGTGAGACTTTATTTTAATTTTTATCTCAGGGTGCCGAAAGTCGTTGCCCCTAGTTGGGCGCCAGATTAAGCGTTATTGTTCCCGCATAGAGATCGTATGCTTTCTTCGTCCGTCCATGAGGTAAAACATATTGAGTCACGGAAACATTCAGTGTGTTGATAATGGATTTTAAACCCAATTTCTAATGAGATATTATTAATCACTGATTGTCATCATTATGATCCGTGACACAATGGGTGATTCTGCTCAGCAGAATCATCTTTTCCCTACTTGAATCTACTAGAAGAATTACACACAAATCTCCTAACGAGATACAATTACTTATAAACAAAACTTGCCTAATTGAGATGGGTGATTTTCCCAACAAAAACGCAAGAAACAAAATTATAAAATGTATTCTCCCTTTGGAATACTGGATTTGACCATTTCTACTTATAAGCAAATTTTACAGTATTCAAGAATTTAATTGAAAAGAAAAATCTATATCTCAATGAGCCATTTTCATTGACAGAAGAGACAGAAAACGTTAAGCGAATTCTATTTTCATTTATAGGATTTAAATCCCACTTTACATTTAAATTTCGGCAGGTATTTCCCTACGACGAATTCCCGACTATTTTCTCGGGAAATGACGTGAAATACCTGGAAATATTTAAAGGTCCGTGACGTTAGTAGTACCCTCACAGCTGGCGAACGCGTGGTACGGAAAATCGATAATTGTATATAGATATACCTTGTCGTATGGTCGTCTGACAAGATAACACGACTTTTGGACTTTTTTGGAGTACACGTCCTTTCTATCTATTCTGAAAACAAAGTAAAGAAAATCGAAACGCGGATCCAATTTAGAAACCTATTGAGTGTCTCTAAAGGGTAAGCGCTGCTATTCCTTTAGAGCTGGTGCTCTAGCCGACGCATTGGGGAAAAGACGAGCTTTCTTGTCGGGACCAGCTATTTAATAGCTCACCCATAAGGGAAGGTCCCCACTCCGGTGTTACATGTGCTACCTGTGCGCTCCGCTGCGTGTGGCAATTCGAAGAAGGCTTACCGCATATTCCTTACTATATCGGTAAACTCTATCGCTTCCTTATCGATCTATGGATTGTAGTTCTCATAATCTGGATCGCTGTCCCATAGTTAATAGTCAAAGATTTTATGCGGTAACATATTTTTTATTACCGGGTATAATCCATTTTTCTCAATGTGGCTTCTTAATTAAATTTGTTACATTATATTATTTTGGATTAAAATAAGATAAACAATCCACTGAAGCGCCGGCGAGCACACATCAAAAATATTTTCGTAGGTGAATATTAGAGTGGGTTGAAAAAAAACCTTTTTCCGAGTAGCGAATTTTAATAGTGTGTGTAAAATTTCTGTTTATCCCATAGAAGTAAGGTTAAGGTGGTCTTTAGTTAGTTCCTAATTTCTGGGTGTGGAATTTCACACTCGGAAATTTGCCGGGTGTAAAGTCGGCTATACTCCCAATAGGGCTTCCGGCGGCCCTGCTTTTTACGGATTTAAAAATTCAAATTTAGAGAAACAATTATTGGATCAAAAAAATCATGATGAGTTTGTTGAGGTACAGCTTTTGTTGTGAATAATAATAAGAAATTAGAAATTAACAACAAAATCGTTGCTTAAGTTACAACGTTCATGAAATGTGCGAAAAAGCAAGCTTTTTGGAGAGCAGCAACTGCACATTTTTTTGAGGAAAAATTAGATTGAAATTTCTTTGTCTTAAATGGAAAGAACATGCCGTTTTTATGCTATCACAGAACAAAAATTAAAATTTCGTGCTGTGTAAGATCTAAAAATTGCTCAATATGGCCAAATGCAATTTTATTGAAACAAGGACATTTTTTTCATAATTCCGGCCGCGCTCGATAATATATTTATCTCGCGCTTCGCGCTCGGTCTTTGTACATCCTCCACAGTTGTGCACAGAACTTTCAAAATTAAAGCTCAAAGGTATCGACAACTGTCATTTAGTGGTTGTGAATTCTCTTTTGTTAAAGCTGCTTCGGCTTTAACGAACACATCCTCATCACGCATCTTTTGCTTCGCACTCGATTTAGTCCAAAGTGTGAACTTTTCTACATGAGTTCAACTCAATTACATCAAATGTATATTATATTTATTTCTGTACCTCGGTCTGGGACTGCTCATTCTCATATTGCAAAATGAAGTACAAATTTTATTTTCTGTGATTACTTTAATATTTGCAGTTTATTTTGTACTAATTTTGATTCTCAGCTACCCTAAAAAATGTTTCATTTGAATAAATTTATATTATTACAATTCATAATATGCATTGATATTGAAATGTATTTTTATTGCTTTGTTTTTATAATACGCATCCTACCAAAAAATAATTAATGAAAAATTTGTAGATTTTTTTTGGGTGAACAACTTTTTCCTATTAATTTTTTTTTACCTTTTGTCGCTTTTCACAATTTTTAATAAAAAAATCTAATGTTATTTTTTATGATTAAAACAAAAACTACACATCCTATCAAAAAGTGGTTGATGAAGGGTGAACAATTTTTTTTCATCAATTTTTTTCGCATCTTGCATAGTTTGACTGCAAAATGAAATTTTTTATTTTTCATTATTTTTTGTGCGATCAAAATTTGAATTTTCAATTTTTCAATAAAATACAAAAGGTTTTTATGATGATCTTGTAGGGCTTTCAAGAAGAAACGTTTTTCTTCTCCTGACTTTTTTGAAAATCGTGCGATGTTTGGCTTAAAAGTTTCATTTTTTTTAATTTTGAAAATGCTATAACTCTGATAATTTCATTTTTCATTAAAAAAAGTCGTGAAGAAAAATTATTCGAATGTCCAAGTACTTTAAAAATGCTCTATCTTTTTGAATTTTCATCCAAAATAGCTGGCTAACAAACTTGACCTTCAGTTTCTGACACACCAAGAGTGTACTAAAAGCCAATTTAATAGAATAATTCTTTCGACAGTTATCGTGCCCACAGACAGACATACAGATAGACAGAGAGACAGACAAAAACATTCGTAAAAACCTGTTTTTTGGATTCAGAGGGTCTCAAAACGTGGACATTTGACAAAAACAGGGTGGGAGGGGGGTCAAATTTTAGACAAATCAGCCTTTATCATACTATCAAATATAATAATTGACAAACATTTGTTAACAGTATTGAGGTATATACTTCATCTATAAATACCATTTTCCTTACTTTCTAACGTATTTTGAAATTTTAAGAACATTTTAAACGTTAATTGACTCTCGTGAAAAATGTGCTCAAAGTGACTTAGAGCTGCATACGGACAGAAAAAAAACTGAAGTGATATACGGACTGAAACAGAACTGTAACACTCTGCAGTAGAACCGTCGATATGTAGTTCTAACAATAGAAATGAGTTTCATATACCTTTGATAATATTTAAGCATCGTGTGAAGAAAAAAGGCGCGTGCGAAAGTTCTAGTGTAGATATGAAACCATGTTTTTTCGATTAACTAGTTTTCTTTCTTTGATGAATCATTTGGGACAAAAAAATGTAAGTAATTTCACAATTTATACAAGGCTAATTTGTGTTTAATTGATATCATCTTTAAGGATGCTCTAGGTGTACAATCAAGCTCAAAATCACTCAATCTCCACCTTGATTTATGAAATCGACAGAAAAACCCTCTGATGGTATTATTTCCAGCTGCTTGATAATTAGAAAAATTAACCTATTTCTTGTTGCAGAATTAAGTACACAGTCCGACGGGTCCAGTTCCAGGTCCAAGCGACCTGTGCCTGCTGGGTCTTCTCTTCGTACATCACAGCATGGTAAGATTCATTCAGACACACATACACATACAAGTTTCTTGCAAAACAAAAATAAAACCCAGTCCGAGAACTTTTTCAAAGACTGTAAGTTTGTTTCATTTCAATTAATTGAACAAATATATGTCTCATATACAAGGGGTTCCACCATAAAGTTTCCCTTTCCATGTCTCCCGGCATGGGAAGAGGTAAACTTTAAAATGGGACACCCGGTATATATACCGGTTCGTTCCGGTTTCTTTATGAGCCGAGACTAAAAGGCTTTGACGAGACTGCTCGTGGGGAAAACAATGATAAAACCAAACCCAGTTAGGGGAGCAAGCAACATGAATAGTTCAATAGTTTTGAGTGGATGGATCGACTGAGGGACGATCTGCTAGAGTGCTACGGTACCAGTATGGCTCCTGAGCGAAAAGGATACATGGGGTGGCTACATGCCCTGTGGTGCGAGATACACTCAGAGCTGTTGCATTTTTTGGAACAACTGCTGCAAAACCATGCCGAGGACCTTATGAAAAGGAGTTATATTTGCGAAGCGCATACTCTACCGCAGCTGGAACAAGCCGGCAGCCGAGAAAGAGACGCGACGCTAAAACCCGACCACGGCAGCCATCCAGTAGAGGAAGAGCAATGCTTTAGTTGCAGGAGAAACATAAAAAAAACCAACAGCTGATGAAAAGACCAAAACTCGGACGATGATAGGCTGGGCAAGACAGTACGCGCCCCACATTCAGTGTGTGATTGACTACATAACACCTCTCTAGAAGTTCACTGCCAGGATCCGATAGTTCGCGCGTGAACTAAGGATCCGTCATCACACACACAACAAGCCAAAGCTGCTGACCATCAGGCAGCACATTGTTGACCGAATGGGGAATCTGACACTAGGAGAAATCTAGGACTGAATTGAAACACAGAGAACCTGGATAGCTTCAAGGAGCTGTGCAGTATCCTCAAAACACCTTAGGAGGAATGCCCACCTATAAAGAGACAAGAAGACCTATTCCGCTGCGGGACAAGATGGTATCAAGAGCTTTTGGTGGAAGAAGTTTTCTTCAACCCACCAGCATCTGATCCGTCATTTTTACCTCAGATCTAACGTCGAAAGAGCCTATTCCAGACTGGCTGGTGGAGGGCCGCACAGTACTCCTCCCGAAGAAGGGCAAATTGTCTGACCCTAAGAATTACAGACTAATAACTTGATCAAACACGCTGTATAAGATCTTCACAGCCATCCCTAATGACGCAATTGTTTAGAAAATCTGACCGGTGTGGCGAGAGATCTACGAACAACGCGTCTCAAAGAAAGGCGTAGCAGAATGTCGGGAGAACCTGCAAATCGACAGGTGCGTCTGTAGAGACCCAGAATTCTACCAGCGTTACTTGTCAATGTCGCGCATTGACTATCGAAAAGTTTGCGATTCAACCTCCCACAGAATTATGATATGTTTATTCCAAAGATTAAAGGTTCATCCACACATAGTGAGATGCATAGAGGGATTGATGCCCCTTTGGAAAACCAGATTTACCGTCTCATATGGAAAACATCGTGTGAGAACCAACAGCTTTACCTTCCAGATATGGTTCTTTCAGGGCGACAAAATGGGCCATCTCATCTTTTGACTCACTTCATTTTCACTATCTCTCGCACTTCGTGATTCCCAAGGTTACTTTTACGGCAAACCTGGATATCGAAAGCATAAGGTCACTCATGCATTTGTCATGGATGATCTTTGGGTTTGGGTTCGAAAAATGGCCCAAGATTCATTTGAAGCGAGGACGACTTGCTAGCATTTCATAGAACACTCATCTCGTGGATAGAAGCGCTATACAACACCTTAGAGCTAGAGAAACCTGCATATACCTGAGCGTGCCAGAGAGCCGTACTCGGAACGTAACATCTATAAAGGATGCTCTTCGATGCAAAAAACAAACGTCGCCGTAAACGTGGTCGCGGAATCCTGTATCTCAAGTGTCTTCAAAACAGGATCATGCTGGGTATAGCCCATTCGCAAATGGACGTGATCCTTTTCTTGAAATGTTCAGGGAACACAAAGAAGTGGGCAACGAAGCGTTCCTGTACGAAGCAGCAGAGAAGACTGTTGAAACACTTGGCATCGACTTCAATATCAGGGACACACACTATCTATAACTCAAGCGGGAGCGACGTAGATTCAAAGGCACAATGCGGCACTAATAGTGTCTTATAACCATCTCTGCCTCTCTTACGGCATTAGCCCTGATACCGCTCTACAAACGCTCCAATGGCAATAGTTTAAATTGTCGAAAATGAAAAGTGCCGAATATGTATGTATGTATACCATTAAGCCATTTCCCTTTCAGGGTAGGCGTGACACTAGCCGATTCGGGTAGTGTTTCTAGGTTGATAGCTTGTAGTAAAATAACTACAAGTGTGGGCTCACCATACCCACGATGTGCCAACAGCACTCGGTTTTCTCGAATGGTCAACCATCCAAGTACTAACCGCGCCCAACGCTGCTTAACTTCAGTGATCTGACGAGAACTGTTTTTTTTCAGCGTGGTATGGCTGTTGGCCATATTCCACTGGAATTTAGTTCCACTGGAACTAAATATGTATTCTCGAAAATGGCACTCGAGGCCTGTCATAGTTCTCCGTGACTTTAAGAAACAAACCATGTACGTTTTCAAATTTCTGGAAACAGTCGACAAGAACATCGCAGTGAAGAAGAATAAATTGAAAGAGAGGTATAAAGACATTTTAAGGGAGTTTCGACGGTTGTACTCAGAGTAGTCTGTTGAGCTAACCGTCCCGATCATCGGTGATGGGTGATTTCGGAGATGCCAGGCTCTTACTGGTTCATAGCCTGAAAAGCATCCGTGCGTGTCAACGAAATGCCGAGACACTTACGAGGAAAGTGCAGAAGGCGGTCGTCCTTGGATCGTC
This sequence comes from Andricus curvator, assembly GCA_932195095.1. Taxonomy (NCBI): domain Eukaryota; kingdom Metazoa; phylum Arthropoda; class Insecta; order Hymenoptera; family Cynipidae; genus Andricus; species Andricus curvator. The sequence continues at coordinate 56,870 of CAKNYM010052044.1, forward strand.
GAATTGAGTCGTATTCAGTCCGTCGAAAACTGTAACCACCTATATCACGGACATGAGACGTGGTTGCAGCTGAAACATTAACCGCAAATTAGCCGGGAGCGGGCGCCATTCTCTGGAATGGCTCCGGCTTCCGATGTAACCTCGTGGTATGACGCGGTATGACGACGGGCTTTGAATGAAATGTCCTATAATTTATAAGTGAAATGTGATTTTGACGTCTGTATTTTTTAGTGTGAGGCTCACATTATCAGGTAACATATGTCATTACTCTAAACCGTTCTTTAACTATACCATTGTATGACATTCAATTAATTCGTGGGACTTAGATTTCGGCCAGCATGCCCCATACCATGGAGATATTCGCCTTTTTGAGAACAACAATAAACCATATCGATTTGGGCTGTCTATGGAAAATCATACTTCTATCTATACTCTATCTGGCACTCGTCACCTTTTCATGAGTAATGCGTTTTTATCGAAAGGTGGTTTCTCGAAGTTTCCGTAACAAAAGCCTTTTTGGTTTCTGACGTGTGCTCCGTTTTGTTTCACTCTATACTTGCCATAACTTATTTATTAGGCAATTTTGTACTTTGCATTGTATCTCAGTGATTGTATTTGTGTTGGGAGTGAAGTGTATATGTTGCATTTGGTGATTTTTGGGCTCTTTGGTGCTTAAAAGACTATTTTTCAGTTTCGGAGGTCGACACCACTCGCGCAGTTATTACGTATTATAATGGGTGCTTGTCCCGAGTGCAATAAGACAATATCCAGAGGATCGCAGTGTGCTGTTTCCTGCATGAAGTGTGGTATATTCAGCCACTTAGCCGGCGTCAATGTCGGATTGTAAAAAAAGAGCATTTGATGATCTGAAAAAGGGAATAATCATTTTTATTTGTGTGAACTGCAAATCACTGAATGCTAGCAAAACCTCTTCAGGTTTGGATCAAAGCTTCTTGTTAGGTCGAGGTATCGACCCTGCCAGTAAGGATCAGGTAGCTAACCCCTCACCTAAAAAATTTTCTCCTGTTCCTGTCACTGCAGCGACCCTGCCACCATAATACATCGAGGCTATTCACAGTGTGGTCTTACAAGCTCAGAGGGAAGCGGCCGTGCCGACGCAGGAACAGATTAGAAATCTTTTCAAGGAATTCGAGACTAAGCAGCATGAGTGGATTACAAAAATCAACACTACGGCTCAGGAAATCAAGTTAGATATTTCAGAGAATTCTCGCAGAGTCAATCTGCTTGAAAGTTCTACTGTTAGCAATGCGGATCAGGTCACACAGATAAAGACGGAGGAAAACTCGCTAAAATTGAAGGTCGCCTCACTTGAAGCTTCTCTCAATTACCAAGAGCAAACTGCGCTGCAGACTACCCTTGAGATTCACGGGTTAACTATGAAACCGAATGAGGATCTTCCATCGGTCCTAGAATCGTCCTAGAATCGTTGCCAACTTTAGCAGACATTTGGTAAGGGATGAAATAATCGAGCAGAGAAAAAAAGTATGAGACTTCTCTACGACCAATCTTGTCTGACCAGATAATGAGAATAGTCTCATTTTGATCCGTGAGGCTTTGACGCCCTACAATCGGAGGATCTACGCTTCTGCATTGAATTTAAGGAGACAAAAGAAGATAAAATATCTTTGGATTGCAGGAGGAAAGATTTTTTGTCGAAAGGATGATGGCACGCCTAGGATTCAACTGTCACTGCTGCAACAAGTAGAACGATTCCAATAGCAATTAGGCTTTCTACGGTATGGTTACACACAATGGTGCGATGTTGTTATTGTTTGGCTATTTGATTCCCGTTGATGAATATATCTTTAATATTTTTCAGTTTTTTATACCTTGTACATATGTATCTACAGATAGCAAACATGATCTCATATTTAAACTAGTAGTTTTTAATTTTGAATTTGGTATTTCTGAAAGTAATTCTATACTATTAGGCTTGATTGTGTACTTTGGATACTTTAAATGTTCTAATTTCTTCTCAATATTCACAGCCCTCAGGATATCCGGATATCGATTTACGAAATCATGTCCACTTTTGTTGAGAATTTGTCTAGGGATCGACGACACTGTTTTTGACATTGTTTATTGTCCCTTTAGTATCTTTCTTACCTGTATTCATTATCAATTTTCTAATTTGAATTGTACTCACTTAGTTTGGTGTGTGTTGATAATGGTTTTTTGTCTCAGTCAATTTTTACGTGTGCTGTGTGAGCTTTCCATTTTTGAATTCTTTTTCTATAAAATGTTTCTCTTAATATATCCACGGATACCTTGAGCATTTGTCATGTGAACGGCCAGTCTCTCTTGACACATTTTGTAGAATTCAAGCATTTCTTCAGTACATGTTCCTACCATATAATAGCTGTTTCGGAGTTCTGGTTAACTCGAAATACACGGTCTAGCCTCGTTGCAATTGACAACAATTATCTCCTTCGAATATACAGAGACGAGATGAGGGGTGGTGTAGTTTGTCTTTTTCTGCATGATAGTCTAAATCGGACTATTGTCGGTGTGAGTTCAGTAGCTACTTACTCTACGATCGAATTTCTCTTTGTTGAAGTTAAGTCAACTTCTGATAGTGTTTTAGTAGAATTAGTTTATAAACCACCCAATGCTTCCTATGGCACAGAGCTTGAATCGGAACTTTTTTCATTTATTCCTAACTTTGATAACATTATCCTTACTGGAGATTTTACAACTAACTTGAATCTCACTTCCAATCATTCTAAATGTCTTACATTTTTGGTACACTCTTCGGGACTCTCGATTGTACCTCATGATTCTTCTCACCATACTGATCGTTCCAGGACTCGTATTGACTTGTTGATTGTAGGCAATATTGATAAGATTGTCTCCTACGAGCAACATGCTATCCCTTTTCTTTCTAACCACGACCTGATTAACATTAAGTTTAAATTGTCCTATAATCTAAATTTAAAAACAATCCAAATACTGGTGCGGAATCTCTCTCAAATTGATGAACATACATTCCACGAATATCTAATGAGGTATGATTGGAAAAAATATTACTCAAATTAAGATTAGAGATACTACCCCTCTTAATTCAGTATTTAATGAGTCAGACTTGTTTCTCGATGACATCACACCTGGAACGCTTTTGGAAAACACACTTGAAATCAAATCAAATGCCATTGAAACTGATGGAATGTCAATCGAAATGGTTAAACTTTCTCTTCCAATTATCTTTCCTATTCTATTACATATTTATAATGCTTCCCTTCAGGTCGGTATCTTCCCAGATACCGTCTAAACCACTTGAAAAAATTGTTCACCTGCAACTTTCCAAATTTCTCGAAATATCTAAGGCCATTGACCCGATGCAATCAGGTTTTAAGGCCAAACATAACACTTTTACTGCTTTCCTTAAAGTAACGACGAATCTCAAGTTAGCAATGGATGATAGGGTGAACAAGATTGTTGTTCTGTTTGATATGTCAAAGGCCTTTGATATGGTCAACCATAAGTTACTCCTACAAAAGTTAAAATCTTTTAACGTGTTAAATTCTGTCATCAAACGGTTTAAATCCTATTTTAACAATCGATCTCACATAATTATTAATAGTAGTGGTCAGATTTCTGACTGGTGGGAGGTCAAGAGTGGGGTTCCGCAGGGCTCCATTTTGGCACCCCTCCTCTTCAATTTGTTCACTTCTGATCTTGAAAGTGAACTTTAACATTGCAGATACCACAAATATACTGACGATTTTAAAATTTACTTATCGGGACCAATTTCTTCACTAACTAGATTACTTGTTTTAGCCCAAGAGGATATTGATCGCGTTATCTTCCGTCGCTTGAAACACTGGCATCATTTCCACCCCTTCTATCGAGAATGTCCGAAATTTATCAGGCCACACGATCCCATATGTATTTCCATACTGAGAAAGTCGGCAATTTTCTTGCTCATCAAGAACTAAAAATTCATTAACTTCTACTTAATTGTTATATCAATTAGGTTCACCGAGCCGCCGACGTCCTGACGAACATTCTGGTGTTTCTTCTGATCATAACGAACCTCCTCATGAAGGGTCAAGCCGGAGACAGGTAAAAAAATTTGCATTTCATCATCAGTAAACATTTTCATATACCAACTGCCAAATTTTGAAAAGCCTCTCCTGTATACTCGGGAAAATGGAAGATTGCACTCTGTGGCTTTAGTGTCACGACGTACAGTCATAAACACGCTTTAACAGGTTATAAGCTTAAACGAAGTAAGATTAGAACTTGTACAGTAGTTCTGATCTTCTATAATTAATATGCTTTACATATTTTGGATACAATTTTTTTCTATATACATTAATTAAAGTTAGAATTGTAAAATTTTGACTTGTATTTCCTTGAAAGTACTGGACACTTGCGTCCGTATCTTCTAGCGCGACCGAACAGATCTTTCCGGCATGAATAATGCGTTGAAACTTAAATGACAAACAATGAAAAAAATGTATTTTGGAACTTTCCAATATAGGTATTGGATGTTTATTTCCGAGACATAAGGTAACGTTCCAATACATGATATTGTAGTTTCTGGATGCTGGTATTGTTATATTGCCCTATATGTATTGGAATATTGCCACACATATAATGCAATGTTGCGGAAGAATGTTTGAAAAATATTATCCAGCTATATTAATCCATACGTAACTCTAAGGGCCGTACGGACTCTTTTCATATGGACGCCCACATATAATAAAAATTCCATCCACAACACTTTTTATATATAAATATTCATGTTTATAATTCACTAATTTTTCTAAAATCCACAATACAATCTTAAAATTTTCGTGTATGCTCAAATCAAAATGCATCTTAAAAATTCGACCCCTTGTGCTAGCAGGCGGTACAAGAGCACCCTGGGATTCAGATTCCACATGCTGATGATATTTTGCTGCCCTTGGCGCTGGAAAAATGGCCACTCCTTGCAGAAACATTGAAAAAAGATTGGCCTGCTTACGCAGAAGTGAGTAGACAAAAATATTTATGATTTACCTAAATATAAATTATAAACAAAAATTTATTTCAGTATTACTATTTCGTTATAAATGCCATTAAGTGGAGATCAAAAGAACCACATTTGCCGCATACAATTTATTGCCCAAGTGGAGATTATAATTCTGGCATCTTTGTGGGGATATCGTCTGTAAGTATCTTTATATTAAAGTTGGATTATATATATATATATCAGTCCCTTAGTCGTTGTCGCCGCTGGAAATTAAAATCTGATAATAACCAGTAATTTTGTTTTTCATGTTCTTTTTATAAAATTCATTTCTAACATGATTTTTTAGTGTGCAGTTTATTATGTGATTACATTTGCCCACGATGGGTTTGAGAAGCTTTTACACCAGGCTGTGACAGAAACCAAAATAATTAAGTGGGCCGAAGGTGTTATGTTCCTGGCCATTACTCCTCGTATTATTTCCACTGTTTACTCTGTTATTGAGACTTTAAAACATACGAAGGGGATAGAAGTGGAGTGGACTTTACCCGGAAACGTTTTCTTCCTACCTAAGGAGGAAGGTGCTGCTCTCGAAGTTCGGTAAGATTCAGTTAGTCAGCATGATTGAATTTTAATTGGGCTGGTCCCTCAAAAACTCAGTCCAGCCACGGCTTTTGATGCCGCAGGGAACACGTTTTCTATATTTATGTATTGTTGATAGAATGGACGTAGGAATAGATTGACCCAGCCTAACAATTGCGTGGGGTAATTCACTTTGACGCGCATGCCTGCAGTTTCGGATAATAGCTACTTGTTAATGATTCGAAAATTTCCATTCAAAATTGAAATATTTTGATTTTGAAACATTTAAAGAAAATGCAATTAACTGATTTAATATTGGAAATCCCCAAGACTCGACAATTCCAAATGTTTGCCTGTCTAATGTAAGCAATAGAAATTAGTCCAAGTAGGCGCCAAATGACTAAATTATCGCAAATATTTAATTTTTTTATTTTTATTGAACTCATAAAACTTCACTGTAGAGCAAAAGTATTATTTCGATTTCAGGCATTAAAATTCGATTTCGGGCATTACAATTCGACTTCAGGCACATATATAAGACTCAGAAAAAACCGCTTCGAGTGGTACTAAAATGAGACCACTGATGGGCACCCAGAGTCATTTGTTTTACGTTAAAAGTAACAGCATGAAGTTATTTTATCCAGAAACAGGACACGTAAAAAATGATACCGTAAAGAAAGAGGTCTCCATTTTTTACAGCGCTAGCAATAGATTCATAATAAAACCAAAAATAAAAGTATGACCTATTCCGTTAACGATCTCTTGCTGTATTTTTTAATATTAAAAAAAAATTATCTACCAATTTGAAATAACTGAATTTTAACAGTGTTCCTTTTACATTCTTCAGGTTGCCTGAAGGATGTTATCTGAATAGAATTAACGAATCTTACGTACCTCTAATCCACTCTTTGTGGCCACATCGAAACCAGGCAGATCCAGATGTAACAACAAATCTTCTCACGGTAAAGGCGAGATTGAATGGAGGACTTGGACTATTTTCCAAGGAAAATAACGAACTCCTCTCCTGGACTTTGCGAGGAGAATTGGGTGAAAGCTCTGTGGCCCAGACAATTGAAAAAGCCAGAAGAAAAGGCTTTGCAAAAGTAGTTATTCGTGCATTTGCAAAAGATTTAGCAAAATATGGATTCGATATGTTTGGATTCGTACTTAGTGGAAATGTGGCTGCAGAAGCATTGTTTAAATCCACGAATGCTAAAGTAAAAGACCCATTAGTCTTTATAAAATTGACAAAATTTAGGAGTCAGGGGTAAAATGGAAAGATCAAATGAAGGAACGTCAATCAAATATAATACAATATGCAATAATAATATAACGACAATGATATTATTAGTTTTATAAGGCGCTGATCCTATAAATTTTCAATTACTAAATAAACAATTCTTCCTTCACATTATTTGTCCATCTTTTCTAGCTCTCTACAATTTGTTTCCTTTTTAAAACAATATATTCGGTGTTGTGAAGTATCTCTTTACTATTCGATTGAGTCATCTTTCGCACAAAATTAGTATCTCATTTGTTCCCATCACATTCCCACGTTCCCATCACACCCCTACCCGTAAACTGAAACGAAGCCGCGCCATCCTCCAGGATAACCGTCCATGTCTTCAGCTGCATCGCCCTACAACGGCCACATCTCCGAGGCCCGTTTTTGGCTTCGCCGCCCGGTTCGGGCTTGCAGAATACCGGCTAGTTGTGCTTACTCTAAAATATACTGAAAAATATAGGTTCTATTAAAAAATGGTTACAGCCAATTTTTTAGGTAATTTTAAGTTCTGAAACTTTGCTGTTGGACCTTTTTTCGTATTTGGCGTTGTTTAGCTATGAATTTTAATTTCGGATTTTCTAATGGCACTTTTCAGGATTAAAACAAAAACAATTATCCGGATCAAATGATGCTCAAAAGCGATTTTGTAGAACTTCCTGAAAGAAATAATTTTGTTTTTGGGCCATTTATCGTACCTAACGTAGTTTCGTGTCTGAAGCTGCATTTTTAATACTCTCATTTCTATTTTTCATGGCTAAGACCATAAATATTGGAGGTAGAAGACTGCTAACGAACATGACCTGTCTGTTTGAACTGCAGAAGATTGTACAAAAGGAATTTTTGATTGAAAAGTTCCATCGAAAGGTATCGTCTCGTCAACTACAGACTACATATGAGTATATAAAAATTGATATGAGGCATTAAGTTACAATAAATTTATAAATTTAATAATTGAATCCTAACGTATAAAAATAATGTGCATTTGAAAAGGCCGTGGCTACGTGTATCGAAATTTCGGTACAAACAAACGGATTTTTTCGTACGAATAGCGGGACCTCTAAAAGGGACTATCTGTACCAAAATGTCGGTAAAAATAGCCGGATTCTTTTGTACACATGTAGACACTGCGATTCGAAAAATTGCACCATTAAATTAATACACTTCAATATTCGCCGGTACAGAAGCTCTAATTTAAGTTACTTTATATGAGAAATAATTTCAAATAAATATGATATAAAAATGTAAAATCAGGAGTTAAATTCCATTGTAATAAAGAAAAAAGCGCGCGAACAGGCGAGTTCTCTATTTCTGTACATAGTGGAGGCAGCGTAAACCAAAAACGTATGGTATCTTACAGCGGTCTGTAAAAGCTCGGTTTTGAATAATTGTTTCTTTTTTTGTAAAGTTCCAAATTGGAAGTACTAAAAATTTTACCATTATAAAATTCCTGTTCTAAATCCAAAATTTTGGATGTTTTCCCATGATTTTGAATGTACAAAGATTTAAAATTATAACACTTTGCAAGGAAATTGCAGATAATTGAAAGTTTCAAGGACTCTATTTTTGTAGATTAAAATCTAGGACAGATGTGGGAGTCATCTGTTTGGGCTATCTAACGCTCACTTTTCTATGGGTGTTATAGGCTCATAAGATATTGGTTTTGAATAAAAATTATTTTTTCTTGTATCTATCATTTGAGATTGCTTCTATAGTTAATGAGAAGGACCAGCTGTTCTCATTGCAGAAGGATTGAAGTGTGATATACACAGCAGCCTATGCTTCAAGTCGCGCTAGGCTGATTAATTTTGTCGCCTACCAATTATATTCTCCAGAATATTATCGTCTGACAGCGATATTCATTTTTCTGTCCCTCTTGCCTCATTTTTCTGAAGGAAATAATAAAAGTATCGAAATATAATTTATCCTGTCAGTCTAGCTCTGTAATACCGACGACGTTCAGTTTTAATAAATGAGGGCAAAAAACTTCAGAGTTGTTGAAATTGTATAATGTATGCAGTTTTGTGGGTTTTTGGAACCCTGCTTTCAAAAATGATGTTAAAAATATATAATTCAAAGTGGCGGATCCAAAATGGCAGATGCCAACTCGAAATGGTATTGAATTTTTATAAAATTGTGTCCATAGGGGTTTTACGGGACACTGATTTCAAATATGATTTTGAAAATTCCCAATTCAAGATGCGACCGGGAGCATTGCACCGTAACGGTGCGCAGTGTGGCGTGAGCGATTTTTTTCTCACTCTTCCATAACTTAAAAAAAATTCATATATTTTATTTATCGAAGTCAGTTCAGCTATTTTCAAGAAAAAAAAAACCTTCTGATTATTCTTTTTTTCTACATACCCACATAGCACACTTCCCGAAAAAACCAGGTCTGTCTCAGGTTTAGACCTATGCTTTTCCCGAAAAAACCTGGGACAGACCTGGTTGTTTCGGGAAGTGTGCTATGTGGGATAACTCCCATAAAAATGCACTTTCGCGGTTCTCACTGGGAGAAGTTTTTCTTCTGACTTCTATCGTTCCGGGGCTCTTCCACATTTGCAGGACTGCAGGATGGTGGCGCACCCCGCAGCTCTGTGTGTCCTCCTAACCGAACCTCCAACACACTCTGGTCCGGTCGAGACCCTCGCATTTCGCAGCCGTGTGGCCACAGCACTGATAGCGGTAGTATCTTGTGACCTCCATCCTCTTCCAGACTCTACAGGATACCCATCCCACCTTGAGGTGTCCTCTACGTAGCAGTCTCGCCGCCAGCTCCTCCTTCATCTCAACGTAGGCCCTTAGACTCCCTCTGAAGCTATTCTTCGTGATGTTAACTTCAAGCTCGCCTGTCGCCGAATCGCCAAAGTACTTCCTAATGGCGTCCTTACCCTTATGTGTGCCCCCCCCCCACGCCAAATGTCGTTTTGATTGCTCAAGATAGGTTAGATCTGCCCACACGTCTCCAACTGCGATAAGCATCTCACAATTTCTGGTCTGCCTTACACCCCGGTTTTCATCAGAAGGATATCCAGCTTTACCTTTCTTGGTGCCTGAGGGTAGGCTCCCTCACTCTTTTCCTAGAATGGGGTGTGAGAGTTTCTACGACTGACTCAATTCCACTCCTAATTGGAAGGAATATTTTCTTCTTCGAGTCACTGAAGTTCTGCATCTAGCGTTTGGCACGGTTGTTGATGCCTTGGCTGAGGGATTTTTCTTGCGACACTAGCCCTGATGATTTTGTATCTACAAGTGACAATTTGATCAAAGATAATCCTGGAAAACGCAAAAAAAGAGGAGATTTGAACCATTCGCGGATCTTCTGACATTATAAAAAGCGTTATGTAACTACAATATTTAATTTATTAATAAATATAAAAAAATTTATATTACTATCCAAAAAACTTCAGATAGTTGTATATGTAAGAAGTTAGGTCGGACTGAGGTTATGAGCATATAATATTGAATATTATGTATTATATTTCTATTTGTGTAAATTTAAATTCATCTAATTGAATTTTTTTTTCTGAACGTCGGAAGTGATTTCGGGACAGAAATAAGAAAGAAATTACATTTTTGAGCGATAGCTTTCGAGCACCTGTCACTTTTAAAAAAGCCATTTGAGCACCGCTTCTACGATTCTCATCATGTTCTCTGCATAATATCTATTCTCACATTAGATACATTTATCTTATATGTATATAATTTTTTCACAAATGTTACTCAAAGTAATCTAATGCAAGTGTTAGAGAACATTAACCTGCGTGAAAAATTAAAATCTTAAGTTTGGTAATGGCCGACACATCTCTAAATGGTGACTCAATAACCCAAGTGCACGGGATCATTCACCAGGTAGTTCAAGACCTCATCTACGAGAACTTTTTTAAAATTCAAATTGTGCCAACATCCGAAACAACTCCAAAAAAAAATTTTAATTTAAATAATTTAAATTTAAATTGTGCTAATAGCCAAAACAACTCCAAATGGTGAGTCGACAACCCGAGCGCACCAAGTTGCGCATTACGTAGTTCAAGACGTCATCAAAGAGAACGTTTTAAAAATATAAATTGTACGAATAGCACCGACTCGTAAACCAGGTAGTTCAAGACGGCATCTACGAGAATTTTTTTAAATTGAAACTATGCCAATAGCCGGAACAACTCCAAATGGTGAGTAGACGACCTCGACCTCTAGTGACCTTTGGTCACTAGATCGCGAAGCCTTCGAAAGCTTGAACCATTCGTATCTCACTCTAAAGTAGAATGTGCTTGGTGGATTTTAAGAACGCGAAGCCTTCGCAGTTTAGACTCATTCCTTATCCATTGTGAAGTTTAATGTTCTCGTTGAGTCACGATACCGCGAAACCTTCGCAATCTTAAACCATTCTTACCCTACTCTAAATCAGAATGTTCTCATATATTACATCTTGAGCTGCCTCCTGCAAGATCCGGTGCACCCGGGTAGTTAACTCACCATCTGGATTTGTTTTGGCTATTAGCAGAATTTAAATTTTTTAATTTTTCTTACAAGACGTCTTGAACTACCTGGTGCACGATTTTACAGAATTTAAATTCTTAAAATTTGTGTGAACCCAGCTTTTTATTATTAAATTAGGTAAAGCGATATTCAAGTAATCCTTTTAACATCATGTGTCTTAGATTTTTTTTAAATTTCCTATGCAAAAAAACTTTTGGGAAAAACGTCCCTTGTCTCATTATGAGATGCTACCCTTCATTTTATGTTACACAATATTCTTGTCATTAGGTAAAGTTTTCTCCTATATCTTTTTATTATTTCCGTTGCAATCTACGATTTATTTAGTCAATTAAAACTGTATAGGGGCGCACTTATCCACTAATGTGGCCTCCCCCATCCCAAAAATACCGTAGTGGAATTTTTGGTTCAAAAAGTTCCAGAGTTCGAATATCTTAAACGATTTTGAAGATTCTTCTTCTAAATGACTGACTTGATTATTAAAATATTCTTTCAATCCTTTTTCAGATTAAGATTATATTTATTTTTTAGGACATGAATAAATGTTAAATGATTGCTGAGTAATCGTAAAAAATTTGAAGTCGTGGAATGAAAATTTCTGCAACGATAAAAATTTTTGATTCATCGCTTGTGTTCATTTGATATCAGATCAAAGGTCAAATTTCAAATATACTCCATTGCACGCATCACTTATCTGAATTTTATAAATCTAACCATAAATCTTTTAATTAGGATAATATTATTAAGAGTTTGTTGCTTTTCAGTAATAATCAGTAATAACCTAATCTAATATTATTAGAACAAAAATGTTTTGAATCAGGTTGTCTAGCGACCCTTGAAAACCTGGAATTCACCTTGAATTTTTTTTTAACCTTGAAAACCTGGAAATCACCTTGAATTTTGCATGAGAACCTTGTATTCAAATTTTTGTTTCTTACAAAAAATTTATTTTGTATAAATGTGAAGAGTAATTAAAAACTTTTATTCTGTCTTATCAACGCGGATTTTGAGTGACATCTATCGAGTGTTATGCTCCTTATTTAAACTTTGTATGCACTCTTTGGGATTTTGAAACTTCCGCGCTTTTTGGGCTACTCCTGCGTTCTCTACTCGCGACTTTGTTGGGTGGGAATCTGGCAACCCTGGGCCGTAGTCGTTTCCAGTCATTTCTAAAAACAAATGCAACACTTCCGTCAGCGATTCGTTGCATACATTCTTTACAAACCGCGTACACGTTTGTGTCTGTGGAGTAGTTAACTTGAAAGTTTAAAAAAATGTGAATGGATAGATCACTTTGGTAAGTAAAAAGTACTTTCTTTTCTTAGGTCTAACAAAATGAACGTAATCTGAAAATCTTAATTATATTTACACGTTTTACCAAAAATGTTACCGGTTAGTTATAAAGAGTTATTTGCTATTTTTTACAGTTAATTTTCAATCAATGAAAAAAAAATTTAGAGTCATTTTCGAGTTTAACCTTTTCTAGATTTTCACCTTCGTTTATACATTATTTTATGATTCTGTTTTGTTCGTTAAATATCGAGTTCTTGATTTTCGAATGTAGTGAAAAAATGTATACATAACCTAAAACGTCACGTATTTGCAAAAAATATTAGAGTAGCAAGGATTTTTATACCTTTTCTTTAAAATTATAGAATGTCTATTTTTTTTGTCAATTAAATTTTTACTGTAATATATGAGACCGAGTGGGACCAATCATGCCGTGATATTTAAGAAAGACGGATCTGCAAAACGAGCAAACTTAGATAATAATCAACGAAAACAGCTGAAAAAAAAGTCTGATCGAATCCAATTTTTTTTCATTCATTAATTCGTTTATTATATTTCAGTATTAAACAAAAAATAATCGAATCAGATTTTCTTTTTCAACAGTTTTCATCGACTATCTAAGTTTGCTCGTTTTGCAGATAATACATAAAATAATTTTTTTTTAATTTTTTGGAAATTATGAATAACTCACGAAAATAATTAATTTTTTAAATGTCTTTAAATAATTTTAAATATAAATTTTCGTAGAATATCACTAACGTATTAATAATTTTTTTTATTTTTCCCTGGTTCCTGTCAGTCTGAACTTAGAAAAAAAGTAGTAAAAAAACAAATTTATGAATAGTGTTAAAGAAGACATTTTTAACATTAATTTATATAAAATTAAAGACAAAATTTAACTAATTGTACTTGACTATTGATATATTACTGATATTCTACGTAAACGTAGACGGTTCTATTGTAGATAATACTAAATCTAACACATTGTCTGAATCAACTCGTGACACTATTGTACTATCTACTTCTAATTCTGCAACTTGTAATAATAACTGTCCTCTACACTGTACATTGGCGTCTAATACTGTCAGTATGAATATTTTACCGAAACCGACAAACTTTCAGAGTTTCTTTCTGAATGAAGAGGTAACAAAAGCTGAAATAATTTGGTGTCTTAATGGAGTCTTACGTCACAGTTCACTTCGCGATATTGAGTCTTATGTATCTATTGCTAAAGTAGCACTACCAGATAGTCTTATTGGAAGGAGAATGCAACTAAGTAAAGCCAAAGTTTCTTATATGATAGTTTATGGGTTAAGCTCTTATTTTTTAAGTGAACTAAAAAGTCTGCTATCAGAATGTAGTATGGTCGTTTTTGGATTTGATGAATGTTTGAACAAGATTAGCCAGAAACAGCAAATGGATCTCTCAGTTAGTTTCTGGGATAATAAATTGAACGAAGTTTCCACTCGGTATTTTACATCCTACTTCTTAGGTCATACAACAGCTAATGATCTTTTACAAGCTTTTCAAAGTAATATACCAACTTATCTGCAAAATAAATTAATTCAGGTGTCTATGGATGGCCCGAATGTAAACATTAGTTTCTTTAAAAAATTGCAAGCGGATTTCAAAGAGAATCATGAAACTGAAGGGCGTCAGTTATTGGACGCAGGTTCGTGCGGTTTACATGTAAATGGCGGATTCAAAACTGGGATAAAAAGTACAGGGTGAGAACTCGCGGAATTTTTACGATCTTGTTACTATTTGTTCAAGAATATTCCTGCACGTCGAGCGGATTATTATAATGCGTCAAATTCGATAGTTTTCCCAGAAAAGTTCTGCTCGAGTCGCTGGCTTGAAAATCTTCCTGTAGCTGAACGAATTCGTATAATTTTACCAAATCTGCAGAAATACGCAGAGAAAGTAACCAAAGAGAATCGGGTTCCAGATTGTCAAAGTTTTAAGATTATTGCGGAGAAACTAAAAGACAAATTACTGTTAGCAAAGCTATCATTTTTTAAAAGTTTTGCAAATGATTTACAGCGTTTTCTTACAGCATTTCAGTCGAATGAACCTTTGATTCCATTTCTTTTTAACGAACTACTACTAATGTGCAAAAATCTTTTGTCGCAAATTGTTAAAAAGGACGTTTTAGAAAAGACAGAAATTTCCAAAATAGATTTAAAGTCTGAAACTTTGCTAGCAGGAAAATACGTTAAACTCGGTTATGCCACTAAACATGCCTTGCGTCAGATTAAAGGTGCTTCGGATCTCGAAATTGTTCAATTTAAAAATAACTGTCGAAAATGTCTGCAAACATTTGTCATAAAGCTTATGGAGAGATCTCCGTTGAAATATCCGATTGTAAAAGCAGTTTCTTTTCTAGATCCAGCTGCTGCTATCGAAAATGACATAGTTGAAAAACGTCTATCTAAAGCTTTGGAATTGTATGCTTCAAATGGATTGATCTCGGGAAAACTAGCCGACAAGGTAGATTGGGAGTTTGAAGATCTATGCTCGCGAACAGGTACTGTAGAAAAATTTAAAGATTTTTCTAGGTCAAGAATTCGCGTAGATCATTTTTGGTCTGAATTAATTACACTTTATGGCCTAAAGAAGTATGCTAACCTGTTCCATTTCATCAAACGCGTATTGATTCTTTCTCATGGTAATGCGGCCCTTGAAAGAGGGTTTTCTGTGAATAAACAAATTTTAGTTGAAAACCAAACAGAAAAAACTTTGATCGCACAAAGATTAATATATGATGCGATAAAAGCAAGTGGTGGTAAGGTTGCAAACTTCGTTGTAACCTAACCTTTAATTGATGCTGCACGTAACGCGCATTCGTGGTACAAGGAAGGTCTTGCCAAAGAAAAGAAAGACAAAGAAGTGGAAAAATTGAAAATCCAAAAACGCAAGGATGATTTATCCTTTGTTGATATTATAAATAAGATAATTTATCTTTTGTATCTTGAAAAATATGTGACATGAAAGATTGTAAATCTCTCCTAAAAGTGATTATAGAATATAATACGTGTATATAGAGAGCGTAAGAGACTTAAAAGAGATTTATGTATAGAGTGCAATAAGGAAACTTTACCATTGCGTATAATTTTATAAGCTATTATTTTTCCTCTTAACACAGAAACGAATTTTTTAAGTAACATTCATGTCCGCAAAAAAATGTATGCATATTTAAAAAAAAGTTTATTTATTCCTCTGCTATCATTTAAAATGTCTTTCCATTTACAAAATACATTAGCTCATTTGTTACAACCGTTATTTCGTTATTTGACATGCAAAAAATGTACCTTGAAAAACTTCATTTCTGGACCTTGAAAACCTGGAAAAGACCTTGAATTTTTTTTTTCAAGAATTGCTAGACACCCTGTGAATAAAAAAATTAATTGTTAGATTTTTCATTGTAAAATGAAGGACCCTGTTTGGGATCTGACGTTGCATCTCATATTCTCGTATTTTTAGCTTCGTAGAAATTTCCATTCCTCGACTAAAAATATTTTCTGATTACTTAACAATCACGTAATATTTATTCGCTTACTGAGTCTAGATTTAAAGAGTATAATTTGCTCTTTATTTCATGAATTTAAAAAATTAATTATTCTTTTATTAAAACAAATGTTTGCTTGGAGGAAAAAAGATTCTCGATGGAACAACAAACTATATCTTTAATTTTAATGAAAATAAAATAATTAAGAAATTTCTTCAAATCGAGTAAACGTTTCTTTGACCATATAGCAATGCTAAAATTCCTTTTATTAAAAGAAGTCTTTTTCTGAATGTATGCTAAAATGAGGATAGATGTCCCTACTAGAATTTGTAATGATTTGGGAAAGCGAAAATATAATTTCATTTTTTTTTGCTGCTGCGATGATTTAAAAAAAGGTCGAAGCTGGTCATCCATCTTCTTGGGATAATTTTGAAATTTAAATTGATTTTTCATCTGATTCAATTGAAATGTAATATATACCATTAAGCTATTTCCCTTTCGGCGAGCCTCTAGGGGTAAGCGTGACACTACCCGATTCAGGTAGTGCTTCTAGGTGGATAGTTTCTTGTAGTAAATAACTACAAGTGTGGGCTCACCACACCCACGGCTGCCAACAGCAACGCAGTAGTATCAGACGGTCACCCATCCAAGTACTAACCGCGCCCAACACTGCTTAACTTCAGTGATCTAACGGGAACTGATGTTAATAATAATAATAATGATAATTTTCCATTTTGTCTTCTGTCAATTGATATAATAAGTTACGAAATTGTTTGGCTTCTTTCACGTTCAAATCGAGTGACGGATAGTTGGTGGAGCAAATATTTGCAGTTAATAAATGATAATTTTGAACATAATTAAGTGGATGGGGATACCCATGTAATTGATTATTGTGATGTAAAATTCTGGGAAAATGTAACCTGTGAACATTTCATGTTATAAAATGATTTGAGATTCTCAAGGTAAAGTAATATTAATGATACACGTGTCTTAAAAACGAAGTCCTAGGTCTTTCTTTTATTTTATATTCCTTATATGATAAATCATGTAAACCATGTAAACTCCAAACGGTGATTCGACGAGCCTGGTGCACCGCATCGTACATCAGGTAGTTCAAGACGTAATCTATGAGAACATTGTAATTTAGAGTTGGGTAAGAAAAGGTAAGAATTGCGATAGCTTCGCGGTCTTGTGACCCAACGAGAACGTGACAATTCACAGAGGCATAGGAATGGGTGAAGATTACAAAGTTAAGACACGTTGAGTAGATTTTTATTTAGAGTTGGATACAAATGGGTCAAGATTTCAAAGGCTTCGCGGTATTGTGACCGAAAGGGAAGATTCTAAATGAGAGTGGTATAAGTGTTGGTCAAGATTGCGAAGGATTTGCAGTCTTGAAATGTACTGGGCACATTCTAATTTATGGTAGGGTAAGAATGGATCAAGATTGCGAAGGTTTCGCGATCTTGTGATCCACTGTGAACTTTTTGAGTTATAGTGGGATAAGAATGGCTCAAAATTTCAAGCCCTTCGCTGTATTGTGACCAAAAGAGAACATTCTTATTTATAGTTTGGTAGGAAGAGTTAGAGTTGTCAGGTAAAGATTGCGAAAGCTTCGCGGACTTGAAACACAACGAGAACATTCTAATAGAGAGTGGGGTAAACATGGCATGGATTAGGATTGCGAATGCTTTGCGGTCTTGTGACTAAACAGGAAGATTCTAAGTTAGAGTGCGGTGGAAATGGGTCCAGATTTCAAAGGCGTGACTAGTTCTGTATCGCTGTTTTAGCCCGGTTCTAGCTAGAACTTCTGAGAAGGCCTTAACGAGAGTTAAGCTTACTAGTAATTCTATTTTATTTTCTTCGTGGATGGCAGGATTAACAGAATCCTCTAAACTTTTTTTCATACTGAGGTATACGAACTGCCCCATCTTCCCCTTACAATCATCCATTTCGATAATATTATATCGAGCAGCTACCGTCCGAAGAAACTTCTTCGAAGATTAAGGTAAAGTTGGAAGCAATCTTCCTGTTAGGATACCTAGTAAAATATCAAGATCTTTTTTATACAACTTTTGGCCCCACTCGCGCAATTTTCCTATTTCTGGAGGGAGATTATATTCGAGAATATTCGGTTCTTCTTCCAAATTTTCTAAATCGTCCTCGCTTGAAGAACCTTCAGAGGATTCACCTTGCATTTCACAGTAATCTCTAACCAAGTCTTTAACCTCATATTACGACATTGAGTATAATATTTTAGTCAATATCATAATTTTCTTGTTCAACACGAACGCCTTCTGCTGGAATTTCGTCCCTTGAATTAGCAGATAAAACTTCTTCCAATTCTTCGATGTAAGCAGCAGCTAATTCTTCTTGATTGTTACCTGTAATTATTAAATTGATATCTTCGTCAAGGATTTCGGAATTTTAAAAGATATAAAAATAACCATAAATTGAATTACAAACATTAAATATTTGTAAAACACTACAGTTTGAAGGCCCTTAACCTCAAAAGTCATTTTTTATGAACTGTTTACCGTTACGGAATTTTCAGTAACCCCCTTTCTAGTTTTTGGAAAATTCCGTAATACTAGTCAGTACTATTGTTTTATTGTACTCATCAAATATTGATAGGGTGACCAGACGGCTTGATCGGAAAATCAGAACATTATCCCATTATCCCCTTCAAACTCTAATTTTCCCCACCTCTAAAATAATTTAACTTACGGCGGATTATTTTAAAAACGGGGTTGCTGCAAAGTACCAATTTGGAAATTCCGTAACTTTCCCTGACTTTTTCCAGAACAATTTTTCAATTTCTCTGATTACTAAAAATTTTTCTTTAAGGTTAAATTTTCAACCAAAGGAATTAGTCTTCTACCAAATAGATAAATTTTCAACCTATAAGATTAATTTTTTACAAAAAAGACTAATCGCAATTAAAAGAATGAATGAAAGAAAAAAGAATTTTCAACTAAATAGTTCAACTTTGAACCAAATAAATGAATTTCCTGCTATAAAGTTTGAACCTTTGATAATAACAAAAAAATTTTTGCACCAAATAGTTGCATTTTTGAACACAAACATGAATTTTCTACCATAAGTATTGATTCTCTAACTTTGCGCTTCTTCTCTCACCATGTATTTGGGCATCTTCCGGTTTGCCCCTAGCGTCCACCTTATATGCCTTTATTGTAACCCCTCAATCACTTCCCTTTCCTTTTTCATCTCAGCTTCTAATGTGTCCCCCAAGGGTTCACATTTTTCTTATATCTCTTCCCTATTCCTTAAACACACCCCCCCCCCACGTACTTACTTGGTGGTGAGAGGGGGACCTACAGTTTAAAGTGGGTTCCGAGCCACCAAGAGCAACAGCTTTAAGTACTTAGAGAACCTTTTTCTCTAGAGGTACCGGTCCCACGACTCTCCGGAGATAGCTATGCTAGTGCTCACCGCATGGGCCGCCGAGGTTCTTCAAGAGTGCGAGGCGGGAATCGAACCCGCAAGCCGACGAAGTAGATCCAAAGCCTACGCCTTAGCCTAGTATCGGCCATACCAGCTTGTCAAGTAACCACATTCCCCTTTTCCAATCTTTTGTTCACCTTCTTTTTCCTATACCCCATATCTGTCTTATTAACTCTGACGCTTTTTTATCGTTTTTCTTATATGAGTTATGTGGTCTCCATTTGCTTTCAAGGTATATCCAAAATATTTAAACTCCTTTACTTCTTCTAACTTTATTCCCTTACATCTCCCAGTCCATTCATTTTTTTCTTAGCCCTCCTTTTCTAAACCTTATCATCGGAGGACAACCGGAGACGAGTCCAAAGGTGTCTTCCGTTTTGTGATAAGACGCTTATTCTGTTCATAATTAATTACAAAAGTTTCAAATCCATACATGGGGCCACACAAATGTACGCTTATGTGAAGTGGCATAGAAAAATTGTTAACTATATTGTGTAAAAAAAGGCCGCTTAGACATTCAAAAAAAATACTTATTGATTGAAGATTCGTCATTTTAGTTTAAAAATCAACTACTTGGTTGTAAATGAATTTCGTTTTTAAAATTCAAACGGTTTTGTATAAAATTTATCTTTTGGACTTGAAAATTCAACAATTTGGTACAAAATTAATCTTTTTGGTTGAAAATCTAAATATTTGTTAAAAAAGTCACTTTATTTGGTAATTTTTAAAATATGGCCTCATATCTCTCATTAGCTTAAAAAATAATACGGTCTAAATATTTCGAAAAACAAGTGCATTTTGTGAAATATGAACCAACTTTATGATCAAATATTTGCATAACTGAAGAAAATATTAGGTTGATTTTTATTGGGATACATAAATTCACTTTTGAACTATGTGACCCGCAATTTTTGTTTAATTATTTCTCGTATTTTCTTATTTATAGCAGTTTTACTAAAAAATGTCACGTTCAGGTAGCCCCGGACATTTCGAGGCGGGAACCTCCGCACAGATTTTTTCATGCTTGATTTCATGTGTTTTCTGTCAAAAATTATCAAATGATAAATAGGCACTAATAACCTAAATGATTTAAGACTGTAATAGTCTAAATCGGTACTGATTTTTTTACTTTTGGTGAGTATTTGTGTTCTGTTTAACGGTTCTTAAGTTTGATTAAGTTGATTACGTACGATAAAATGGCTCATTTCAATTGCCTTTCTTCTTTTACAGCAATTTTGTTTCTTTTACATCTAATTACAAATTGTTCCTAGAAGCCCTGACATTATAACTAACCTTCTATATTAATATTTTGATCACTATCAGCTAAATTATTACCAAAAAAGCTTAAGTGTCCGGTACTACCCGACTCTCCCCTAAACTCACAATCAAATACAAAATTGTTCGTTTTATAGTTCTTCATTTTTAAATTATTATTATTTTACAAATTTATAGTGTCAAATGTTTTTAACTTCTGGAATTATAGACTAAAATGTTGTTGCAAACTCAAAAATTGAAATTAGAAAAAAAATATTTGAGTTTACTGAAAAAAGTGAGTTTTCTCAATTCCTTGAATTTTTTAAAATCGTTGAATTCTCTAAAATCCGTGAACTCTTTGGATTTTTCCAATTATATAAATTCTGCCTAAATTCCTTCCATTCCTAGAACTCTCTAAAATCTTTGAATTCTTTGAAATCCTTCAATTCCTTACATTTCTTGAATTGTTTTATGCATCAGTTAATAAATAATTTCTTTAATATTGAATGGTAAAAATTTTAGATTTCTGGATTTTTATGTTGAACTCAACTTTACTTTTAAAAATCTGCTGTTTTGTTGAGATGTCTTCTAAAAAATTCAATTATGTGGTTGAAAGTTCAACCCTTTTTTGGTTGAAGTTATACCTTTTTGTTTGAAAATTCGACCATTTGGTTTAAAATTCATTTTTGTACGTTCAAAATGTAATGCAGGTTGAAGTCGATGAAAAATATAAATTTTTAAATTTCAATCTGTAATTTTTTTATTCCGTTTATAAAATATTATATGTTAAAAATGTTACAAGACTAAAAAGCTGAGATTTGATTATTAATGTTCAGGGAACAATCAGGGAAAAGTGATGAAAGTGATGATAATGAAGTATTGCGACAAATATGTGCAAATTGTAGATCCTGACCCGACTGAGGTTTGAGATCTTTGCGTTTGATGAGATAACTCTTTTGAAAAACCTTTTTCCATAAGCAAACCGACTGCCCAGCTGAAAATTCCTATACAGGAACCTTGGAGGATCCTGCACATGTTCCTGTACAAGAACCTGCGCACGAAATTCTACACGGAATCTTGACGGTTCTGCGCAGGAATTGGCGAAGGAAGCTATACATGATCCTGCAAAGGAACCTGCACCGACAAAGGAACATTTGAATGATTCAGTATACGTCCCTGTACAGCTTTCTTTGCGAAGTAAATTGAGGCACGGGTTTCTGTACAGAAACCGTCAACATTACAAGTACCGGTTCGTGTGCAGTTTCGTGTACAGGAACATGTGCAGGATCATCCGAGGTTCCCGTACAGGAATTTCCAGCTGGGTGTCAGTTTCTACGATCACATAGTTGGTCTTCTACATTTTTTTAATTCTCGAAATTGGATCATTGTGACATTTTGTGAAAGATTGAAACGAGCTGCAGAACTTTTAATGCCTTAGGATTTACTGGAAATGTGTGGCCGGAAATGTCTAAAGTTTACAATTCGACGCCTCCATTACGTACCGCTCCACGTCGCGTTTAGGCTGTGTACCGCAGCACGTCGAGTTTAGTCGCTGTAAAGCTCCAGGTCCCGTATATAATAGGACCTGGAGGTGTGCACCTATGCTGCGGTTCACCGCTTAAACGCGATGTGGAACTGGAAATGACGCTGAAACTGCGTCATTCATTCCAGTCAAAAGATCTCTGATGAATATGATAAGGGCGGTTCAAACTGGAACGATAGACAGGACCTCCTGGCATTGATATATAAATGTGGTTATTGGATGGGAGATGTGGATGATTGATAGGGTATAATTGGAAATTGCGAGCTGTATAATATTCGCTATGTTCTAAACGTATTTCAGCGTACGTTGGACAATGCTGATGACGATCATGATTGGGAAGTGGATGATACGGGACGAGTATTGTATCAAAATGCTCGCGTGTTGACAATCGTATAAAGGCAACATAATCCGTTGTAGAGTTCACTTCCTCCGGGTGCATCCACTGGGGCATCCAGCCGTAGTAGGCCACTGTGTTGAGTTTTCCTCGATAAGTAGAGTTATCCGCCATTTCAACATCAACGGAGTATTTGAGCACAGTTGGAAAGCCACATACATCTAATTTTGAAAGAAAAAAAATTGACATTTATACTGCCGGCGGAAATTGTCTACACGGGTAGCGCAAGCGGTACTAAAAACCACTGCTGATTTTGAAACTTGATTACTCGTCCAAACGAGGAGAAAGAAAATTAAAAAAAAAAGAGTTCACCAGTACCTGTACGAATTTTTACAAAGAAGTGATTATTATTTTTAACAAATATAGTTTTAAATAGTATAATCGATTTAGAAAGTGATAATTTCACATTTACATATTTTTTTAAATTTTATATATCATAATTTTTGAAAATTAAGAAATAATTAAATTATTCATTATTCCTTGATACCGCAGCTGCTATCATGTTGAAAGCAATTCAAGCCCCGACAGAGATAACGTTTACTCAGCAAAAATCTGTTTTTCTGGTATCTTAATTAAAACTATCAGCATGTGTTGATACAGTTTATTATATGACATTGTTTTCTCAATGACATATACCTGGTGATTAAAAGAAAATAATAATTTTCGAATCTGAAGACACTCAACAACCTAGTTAAACAAATATTCATTCAAAAATGGTTGCAAACTTCAGTAGGCTCTGGTATGTGGTAAAGTTGGCTAGGGTAGTGGTAAAGTCGGCTACGGTAGGAAGCAAAGTCAGCTCGGGTACGGGCTAAAGTCTGCTAGGGGAAGTGGTAACGTCAGCTACGGTTCCTACGTTACGGGGTGCTTTCATATAGGGTGCGGGGTAAATTCGGCTAGGATACGGAAAATTTTTTGAAAACCTAACATTTATTCTTCAGACCTTATTATGTATCTTGCGTCCTTGGCGTTGATTTGGAATTTTTAATTTTTTCATAGCATTTTCAAAGAATAAATATGTGTTTAGGCTCAAAATAGGAATTTTTTATTTTTTATAGAATTGAATGTTAAAGTTTTTGAAATTTCACAATATTATTATCAAATTATCTTTATTGAGCAATAAAGCAATTTTTTCTCCTTAGTGGGCAATGAAGAGTATTTAAATCTGTGGACACTTTATGAATTATATTAAGTATGCTAATATTGGGACAGAAAGTCCTGAGACTTGGGAAAAAGTCTCCAAAATGTCCGGAGAAGTTGGAAAAATTATCTCTTGAATGGATGGATCGAGATGAATCAAGGCTTAAAAGAAAGAGCTCAGTACACTGATAATGATCGGACGACTAAAAAGTGGATAAAATTGTTTATTTTCCTCAAAATGGATTTCGCATAAGCTCTTCTCTTCAGGTCTTCGCCGTCGGAGGTGGATTCGTAATGGACACCCGTCAGTCTTTTTTTTTCTTTCTTTGCCTCTCGATATTTTCATCCAAACTGGAGATAACTTTTAATTGTGTTACTCATTCTGGCAAACACAATTTTTAATATTTTCAATTTTCAAAGTTGGGATACATTCACAAATAGACAGGTAATCGACTTGAATTTTTTTCAACGTTTCCGGACATTCTTCAGACTTTAGGAAGAGCTGAATGTGGACCTGCGAAATCTAGGCATGGTCAACAATAATTTTTTTCTCGATTTGTTGCTCTTAAACAACAACAAAATTACATCGAGTTGAACAAGTTGAAAGATTTTGAAACTGCTTTGCTTAATGCGAGCTCAGTGTGATTTTTCTTTCACTAAGATACAGCTACTTTTTCCCAAGTGTCAGAACTTTCTGTCCCGATATTATTATATTATACTTACTTTTAAGCTGACTGAATCCCACGAATGTTAGGAGTTGAATTCCACTAATAATGTTCATTTTTTGTTAAATAGACACACTGAAAATGGATTTTTAAAGAACTTCGTGTGAACAGGGACTCGATAAATGACTCCTATACACTAAACTTGATGAATTATATATGAATTTAAGCATAATTATATTATATTTTATAATATAATATAAATTATATAATACGATTATGTTAGATGGAAACCCTTTATTTAATCTTGAAGATATTGCGTACACGTGGCGAACACGTTTTTAACGCTTGATGTAAATGCTGATAATTTCAACTTCTTGCAATATGTAATAATTTATTATCTGAAGTAGCAGCAAATCGATTTTTATTCCGTAACATTAGTTGAGTTTATAGGTGGGCGGCCGCGAAGGACTAATAAGGCCCCTCCTGGCACTGATGCTGTAAAGCCTATTGTGCCACACTCTTAACTATTCTCTCTCAGTTGTCGACTCCATTCCTTTTGGTGAAGCCCAGTATGTCAACCACTGATCGTGTTATAATTTCCTCATGTCCAATGAAGTGGGCTCCAACGGTTTGTTGCCGGAGCCTAGCTAATGCCGGTCACTGCCATAATACATGCAGTGATGTCTCATCATCCCTGCCGCATTTCCTGCATTCTCTCGTGAGGTTGTACCCCATTTTGTGCATGTGATAGTTCAGGTGGTTGAGCCCTGTGAGCATCTGAACCACTGTCCTTAAGTCTTTCTTGGGTATTTCCAGGATTTCCCTGGCTCTGCCCAGCCTGTACGTATAGCCAGGATGGCTTTTGCTTGTTGGCACATGTGGTTTTGTTCCCAGTATTTCCGGTGCTTCGTTCAGGTGGAGTTTTTGATGGCCATCCCGATGCATTAAGACGCTAGTCCCAGTACCGATTCCGACCCTATATCTTTACTTGCTGCGCCGCTTTTCGCCAACTGGTCCGCTTTTTCGTTGCCCTTGATTCCTGTGTGACCAGGAACCCAAATGAGGGTTACGCTTTTCTTTTTGCAACTTCATTGCATGCCTTTTTGCATTGCCAGATAAGCTCTGATGTTATGTCTGCTTTTCCAACTGCAGTTATTGTCGCTTGGCTGTCCGAGAAGATTTTAGTGTGTCTACCAGCAGCGTTTTCCTCTATTATTATTTCAGCGCAGTCAAGGACGGCCAGGACTTCCGCCTGAAAAATGTTGGCATGTCGCCCAAGTGAGATACCTATCTATTTGCTTTCCACATATCCATGCTTGGGATACAGACGCGGAAAGTTTTGGTGAAGTTGAAGCGTCTCATTATTTTTTCTTGCCTTATTTCTGAAATTGGCAGGGTGCTGATGTCACTTCGGAGCCTAGAGTGCCAGGCAGCTCATCGCGTCAGTCGCCCTGGCGGTTATCGCAAAGTTTCGGGGTTCTTCACAGAGCATGTACCCTACCGCCGCTGGAAACGTAGTCTTCATTGCATCCGTCACGCCCCTAAGCGCTAGCATTTGTAATCATCGCAGCCTGTCCTGCATCGTTTTGAGTTTCACCCGTGGCCTTTGTTTAAGGACAGCGGAGTAGAGACATGCAAGCATTACAAGCCTAAGATCCCACGCCAAACCAAAAGAACTCGTGCACTTTTAAAATTTCATAACAAACTTCCTGCATTGGGTATCAGAATGCTTCGCATATTTCAGTTTGCTATCTAGGATTACGCCTAGGTTTTAACTGAGTCTGAGATCATCAGCCTCTTACCGCGGAATGCAGTGGCATGAACTTTCGACACTCTATACTTTCTCGTGAAAATGACGAGACTGGACTTTTCCGGATTTACCGGGAGCCCTCAGCTGTCGCATCAGAGCTCTACGATGCATAGCACCGACGTTGTAAGACCCATTAACGTTTCCACCCTGACTAGGATTACAAAGTCATCCACGCATGCCTGGGTATTATACCCTTCCTTATTTAGCCTACGAAGGAGGCCGTCCACTACAATGTACCACGGGAGGGGTGACAGGACAACTTTCTGCGTGTATTTACGAAGTGCTTCTCCCATTACTCAGTCTTCGCCACATTTGGCTCTAAGTCGTATCCGGTGTAGCATGCTTCATATCCAACTTACTCTGGTCTGGTACGCCACACCTTGGAGCTTCTCGACTGATGACTGCTAGGGGGTATTGCTGAAGGCATGCTCTATGTCCAAGAAGGTGCCCACAGCATACCCTCCCTGTTCCAGCTGCTGCTCCAATTTTGCAACGGCAGCATTGAACGCAGTTTTTGCAGATCAGCGGGGAGGCTAAGAGCACCTCATCCCTGATTTATCTCTCGATCTGTTTCTCTAGCGGCTTCAGAATGGAGGACATTGAACTGATCGGCCGGAGTAAAGTCGGCTAGGGTACGGGGTAAAGTCTTTTAGGGTACGGGGTGAAGTCGGATACGGTACGTAGTAAAGTCGGCTAAGGTATGGGATAAGCTCCGCTAATGTACGAGGTAAAGTCGTCTACAGACGGGGTAAAGACGGCTAAGTTACGGTTTGAAGACGGCTGAGTTACATGGTACAGTCGGGTAGCGTACATGATAAAGTCGGCTAGGGTACTGCGTGAAGGCGGCAAGGGGATGGGGTAATGTTGACTATGGTGCGGGGTAAAATCAAGTTAGGTATGGGGCCAATTTGGTGAGTTCACGGGATAAGGTCAACTAAGGTACGGGCTAAAATCGGATATGTTACAGCGTAAGGTCGGTTAGGGTACGGGATAAGGTCTATTTAGGTAGGAGTAAAGTCGGGTAGGAAACCTTGTAAAGTCAGTGAGGGCATGGGATAAGATCGACTATGGTGTAAGGTAAAGCTAGGTAGGGTACGGGTTAAAGTTGGGCAAGGTAGGGTAAAATCGGTTAGCATACAGGATAAGATTAGCTAAGGAAAAGTGTACAGTCTGCGAGGGTAAGGGATACAGTCATCTAGGATACGGGGTAAATTCGGCTATGGTGCACACTAATACATATTTTTAAAACCTACAATTCCTTCTCTAGACCTTATTATCTATCTCGCGTCATTTGGAGTTAAATTGGAATTTCTGATTTTGTTATATCATTTTCGAAGGATAAATAATTATAAAATTACGAATTCTATTGAAATATAGTTACAATAATTTTTTAAAGGGTTTTTGAAAGCTAGAATTCCTTTTGAAGACCTTTTTCCGCATCTCACTCGTTCACGCTCAAAACAGAATTTTTTATTATTTTATAGAATGCAATGTTAAAGTTTTTAAAGCCTAACAATATGGTTTTTAAATTGTCTTCATTGGATGACAAACAGAACTTTTTCTCTATATTATGCAATTCACTGTATTTGAATCTGTAGGCACTTTAAGAATTTTATGAAGTGTACTATTATATTAAGTATACTATTATATTATACTCACGTTGAAAATCAAGGAATCTCACGAATATGAGGACTAGGATGCCCCTAATAATCTTCATTTTTTTCTAATAGGCAAACTAAACATTTATTTTTAAAGAATTTCGTGTGGAAAAGGGCTCGATAAATGACTCCTATATATATACTAGATTGTATGAATTATATCCGACAAAACCGCTTTATTTATTCTTGAAGATACTGCGTACACATGACGAACAGGTTTTCAACGCCTGGCGCAACAGCTAATAATTTCAAGTTCTTCCAATGTGTAATAATTTATTATCTGATCAAGCAGTGAATGGATGTTTACTTCGTAACATTGAAAATATAATAAATTTAAAAATCCACTATTCAATAAATTTTTAAATATTAAGAGTCCTTCAAATTTTCGAAAAAGTAATGAATAATTTTGAATTAAAAGCGATTGAAATTAAATATATGTGTATATATATTCATTATTCTTGAATTAAAAATGTTCAAAATCAAACAATTTTGGATTAGGTAAAATTTAAAGAAGTCCAAAATGTCGAATGGAGTGAAAAGTTATCAAACTTGTTCTGTTTCTAAATAAAAGCGGTAAAAATTTAATCATTTTATATTGAAAGTGTTCGAATTTTTAAAATTCTAAATCAAAAATTGAAAAATTTCAGACAACACTTTTAAGCATTCCACAATTTGATCAGAAGCAAGTTAAAATTGTATTATTTATCATTCAAAGCGTTCATAATTGAACAATTTTATATTGGAATTTGAAGAAACTTAATCGTTTTAAATTCAGAGGAATTGCTATTGAGTTATTTCTAATTAAAATCTTTCAAAAAAAAAATTTACCATAATTTTCTCCTTTTACAATTGAATTATTCTGAAAGAACGTTCAAAATGAAGTAGTTTCAAATGGATTTTAAGGCAAACTTAAATCGTTTAAATAATAATAGTATATTCAACAGTATACAAATTATGAAAGAGAAAAGTTAAAAATTCAGGATAAAAATTCAGAACTCTAAAATTTTAACAATTCGAAATCAAAGAAATATTTATTTGCTGACCTCCTCTCAGCTTTGCATGAATTGCCAAAACGGTCTTATCCATTGTTATTTTTGATAAAAAGAATATAAAATTTCTGTGTTCTCTCTTAATTGCGTCTTTCTCTCAAGCCTTCCAGCAATCATCTCAAACAGTGACCCAAAATATTAGATGGGTCACAAACGCTCCTTAATACTACTAAAGCAAAAATGTATTTTTTTTCACAAATAACTTTTGTAACAACAGTGTTTTTTGTGAATCAATATTGCAAACAATGTTTTTTGTTCATTATCTCCAGATATCAGTAGAGTGACGACTTTGCCCCACTCTCCCCTACACTGCTAATGAAGGACATTTCTCAAAGATTTTCTAAATTGTTAAGGTTTTTAACCCTTAAAGGACACTTGGGACCACTGTGACCACTGAGGCTTCGGAAATATTTTTTTCCTATTTTGTATTGTTCCAACATCACTTAAGATTTTTTTCAGCCAAAAATAACTCGAGGTGTATTTGGAGGTGTGTCCTCCAAATCCTCCACCCTATGTCAATAAATATACATATATATACCATTAAGCCATTTCCCTTTCGGCGAGCCTCAAGGGGTAAGCGTGACACTACCCGATTCGGGTAGTGTTTCTAGGTGGATAGTTTCTTGTAGTAAATAACTACAAGTGTGGGCTCACCACACCCACCACCGCCAACAGCAACGCAGTAGTATCAGACGGTCACCCATCCAAGTACTAACCGCGCCCAACACTGCTTAACTTCAGTGATCTAACGGGAACTGGTGTTTCCAGCGTGGTATGGCCGTTGCCGATTTTGTCCAAAAATGATCTACATAATTTAAATATATCCCACTTGTAAACAGTTTGACTTCACAGATTGTGCAAATTTAACGTTCGTCATGGCCTCTTTGAATACTGTAACTCACATCAATTCTATAAGTACGTTTATGTTAAGTGAAAAAGGAAATCCTCTCTTCGATATAAACGGATATAAGTTCAGATTTCATAAATTATTGAGTGACGATATTCGACGTTGGTGTTGCACAAAGGATAATTGTAAAACATTTCTGAAACTGGATGAGCATGCAAATGTAACTCAAAACGATTTATGTCATAACCACAACCCTGAAAGCGAGAACGTACGAAAACGACAAACTTTGGGTAACGAACTAAAAAGAAAAGCAATCGAAGAACCTACCGATTCACCCCAAAAATTGATTCATAAGAAATTAAGAACTGAAGTTTATAATTCACTGACAATCTATGACTTGGAATTAGTGCGACAGAATATACGTCGAAATAGGTCGACCGTTTTCCCGAAATTTCTGAAGACGATAGCCGAACGTCATTAGAAGCTGAAAGATGACGTAAATACGAAAACAACCACAGATGAAGAATTTCTTGGAGCATTAGTTGAGGCGAAAAACATAATAATGTTTACGTTATATACTACCGAATAAAAGCTCGCAAACATATGAAAACGCATTTTATCTACCACTGTGGGAGCCCTACAAAAGGAAGAAGAATTTGTGGCAACCTAAAGAGGTCTTCATTGATTTCGAAAAGGCAATCCATAATGCTGTGCGCATTTTTTGGCCATCTGCAAACGTGAATGGTTGTCGCTTACATCTTTGGCAAAGTTGTTGGAGCAAGACACAAGAATTAGACCCATCGCAGGAATATAAGAAGCACAATTCTGAAATCGGTGCATTTTTAAGACTTTTTTTCGGGTTCCGCTGCTGAATGCAACTGAAGTAGAAGACAGTTTTGTTGATGATTTAATGTCGATAATGCTGAAAGATCAACGGGTTGAAAAATTCTGTGACTACATCTTCGATACATATGTGAAGGCGGAGAAGGATCCCAGCTAACACAGTTACTAGTCCGAATAGTCACATAATTGTAACAAGATTAAAAAAACCAGTCACTGGTGACTTCCATGCTGGTCACCCAGTGACAATATATTTCCCACTCAAAGTAGTAACAAATTACAAGCGAAGCAGGTAACATTATCCCGCCATTGTAATCACATGCTTGTAACAAAGTGATGTTTGGAAACGCAACGTGCAATGACAGCTTAACCTCAAAATATAGATCGTTTCGGAATTATAATTATGAATATTTTTGCAAAAATGTTGGAAAGGAACATAATTAAACGATAAATAAGTTCCAGAAAAGGGAGATAATATGTGAACAAAGCTTTTATAAAAAAAGAGATATTTATCAGCTGAACCCTTACGAAAAAGAAATTACATTATAGAGGTTAGACCCAAAATGTATATGTATAAATGAAGATCGCTGCCGGCTGTTACCGCCATGTTACTAGTCTGACAGGGAACAGTTGCAAACAAGCCTCCCTAGTAAACTACGGCGATTATGCCGTTACCTGCTAGGAGACTGAGATACAAGTAACAATTCCTCTGATAACATGTGATCATTCAGGAACCTTTCAGGATGGTAACAGGTTAGCTGGGATTTCCTCCAGCAGTATGGGCGGAATGTACCTCTTCAACAAGAAGAACTACAAGCGGCAGTGAGTCTTTTCGTTCAAAACTAAACAAGATGTTAAGCTCATCTCATCCAAATATATTCTTTGTTAAATGTACAATATGAAACGTACATAAAGCTTCGAATCCCAGGTGTAAGGAGAAATGATATTTTGGAAAAAGAGTAATTTCTGAAAAATGAAATATTTAAACGAAGTTACGGAATTTTAAGTCGCGTGGAGTTTCTGAAATCAGTGTCGCAGAAGAACCTTCCCAAGATATAAGAATACTAAAGAATGAATGTAGAAATGGATGTGTCGAATGGTTTTCAAGTTCATAATATCTCAAATTTTAAACCTTTTTGAGTTGAAACTAACCAAAATTTTTAACCGTACCTGCATTTTATATTTTCGGCATGTGCCTATACATTTAAATAAATAAAGTACAGACAGTCCTAAGTCTGCATTAAATCGGGAAGGGAAATTTTTGTTAGAGATCCTTGAATATATATATTGCAGGAAATAGATTTTTGTTTATATGTTCTGAAATTACTGCAAACATTGGTAACATGCTGCCTAAAAGTAAATATTTTCGAGTTCAGCTTCAGCGATCGTGTTTACTATTGTATTGAAATGTTTCTACTGGCTTCATGAAGATAATTCAAAGAGAAATTAAGAATTAGCTATTCCTTCCCATAATGAAATACGGGCGAAGTCTTTGGTTTCAAGCCAAAGTGGACAGTGGTGGGGGTTCCAGACCCGGACTCAACTCCTCAACCTGCACCGCGTAATTTCAGTTTTTGTAATCGGCCTTAATCTTATAACAATGAATGGGTCATCCGTTTCAGATAAACGAAAGTAGTGATGCATGTCGAGTCTCGATCGACTTTTTTCATTGCAAATTCATGATCTCCATTACATTTCAGTTTCATCTAACTATTTTTTAAGTAAATCTCGATTTTGTCCAAAAATGATCTACATGCATCACTAAACGAAAGTAACATTCGTCGCGCAGCGGGGTATCTGTCTCGAACGTTTCGGCAAGGGTCCTCGATCACGCGGCGAAAACACACACAAAGCTAACACTGAACGTCACTGCTATTGTAGTTTTGTTCTTGATTATTAAACAAAATCTAAATATTTTTACGTATTTTACGACGTCACGATAAAAAAAAAATTTGTGTAAATGTTTTTTATCTTATTTTAAAAATGGCCTTTTATGTTGCAAAAAAGTTCCTTGAAACCTAAATATAAGCAAGCAATTCATAAACAATGTATTGGGCTTACCTTTCCGGTTCTGAAACGTCAAAAGAAAGAGTTGAGAGAAATTATTTCAAGCGGATAAACAGATTTGGCGGGAAGTGGAATCCCACGTTGCTGAAGACCGAGTCCGATGAGCCCGCTCAGGAACGCTTGGAGCGAACGCCAGGCGTTTGTTAGAAAAACTGAGCCTTAGAAACTATAACAATTTATTGACTTGCTGAAGCAAGATTTATTTCAACTATGCTCAAACTTTTAGGCGTTTATAGTGGCAAAAAATCCAAGGCACGGATATGCGCAAATATAACGACTAACTCAAGAAACGAGTCAAACAGCATATCAGAGTAGATCCGGAAAAAATAGACAGAAGCGTCCCTCGCAGGCTGTTTCATTATTTCGCTGGACTTCCGGAAACGTATGTGCGCCGGATATCTTCCTTCCTTTGTTATTGTTTCTGGCTAATTAGAGGACCAATGCAAAATGTCCATTAACATTTGTTAGGTCGTTCGTAAAGTTGCAAATTCTCAAGTTTATCGTCATTTCTAAAAGTTTATTTATATAAAATAGCCTCGAGAAAAGTAAATTAATTGAAATGAGTACTGAGAAGTAAACAACGGAAAATTATAAAAGTACGAGAGAGCAAATTTAGCGCTTGATCTGTTTAATCACATGGGTGATGCCGGATGCTACAGTTTTGTCTCCGCACTTAATGTTCTAACTATTTGTCACTTTAATAAAAATACGTATAATTTTCTATTTTGAACAATTTAAACATTTTATAAGCAGACACTCATTAGTCTAGAACTAGGTACGATCCATTAGTGGAAATTATTTAAGATCAGCAGTATTCACAATGATTTGTAAATAATACAAAAAAGAAAGTAAAGCTTCACTGAATGAAAACTATATGAATTTAAATTGTGAATATGAACCTTATGTGAAAAGTCTAAGGAAGCCTTGGTAGTGAAACTTCATTTAGATTAGAAAGTGATAACTAATCAAAACAGTCTAATCTGATTTTCAACTAGAGTACTCGTATGAGAAATTTCATCTCGAATCATCTGAAGAATTTCAGCTATTGTTAGTAATTTTGATGAAAATTCTAGTATCCGTTCTTTAAGGTGTTGAAAGGAAAAACTCTCAAATAATTTTTGAAGAAATCAAAAAACTTAGGAGATATTTAAAATTCAACATCTTCAGATGATTTGACATGGAATTACTCTTTTTCTTTTCTTTCAGCAGGGTGAACTTATTTGTTTAAGGATTCGTCGTTGAGAAAAGTTTACGTCTAGGATAATCATTATAATTATGTGAATTTGTAATCAATGATATAAGCACAGACACAGAAGGTTAATATTTTGTCGGTTCGCTCCTTTATTATTACTTCAATTTTAACTTTCAATATAGTTTTTTCTCCTTTCTTGAATAAAAGTGTGCATAGAGAGTAACTAACTGTTTACATCAATAACTCTTGTGTAAATTGAAAGTTTCTAATGTTTTCGAAAAAACTCATTTTCATCACACAATCAATTTTTTATTTTTTAACATGTTCAAATCATACATTAGAAATATTTTATCTTCGTGCCGGCGAACATGTCTTGCGTGCCATTTATGGATTTTATTTCCTTTTGTCACCTGGGAAGAGAGGCTTTTGAAATTCTTGAAACGCGATTTGCATAAAAGCAAATGGCAAAATGGCAAAATGTATCTAATTGTTCAACAAATGCGGTGAGTTTTGTATACCTTTTTCACAAAAATTATTTAATACTGTACTGAACTGTTATTTGTAAAATGAATTTCCATTATTTGAATTAATGATTTCACTCATAAATTGATAGTTCACGAAAACAATGACAGACTAGTCCGCATTATGGTACTTTTAACATACTAGGAGGATGAGGTGGAGGAGGTTTACGTGGAACAAGTGGCGCTGCCACATAAATGATAATTGATGGCTTGTTTAGTTTCAGTTAGAATAATCGAAAATATTCTGTGAAAAAGTTACACTATCGCTCCGCTATAGTGCATATAATTTTTTTTTGTATTTTCAAACCCCAGAAAATAATAGTGCAAAGAGTTATGATTACACAGCCACACAAAAAAAATCGTTTTTCGGGCCTGGAGGTCAGACCATGTTGACTATATGTGTTTTGGGTCGCTGAATCCGAATCCGATGTCCAAAAAACCCCAGCACGTCAGAGTTCAGACATAACC
This sequence comes from Andricus curvator, assembly GCA_932195095.1. Taxonomy (NCBI): domain Eukaryota; kingdom Metazoa; phylum Arthropoda; class Insecta; order Hymenoptera; family Cynipidae; genus Andricus; species Andricus curvator. The sequence continues at coordinate 91,914 of CAKNYM010052044.1, forward strand.
TCATAAAACCTCATAAAATTTTATTTTTTCAAGTCCGGGGGGCAGACCATGTTTATTATATGTTTTTGTGGTCGCTGAATCCGAATCCGATGTCCAAAAAACCCCAGAATGGCAGGGTTTCGACATAACCTTAAAAATACCTCGTAATCTAAGCTATTTAACGCTTCAACGTTTTGACTTTAGCCGTCTATTAAACAAAAATCATCGCTTGAGCCTTCGTGCTATAAGATCCTGTCCAATGTAATCTTAAGTAGACTAACTCCCTTTGCCGAGGAAATCATTGGGGATTACCAGTATGGATTCCGCCGAAACCGATCTACAAGCGATCAAGTGTTTAAAATTAGACAACTGTTAGAAAAGAAATGGGAATTTAATGAAGTAGTACATCAGCTATTTATCTATTTCAAAAAAGCTTCCGACCCTATTATACGCGCACGAATGTACTGGATCCTAGAGTTCTTGGGTGTACCAAGAAAATTAGTTAGACTTATCGAAATTTGCTTAAGCGGCAGTAAGGGTAGAATACGCGTAAACGGAAGTTTATCTGAAGAGTTTTCGATCCGTGATGGCCTGAAACAGGGCGATGCACTTTCGTGCGCCCTTTTCAACTTAGTTTTAGAATACGTGGTCAGGCTTACTAGGGGATGATAAAGAAACCGCAGCTAAAAATGCAGAAATCTTGATCACAAAAGCCAAAGATATTGGCTTGAAAGTTAGCGAATCGAAGACAAAATATATGACCTTCGCCAGATCCGAACAAAGTAATGTAGGCGGGGATCTAATGGCCGGAAATATGAAATTCGAAAGGGTTAACGAGTTTAAATACCTCGGGTCTATTATAACTAGCGCAAATAACATTAAAACGGAAATCAACGCGCGGCTGCACGCTGGCAATGGGTGCTATTATGCAGCAAACACGCTACCAAAATCTCGATTGCTATCTATAAACATCAAAGTAAAAATTTACAAAACGATAATAATGCCGGTCGTCATGTAGGGGTGTGAAACGTGAGCGCTGACGAAGGGAGTGGAGAAAAGGTTTAGAGTTTTCGAAAATAAAGTACTTAGAAAAATCTATGGTCCAAAGAGGGATGAAGAGACTGGTGAATGGAGAAAACTGCATAATGATGAGCTGCATGCTCTCTACGGGTCAGCAAATATTGATAGAGTTATGAAAGCGCGTAAATTAAGATGGGCGGGGCATGTAGCAAGAATGGACAAGAAAAGAACAGTGGCGCAAGTTTTAAAAGGGAAACCGACTGGTAAGAGACCTCTAGGCAGACCGAGAAACAGATGGGAGAAAAATGTAAGGGATGATCTAAAAGAACTAGGACATGGTTACTTAAACTTGATGGAGGATGCACAGGATAGGGATGCGTGGCGGTTTCGGGTAGATGAGGCAATGAACTTTCGAGTACGAATTGCTAATCGATAATAATAATAATAATAATATATTATCTACTTATCAACGATTCTATAACAGAGACCTCTGTTGAATCTAACATCAAAAATACTGGTATTAGGCCTCCAACAAGATTTCTATCATATTAAACCAGTCTAACCGAAACTTTGTTTAAAAAAACTTAGTTTCAAATATAGAATTGAAAAATGTTCATTTTTTTATTTTTCTTTAATGTACCTAAAGTAGTTCTTTGAACTGTTGTTTGAAAGTACTTGTTTTTGATTTATTAATCGAAAATGATATGCAAAAATCGAAAATTCCAATATTACATGAAAAGACGCGAGATACATAAAAAGTCTAAAAGAAGACTTGCAACAGGTTTTGTTTTATCCATCAAAAATGCTATGAAAACAAAAATTCTATTTTTAGCATAAGAACGCGAGATAGGAAAGAATGTCTGAAGAATAGATTGTAGCCTTTCATTGTAAGGTAGCTCAGAAAACAAATACACATTTGGAAATATATTTTTGTATTTATTAAAGAAAAGTCCCCAGGGCTAAAGCCACAAAATGCTCCTATTGCAATTCCTAAAAACAAAAAAAGTTTGTTTCCTCGGACAAAAATAAAAAAGAGGAAAGAAAAATGAGAAGGCAGCCAACCAAATCCCCTTCCTTCTCTTTTTTATTTCTTTCGTCTTTTTTTTTATTATTATCAAGTCACAATATAAAAGCATTTATTATATTTACCAACGTTTCGGTGCTCATATAGCACCCTTATCAAGGTATGAAAAATTAGAGCAGGTGGGAACTGCGACGAAAGAGAAGAAAATTTCTTGACAAAATTCCTTCTTCAAAATAATATATTATTATAATAATATATTCTCTGATGAGAATATAACAGACAAATAAAGTCTCCAAGAATCTTTAATCTTGAAGTAGATCTTTCACTCATTAATTTCTTAATATAAAATCAAATAAATGTTTGTAAATGTTATAACCTGCTAGATATTATTTTTAAGGAGTGCCTTTACTGATACGAAGTTGCAAAAAAACGGCGTCGTCCATAAAGATACAAATTTAATGTCAACTTTGTTCTTAAATAAATAAATAATTTTGAAAATCGGCTTTCACAGATCTTTTTTTATATTGAGTTAACTTTCATGTAAACGAAGATGGTCAAATGGAACCAAAATTGTATATTCTGGACTAATTTGTCCAGAAAAACTTCTTTTGCCCTACTGTGGCGTCGCGTCGGTACGCGCAAATAGATGAGTCTGACTATGAGCGGACGATACCACTACAGGCACGGCGTGGTGTACCATTGGTCCCAGCCGGGCGCAGACGCCGTTGTGTGTCTGACGAAAGCCAGCGGAAACTACTGAGTGTACGTGGCAACACGACGGCGAGTTAGTGGTCCCAAACCGTCATGATCAGCCAACGGTGCTTCTCTAGCGTTTTTGGTTGAAAATAACGTACAGTCCACAAATGTTGACCGATTCGAACAAAAAAAAAATTTTTTCAAACTGATAAGATTTCTAAGAGAGTTGTGAAGCCTGATTTTTAAATTAGGTTTTCCATTTTTTTATAAATAAACAAATATGACGAAAAAAATTGCCATTTTTTCTATTTGACGGTCCCGGTGCTCGTCAATAACAGGAACATTGTTGAAATCGCCTAAGTTTCATAAAGAAACATTAGTTAAAGATGTTCCAATATTATAAAATAAACAAAAAAAATTTTTATAAACAAATTATTTGTTGAAAAAATTTTGTCTACGTTTTTCGATAATTATACGTCCTTTTAAGTTATATTGCAAGAAATTTGCATGGAAACAATGTTATATTGAAAAAATTTCCCTTAAGATTATAGCTGTTTATATTATAAACAAATTTAATGAACAAATGCAGTAATCAGGCATTTTTCGACAGAAAAATTCGTTTTTTTC
>CAKNYM010052044.1:95359-125011 GCA_932195095.1 Andricus curvator
ATTTCCCTTTCAGGGTAGGCGTGACACTACCCGATTCGGGTAGTGTTTCTAGGTTTTTCTTGTAGTTATAAATAACTACAAGTGTGGGCTCACCACACCCACGATAATTTTAGCAAAATTCATAATATGTTGATTAATCTTATGATTTTTTTAAACAAATGCATTATTGGGGCATCTGTCATGCACCATTCATGAGTTGATAAATTTTATGATTTTTTCAAACAAATTTAACAAACAAATGCATTCTTCGTGCATCTGTGGACGGAAAAATTCGTTTTTCTCGAATCCAGTCTTCTTAATTGGGAACTTCATGATGATTTCAGCAAAATTCATGATTGATTGATAAATTTCATATTTCTTTAAAAACAAATATAATAAACAAATGCATTATTCGGGCATCTGTCGATGGAAAAATCGTTTTTTTTTTTTTTTTTTTTTTTTTTGCGAAGTCAGTCTTTTTAATTGGGAACTTAATGATAATTTCATTAACAGTCATACTTGATTGATAAATTCTATGTTATTTTAATTCAATTTAATAAACATATGCATTATTTGTGTATTTGTCGATAAAAAATGTTTTCTTCTTCAATCTCAGTCCTTTCAGTTTAAGTTTCTCATTACTTACATTCTTTTAGTAAGTCTGCAGCTTCAGGATCGAGTAGAATGACCTTTTCCTTCCACTTTTGTCTATTTGTTTCTTCAATTTGTATAAAAAACATACAATTTATCAACGAATTATGAATTTTGCTGAAATTATCATTAACTTCCCAATTAAAAAGACTGACATCGAAAAAAACGAATTTTTCCGTCCACAGATGCCCAAATAATGCATTTGTTTGTTAAATTTGTTGATAAAAATCATTAAATTTATCAAGTCATCATGAATGTTTCTGAATTTATTATAAAGATCCCAATTAAAAAGTAAGCATTTTTCTATTAAATTTGTTTATAATATCAACAATAATAATCTCGAGAAGAAATTTCTTCATCTTTATATTGTTCTTATCCAAATTTATTTCATTATAACTGAAAAAAACGTAAAATTATAGAAAATCGTAGAAAACATTATTTCAACAAATAATTTGTTTATAACAATTTTTTTGTTCATTATATAATATTGGAACATTTTTAACTAATTCTATGAAACTTTAACGACCTTAACAATTTCCCTGTCATTGACGAGCACCGGGAACGTCAAATAGAAAAAATTGCCATTTTTTTCGTCGTATTTGTTTATTTATAAAAAAATTAAAAGCCTAATTTAAAAATCAGGTTTGATCACTCTCTTAGAAAGCTTATCAGCTTTTTTCAAATTTCTTTTGTCATTTAGGGAATTATTATTTGTATAAACACATCCCCCCCCCCAAAGACGTGTAAACTTATTATATTTCGCGATAAATGATATGAAGTCCATGAGTGTCAATAGTAGTGCTTCTTATCAAACGCAGTTTGTAATTATTTAAACAATTCTCATTTTTTTACAAATTTTTTCTCGTTGGAATCGTTATAAGTTATAGTTTTCGGAAGGTAATGACACAATTAACGAATGTTGATAGTAATATATTTTTCTTAAGGGTATTAAGCAATTTTTTTTAAATTTTCATTTGTTTAAACGATTTACTTCCCTACAAATCGTGAAAAGTTATTTTTTGCTGCAATTAATGACACAATCCACGAATGTGAAGAGTAATATGTTTTTTCGTTTAACGTTTTTCGCTTATTATTCAGCATTTCCTCATCTCAGAACGTACTCCCTATGTTGTTTGAAGAATTGAATGAAATTGCTCTAAGAAAAGTTAACTACTTTTTTCTCTTACAATTACTTCTCTGTTCTGTTTTATTTATTTAATTACGTCCACAATAAATGAATACGTACAAAAATATTCAACCATGCTGCCTCAAAATGAAGAACCGATTAATGAATTGCTAAATATCTTAAAACAAAAAAAGTACTTTAACCATTCGTTAATTGTGCAATCATTATTATTGCAAATATTAACCGATTTTCATGAATCTTTTTTTAAATTTCTTCTAATTATATAAATAAATTGACTCTGCGAATTAAAATTAAATTAATCCATGATTTCATAACGTCAGTTTTTCTAACCGGCCGTAATCTTATAACAATGAGCCTCACTGCTATTGTTCTAACGTTTTTGCTTCCTCATAGAGGAAGCTTTGTAATGGTAACATTTTTCAAAATCTTTAAATTCATTTAATTAAACCTTCCTCAATTTAAAAATGTCTAATACAATGTTCTAAGCAATTGTCCGGATATGAGTGTGGATGTGTGTGTGTGTGTGTGTGGATATGTGTGTGGATGTGTGTGTGGTGTCAAAACTTTTTTCATTGACATAATTCAAAGTTGATGCAAGAACAGAAAAGATGTGTTGATTCGAGACGAATCGGTTGACCTATAAGATTAACACATTTTTTATTGAAGAGTAAGGAAGCTATGGTAATGGATAATATTTAAAAATACGGTTTTTTATCGTAAAACTTTTTTCTTCAACATAATTCAAAGTTGATGCAAGAATATAAAAGATTCCTTGGTTCGCGACGAATCGATTGACCTACAATATTAATACGTTTTATCAAAGAGTAGGGAAGTTATGGTAATTTATATATTTTTAAAATCGATTTGTATAGTCAAAATTTTCTCATTGTCATAATTTAAAGTTGATGCAAGAATATAAAAATTATGTTGATTGAAGACGAATCGATTGCCCTATAACATTGATACATTTTATTAAAGAGTAAGGAAACTATGGTAATGCATAATATTTGAAAACACGGTTTTTTATAGTAAAACTTTTTTCATTAACATAATTCAAAGTTGATGTAAGAATAGAAAAATTATGTTGATTGAAGACGAATAGATTAAACTATACATTCATACATTTTATTAAAGAATAAGGAAGCTATGGTAATGCATAATATTTGAAAACACGGTTTTTTATAGTAAAACTTTTTCCATCAACATACTTCAAAGTTGATGCAAGAATATAAAAGATTCCTTGGTTCAAGAAGAATCGATTGACCTGCAAGATTAATACATTTTATTGAAGAGTAGGGAAGTTATGGTAATTTATATATTTTTAAAATCGATTTTTATAGTAAAAATTGTCTCATTCTCATCATGTAAAGTTGATGCAAGAATAGACAAATTATGTTGATTGAAGACGAATCGATTCACCTATAACATTGATAAATTTTATTGAAGAGTAGGGAAGCTATGACAATTTATAATATTTGAAAACACGGTTTTTTGTAGTAAAACTTTTTTTACTAACATAATTCAAAATTGACGCAAGAACGGAAAATATTTTTTGATTCCAGGCAAATCGGTTGATCTATAATATTAATACACTTTACTGAAGATTACGGAAGTTATGCACATTTATAATATTTGAATCATCTGTTTCAAACAGAAAAACTTTTTCCATCGACATAATTCAAAGTTGACGCATGAATAGAAGAACACTTTTTTAACATAAATTTTGAAATAGAATAATTCTGACAATTTTTGTAAAGAAATCATAAAGCTGGGAAATGGATAGGGTGCGACAGAACTTTTCCGTTCCCTTTTCCAGCTCGAGAAATTATCATTTCGAATACAAAATGGGATTTGTCTGATTTGTCTTTGTATTTAAAAAATTTTTTGTATTATTTTGTAATTTTGTATTTTTTGTAAATCTTTATTTTTAAATTGATCAAAATGAAGACTTTGGTTTGTCTATTATTAAAAAAAATAACTAATGCTTTCCCTATGAGCATCATATAATTATAAATACAAACAAAGTGGAAAAACTCGAGATCGAATTCACAGCAAGTTTATTAAAAAAAAAAAAATTTTATTGTAATTTTCATAATAACCAGAATCTCGAGCAGCCTGTCTACTTGAGTTATCATATGATTGCTGTTTACCTGTACAAACATATACAATTAAGAAAACTTCTAGATTTTCGCTCTTTATCAAAAAATTACTAGGCATGCGAAAAGTGCGAATTTTCAACAGGAAGTTTTTAAACATCGGGCAATATTCATAATACAAATTATATTGTATTTTCAAGCTTTCCGAATTCGTCAGTTCAGATGAAAACTTGCAATATAACGCAGAAATACATTTGTTTCCATTTAAAAAAAATCCTTACGTTCATAGTAAATTAAATGTCATAAATTTTCATTTAAGTTGAAATTTGATCTCCTACATTTTTATTTAAGTTAAAATTAAATGTCCTACTTTTTTATAATTAAAAAAAAATCATTGAAATCAAAAATGCATGGAAAATTTTTTTCAAACTTTAGATGGCAAGATACCCCCCCCCCCAAAAAAAAAAAGTTGTCATTTGCAAAGAAAGAAAATACGTATTTTTTTATTTTTCAGAATTCCAATATCAACAAGTGCCACTCGGCACTTGAAAATCGAATATATGTGACATGGGAAAATTTTGGATTTTTGAAAAACTGGACTGATGTTTCAGGATTTGATCGAAAGTTGCCAAGTTTTTCAGGGATTCAAGATGAGTTTCTACGGAATAAAGCCATACCAATAGTTTTCATTTATAACCCGTCTTAGCACCCCCCCCCCCCCCCACAACCCCCGAAGTGTGACCCAAAACTACAAAAAACTACATTTTTGCGTATTATTGTACATTTTCAGCATTTTCTGCCGTCTTTTTCAATAAAAATACTTACCAATGGACAATTTGAATATCCCTAATTACTTTTCAAAGAATTTTTAATTGTTTAAATAAATGTAATCTATTTAAACAATTATTTTTCCCCGAAAAATGTAACAAATTTCTATTTGTTTAAACAATTTTTTTGCTAAAGCAGTTTTCTTTCGAAAACTTAAAAAAAAAATTCTGTTGTAATGTCATTGTTTAAACCATTTTTATTTGTTCAAACAGTTTTATATTAAAAAATGTGGACAAATATTATAAAATGGAACGCATGGAATTATTGTCGCAAATAGAGATTAATATATATTTATTCTGCCTTCAAGTACAACATCAGCTTGGTATTAATAAAAGTCTTTCAAATGCTATAACGCAATAAAATGTAAATCCATATTATTTGTTATCTAATTAAAACTCTGATTACAAAATATTATTTGTTGGCCAAAGAGAATGTTTTCTTACTGCAACCTTGAAACTGTTTTCTATAATTTTTTATTACTCGTAGTAAAAACTGTTTCTGTATCAGAAAAATAATTTTGTGTGTTTTATTTTATATTATTTTTTAAATTTTTTGAAAGAAAACTGCTTTAGAAAATGAAAATTGTTTAAACAGATAGAAATTTGTTTAACATTAGTAGAAAAGTATCAAAGTTATGTAAGTATTCAATAATAAGTAGCATAGAATAACAATTTCAGAAAAAGTGCACGTTTCTGGGTTGATTTTAAGAAATTTTGAAAATAAAATGTAATTAATTGTTTAAATAATTACATAATGTTTTTTAACAAAATTTACCACTCCAAGCAATTATCAACTGTTACATTTCATTCAAAAAATACGATTATTTTTTACATTTTTGGGAAAAAAATTGCTTCAATATGATAAATTCATTCAAACAATTAAAAATTGTTTACAAAGTCATTAGCGATATTCAAATTGTCCACTAGTATTTATTTGTATTAAAAAATACTGCAGGAAATGTTGAAAATTAACAATAATACGTAAAAATGTAGTTTTTTTTTATTTTTGTGTATTTGGAATAAGGTCAAATTCGAGAGGATAAACCAAATTCAAGGACATTGCGTAAAATTCAAGGACATTCAAGGAATTTTTAAGGACAGAAAAAATTTAAGGACATTTCAAGGAATTTAAGGATTTCAATAACCACTGAACATTTTTGAAATATTTGGTGATATTTGTGAAATTGTCAAATCTTCGTGAAATCAATGAGAAATCATTTATGCCTTTGTAAAATCTTTTTAATCTATCCGAAATTTTTGAAATCTTTGTGAAAGCTTCGTGAGATCATTCGGAAATCTTCAGAAATCTGCGAAATATTAAAAATATTTTCTTGAGTATTTGATAATATTTGTGAAATTATTGAAATATTTAGCAATTTGAATTTTATACCTGCATTTATTATTTATCATTATTTACTATTTATTGTTTATTTATTATTATTTGTGTAAAATTTTTACATAGTATAATATTATCATACTATGTTCGAATTGTGCCATTCAATATTATAACTCTATTCTCCTGCCCCCCACCTAGAAAAAAAGGCTCCGCCGCTTCTGCAACGCCCTGTATTTGATATAAAAAATAAGACAAATCTGTAAGCATTTTTTTTCCTTTAATTTAAAATGTATATTAAAATTTAGTTACAAAATATTTCACGGAGCCATTTTTCAAAAGTACATTCTTGAAAAATGCCTTATTTTTAGGGTTTGTACTTTTAGGTCTTACCCCTTAAGATTTTGAAAAGAATCTTACCAGATGAATGTTTTGATCTGTGAGATCTGTGGTCTCTCTTATCTTGAGAGCGAGAGTGTTCAGATCAATCCTCATGTGAAGTTGCAAAATATTTGCAAGTCACAAGTTCCTTAAATTTCAAGATTCAAACTATTTCGGTTTTTCTGTTTAAAATAATTTCATTCTTTTACTCCCGCCAGTCCAGAAGCTGCGCGGTTTTCCAAGACTTGGGTTAACTATTTAAGATAGTTTAAGATTAAGAATAGATTCTGCTTGTTTTTCTTTTTTTATTCTATGTACTTTTTGAAAATGATAGCATCCTGAAGAATCCAACCTGCTCCTGTCCTTCTGGTCTTATCCCAATATTTATTGAACATCTTGTAATGCTACTAGGATTCAAATTTTCGTCTGACACTTGATTTCCTAAATAACTCATTCGCCTCGGAGCGAAATTCATGATCTCTTTTGTTAGGAAGGTTTATTGTCGATCCCCGGCAATGTGAGTAGGACCTCTGTAGCTCAGGCGCGGATATCACTCCCAGTAAAAAAAACTAATTCGGGAGGATTGCGGTGAATTAACATGTTTAAATTCGCCCGAATTCTGCTTTCTGATTCGTTGAAACGAATTTGGCCATAGCGAATTGAATGCGTGTGAATTCGCCTTAATTTGTGGTCGAGGTCATTTCGAGAAGAAAAGAATAAAAATTGCATGCCTTGAGACTCAAACCAGCGATCTCAAGTGTATAAAGTCCAGAGGCCGACCACTGAGCTACGGGACTCATTGATATTCATTTACAATGGATCCTTTATGCCGAGAGCGTTGGTTATAGCTTACGAATTCGATTGAATAGGCCAGTCTTTAACTGTATTTGCGCTGGCGAATCCTGGCGAATTGGGGCTTGACTTAAAATCTCGCGAATTAAAATTAATTGGCGGACACTGAAAATAATTCGTGCTGACGCATTGAAATGAATTCGATCCCCTAAAAAATTTTCGCTGAATTCGGGCGAATAGGATATTTGAAGACTTTATTACTTTTCACTAATTTACACGAATTCACCACCTTCTCCAATTCGAGATTGTCGCAAAACAAGATTCACGGGGGCTCCTGGCTAATTCGTCCCAATTAGTTTCTTTTTACTGAGCTGGCAACATTCCTGGTGCTATGATTTCTAATTTCGATTGAGTCTTAGTAGGAATTTTAGTAGTCAGCTTGCTTGGTCATATACTTCGGAGAGGACGTCCTGGACAGTAATTCAACATCATTTGGACCGAATTGATTGACTCATTATCACCAAATTCAGAAGAGCCTATTTTGGTGGACACAGTATTGTCCTTTATAGTCACATCCCTGAGAGCCTATTTCTTCTGTTTCAACATTCGATAGTAACGCCAATCACGAAACCCCATTTCAACCAATCAGGATTTAGCTGGTTGCTAAAGAAGAAAACAACGCCGGAAAAATTCTCATCTTTCGTCAAGCAGCTTCTGGAGTAACAGGCGTTATCGAGTATTTCGTATATATTAATAATATATTAATAATTTAATATCAGGAGAAAGGAAGTCAGGAGCTTATAGCGAGGATGAGATGTGGTTGCATGGAGGGTTTTAATAGGTACTGGCTCTCTAGGGAGAAGAGGATGTGTGAACTGTGTGTGAAGGGGGATGTAAGAGTGGAGCACTGGTTGGAGGAGTGCGTGGAGGTTGAAAGGAGTGGGATAAGCATGGAGGTATTGATGCATGAAACGGGGAACAAAAGGGCAGTAGCATGGGTGAAGGGTGTGTTGGATAAGATGAAGAAGAAGAGATGGAAGGAGGAAGAGGAATGTAGAAGGAAAGATTGTAAATAGAAGAGGAAGTAGATATAAGTAATCTGTAAATATTGTAAATAGTAGATAAGTATTAGGTATTAGCCGCGGAAGCAGAGTTTGGCAATGCGAGGTAATGCGAAAAGTAGGGACTTGCGAGCGAGGCGAACCGAGGAAGGCAAGGCGATAAGAGCGTGCTAGATAGGTATGGATGGATGTTAGTCTTATAAGGGTTAGTTTTAAGAAAATTCTGTAAGAAATGGAAGTGTAAGCAAGTCAATTTTTCAAGGCCAGCAGGCTGAAAAATAAACGTTTATCTATCTAATTTAAAATCAGATACTATTAAAACGTTGCTGTTAACACTCGGAGTTGGTCTTCTAAGGTTTTAACGATTTATTGTGAATCTGTCATCCAATTATTCAAGGTATAATACATTTAATAATCTAGAGGGAAATATTCTGTGATATCGTGTGGCCCCTTTGTTTAATTATTTGATTGGTTTCTTTTAGAATATTTGGCACACAGTTTCCGGAATATTCTGGATTGGATGAATTTATTTCTGTTTTGTGAATGTCTGATATTTTAATTGTCCTGACATTATTGAATTTTGGTCACATTGTTCCCTCATGTTAATTTCTTTTATTTGTCCTGATATTTGTTGAATTCTGTCACTTTGTTTCCAAATATGATTTAAAAACGCCATATATTGTTACTGTGTTTTGTGACTTGTATTTAGATTTTGTCTTTTGTTCCCAAATTTATGCCGTATTTGAAAAATTATTAGCATTGTTGAGTTATTCTACGTTCCCCTGAATTTAATTGAGGAATTAGCCTCTGTATTCTCCGAAAATATGTTTAGTATAGTGATTTAATCATATTATATAACCATTTGTCTGGTCTTGGAAAAACGAGACGAAAGATCGAATTTAATTTTAGAAAACTAGCTAATTCTTCCATTTTGTAGAAATATTGTCTTCCTTGTAAATCTATTGTTTCTTCCCTTCAAATATTTTTGTTTCGATTTATAAGAACTAGCCCCTCTACTATTTCCCAGAGACGGGGCTGAACTAGTCAACTATTTAATTCCCGGTTCACTAATTTTAATTTTAAATTTTATTTTAAATTTTGATTTATTTTAAAATTTATTTTTAACTAATTATTTATAATTATTTTAATTAATTTTGAACCGAAGATCTGAATTTTTAACCAAAATTATAAATCTTCAACTGGAATAGTTAAATTTTCAGTTAAAAATAAATGTTTAACCAAAAACAATGATTTTTCAACAAAATAGTTACATTTTCAACCCAAAGAGATGAATTCTCAGCGGAAAATATTTTGAATCCAAAACAGGTGAAGTCAACCAAAAAAGACGAATTTTCAACAAAGCAGTTGATTTTTCAACCAAATAGGATACTTTGCTTTAGAAAAAAAAATTTTATTTTCAACAAAGTAGATTAATTTTTAACCAAATAGTGGAATTTTCGGCCAAAAACATGAATTTTCAACGAAGATTAATTTTCTACCGAAAAATGCAGATTTTCAAGGAAATAGTTAAAGTGTTAGTTAAAAATGATAAATTCCTAACCAAAAATATAATAGTAATATTTGCAATTTAAAAAATTAATATTTTACCAAAAAAGTTTAAAAAAAATAGTTCCATTTTCAACAAAAGCGATGAATTTTTAACTAAAATGTTGCATCTCCAGCCAAAAAATAATTTTTCAACAAAGTTCAAGTTTCAACTAACAAACGAAAATGAATATTTTAAGCCAAAAAACGCACGATATGAAAAAAAAAGTCAAGAAAAGAAAAACGTTGCTTTCCGCACACCCTACAATATTGTGACAACAACTTTTTGAATTTTTTGAAACATAAAAAATTCAAATTTTGATCGCCCAAAAAATAATGAAAAATCAAAAATTCAATTTTGCGGTCAAACTATGCAAGATATGAAAAAAGATGCTAATATAAAAATTGTGCGTATAAAAAAGATCTACAAATTTGTTATGAATCACTTTTTGATAGGATGCGTAGTTTTTGTTTTAATCTTAGAAAATAAAATTAAAAATAAAAGAATTAAATTTTTGGACAAACGACACAAGCTATGAAAAAAATTAATAGACGAAAGTTTCTCACACAAAAAAGAGCTATACAAATTTGCTATGAATAATTTCTTTAAAGAAGCGCAGTTTTTGTTTTAATCGTAAAAAATAGCGTTGAAAATAAAAAAATTAAATTTTTCAAAAAACCGCACAAGAGACGAACAAAAATTAATAGACAAAGTTGTTCAACCAAAAATGATCTACAAATTTGTTATAAACTTTTGTTATAAAAGTTTTCTTAGAACCACTTTACGCTAGGATGCGTATTTTTGGTTTAAATCGTAAAAATAACATTAAACATAAACAAATTAAATATATGGAAAAACGACACAAGTTGCAATAAAATGTTTATTAACAAAATTTTTTTTTATAGGATGTGCACATTTGTCAATTATAAAAACAAGACAATGCAAATACGATTGTTTCAATACCAACGCATATTATGAATTTTAATAATATAAATCTATTGAAATGATAGATTTTTCAGGGTAGTTGTGGATAAAATGTAATGCAAAATAAGAAACAAATATTAAAGTTATCATGATAAATAAAATTTGTACTTTATTTTTCAATATCTGAATTAACAATCCCAGGCTGTGGTACAGAAAAAAATATAATATACATTTGATATAATAGTGTGAACCCAATGTCCGAAGGAGCTTTAACAAAAGAGAATTCACAATCACTAAATTACACTTGTCGATGCTTTGATCTTTAACTTTAAAATGTCTGTGCACAAATATGGGGGAAGTACAGAGACCGAGCGCGCAGCGCGAGATAAATATATTATCGATCGCGAAGCGCAAGAACCAACAGTTAAGCGAATAGAACTGTGCGCGTAGCGTAAAAAGAAATTCACTGTTATTTCCTGGTCCATCGGCCAACTTGGAAAGAATTTTAAATCGAATTTACGTTTTGAGGAATTGTGGTTCGAACTCCACTGTAAAAATCTTTTTGATTGATAATTGGGTGCCTACGGGACATTCGGCGATCTCTTCTGTGGTCAATTTCTGAACTACGCCGCTGTTCATATTTATTTTCGCCCGCCTTGGCCCAAAATGAAAATGCTTATATATTCCACGAAAGCTCGTATGTTTGTTTGTTCTTGACAATATTGCATAGACGTCACCATTGGGCGTTGATAATACAATTTGTTCTTTTTTTGGCATGGGCATGACGGAATTACCATTATTTTTCAATAGAATTGGTTCTTCGGGAGGAAAAGTATATCCTCGCAGTTGGAATATTCGGTTCGGATTATCTTTAAGAATAAGCCGAACAAATCGATGTTCTGCAAGTGTATATCCAAGAATAAGAGAAGAAGGATTCCTTGCAGCAGGAGACCTCGACCTGGCACTAATAGAAGGCTCGAGAAGAGGAGGAGACCTGGCAGAAGAATGAGGTCTGGCAGGTGGAAGAGACCTTCCAGGAGAATGTCTGTCACGAGAAGAAGCAGAAGTTACGCTACGAGGAACATTAGATATAGGCTCGCCATTAGGCAAGCACTCGAATGGTGAACTCAATTCTGCAAACAAGAAACAGATGATTCAATTTTTATCAAAGTAGAAAATCATATGTAGGCATATCATGAGTTGGGAATGTGGTTGTAATTGTCAATGTATTAATCAACATATTTGTAACCCCATTCTGGTTTTCATAAGAAAAACTTGAGATTATGTATATATGTTATATATATGTTATAGCAACGAAAAGCCGGACCAGATGGCAAAACGCGGCGCTGCGAGGGAATACTTAGGACCGGAACCCGTACTGGGAATAGCGTCTTGGTGTGTCAAGATGGCCATTAAAGGATGGATTTGAACAAAACACCAGGAATACTGGGAAAAAATCCAGGGTTGCCGTCAGGCAAAATCCATCCTGGGTTATACCTATTGGATGGGCAGAGCCAGGGAAATCCTGGGTTTACCCAAGAAAGATGTTGGTTGTTGATGGCCAGTGGCACGGATCCTAACTGGGCACAACCACTTGAACTATCATATGCACAAAATGGGGTATAACCCCACTATAGAGTGCAGGAAATGCGGCAGGGATGACGAAACATCCCTGCATGTATTATGCCAGTGCCCGGCATTAGCTAGGTTCAAGCAACAGACCCTCAAGCCCCACTTTATGGAACCAGAGGAAATTACAACGCGATCAGTAGTCGACATACTAGGCTTCGTCAAGTGGTCTGGGGTCGACTGCTGAGAGTGAATAGGTAAGGGCGTGGCACAATAGACTTTATAGCTTGAGCGCAAGGGGAGCTCTTCATAGGCTTCCCGCCCGTTTAAAAACTAACTAACGAAGTCTAAAATTTGGTATTCTAACTTTTTTACGATGTGGGTTTTGAAGATCGTTTTTCATTGACTTTCAATTCTGAAGGTTTAGAGCAATGCTTAAGACTGCCGACTGCTAAGCAATAGATTTAAGTATGCATGTAGGTTCGAAACCTCAAAGCGTTAGAAATCTTATTTGTAATACAATGTTTAAAAATGTAATATTTGTGTTAATGTTAAGAAAGGCCATTAATCTGCAAGAAAAAATAGGAGCCGCGATCAATTAATATTTATTTGTAAAATATGTACCTTTTAATTCATATCGTTAGAGCATAGCAACAGTGGGTGTTAAAATTATCCGCTTTCATAACTCTATTAATATTTGCTGACCCGTAGAGAGCATGCAGCTCATCATTATGCAGTTTTCTCCATTCTCCATTCTCCAGTCTCTTCGTCCCTCTTTGGACCATAGATTTTTCTAAGTGCTTTATTTTCGAAAACTCTAAACCTATTCTCCACTCCCTTCGTCAGCGCCCACGTTTCACACCCGTACATAACGACCAGCATTATTATCGTTTTGTAAATTCTTACTTTGATGTTTCTAGATAGCAATCGCGATTTTAGTAGCGTGTTTGCTGCATAATAGCACCCATTGCCAGCGTGCAGCCGCGCGTTGA
The DNA here is from genome assembly GCA_932195095.1 of Andricus curvator. Classification (NCBI taxonomy): domain Eukaryota; kingdom Metazoa; phylum Arthropoda; class Insecta; order Hymenoptera; family Cynipidae; genus Andricus; species Andricus curvator. The sequence continues at coordinate 108,658 of CAKNYM010052044.1, forward strand.
TTTCGGTTTTAATGTTATTTTCGCTAGTTATAATAGACCCGAGGTATTTAAACTCGATAACCCTTTCGAATTTCATATTTCCTGCCATTAGATCCCCGCCTACATTACTTTGTTCGGATCTGGCGACGCTCATACATTTTGTCTTCGATTCGCTAACTTCCAAACCAATATCTTTGTCTTTTGTGATCAAGATTTCTGAATTTGTAGCTACGGTTTCTTTATCATCCCCTAGCAAGTCGAGATAATCCGCATACCCAAGAATTTGTATTATCCCATTGAGGGTAGCACCGGTCGGATTCGCTTGTACTTGTCTGACCACGTATTCTAAAACTAAGTTGAAAAGGACGCACGAAAGTGCATCGCCCTGTTTCAGGCCATCGCGGATCAAAAACTCTTCAGATAAACTTCCGTTTACACGTATTCTACCGCTACTGCCGCTTAAGCAAATTTCGATAAGTCTAACTAATTTTCTTGGTACACCCAAGAACTCTAGGATCCAGTACATTAGTGCGCGAATAATAGAGTCGTAAGCTTTTTTTAAATCGATAAATAGCTGATGTACTACTTCATTAAATTCCCATTTCTTTTCTAACAGTTATCTAATTGTAAACATTTGATCGCTTGCAGATCGGTTTCAGCGGAATCCACACTGGTAATCCCCAATGATTTCCTCGGCAAAAGGAGTTAATCTACTTAAGATTACATTGGACAGGATCTTATAGCACGAAGGCACAAGTGAAATTCCCCGGTAATTGTTACAGTTCGTTTTATCGCCTTTTTTAAAGATGGGAATAATAATAGAGGTATTCCATTCCTCCGACATGCGTTCTGTTTTCCAAACTGCGCGTATTAATTTACAAATTTTCCTTGTGAGGCAAGGGCCTCCATTTTTTATCAGTTCTGACGGTAGGTCGTCGATGCCCGCGGCTTTGTTATTTTTCAACTTCTTTATGGCTATTTCTATTTCTACAGCAGTAGGATCAATAATTAGATCGGCAGTGAGGATTTCACCGAGATTACCTTCAAATTAATTAAATGATATATTTCATTTTCCTATCTTGTATGTTAAACGAAAATATTCAGTTCGAGACCAAATTCCGCTTCCAATTTAACTCAACATACGTTCTGGTTCTGAAATTAATTTAAATTCCGCATCAGTAGGGCCAGCTTCTGAATTTCAATTTATGTAACACACTCATTCCTAATTCCAAAAGAATACATTCAGATTTCATTCGTACTCATTTCGGACGAACCGGGATGGAGTTTGGAAAAAAATAGCAATTGGGATCAGAGCCGGATTAAATCGACAAATTTTTATTTGCAGAAAGCTGAAACTTGAACCTGAAGATAGGCTATTATATATAGATAATAATTGGTAATATATTCACCAATAGAATTAAAGGTGACCACCAAGGTGAAGACTAGAGTATAAACGATCTTCATCTTCCCAAGTAGAAGAACTGATTACAGTATTATTAAAGACTTTGCTCAATAGTAGAAATGATGAATATTTTGGAGCTTCCTTAGGGTATATATATATATATATATATATATATATATATATATATGTATGTATGTATGTATGTATGTATTTGTTAACTGTTTAAAACGTTATCCATTCTGTTTTTCATAATTCCAATTGTGGTTATGTGGAAATCTCTTAATATTAATCTCTCAGTTTCAACGAGCACATTTGCACAAGCTACACAAAAATTTACTCAAAATTATAGCTATATTACATAATACATATATAATCTCAAGTAACTTTGTTTTATTATATTTATTTTATTCTGAATTTTATGATTATACTCACCAACAAAATCAAGAATAACTGCCAAGGATAAGGTCCAGACAGTCCTCATCTTTTCTAATTAAGAGGGAAACTGTATAATTTATTAATACGGAATTTGATCAACAACGTAACTGACTAATATTCTACTGCTTCATTAGCTTATATAGTATATACTATAGTCGTTACATCTTACAATGAAGAAATTAACTTTGTCCTTCTGAGATATTTACATTTGATAAGTGTCAGTTTCAAGCGAAAAGATTGGTAACTACTTTAATTAAAACTGCTGTCACTATTTATGTAATTTATACGGTCTTAAGGAAAACTGATATTCACGTGGATTTTAAAGGATTTCATAAGATTCAATTGGATTTTACAAAATATCAATTATCTCATTAGAATTCACGAGGTATCAATGAATTGAAAAATATTTTTTTTGTTAAGGATTTCAAGGGATAGAAAAGAGTTTAATAGGATTTCACGGGAAGTGTCTGTAAGCAAATTTTGTAGGCTTTCTCTATAGTTGCAAAATTTCATCAGCAACAGAAACATGATCACCATAAGCTTAGCTCATTTTTAGGTTTTGAAACAAATATTATCTTTCAGATATAATTCGAAACTTAATAATGAGATTAGAACGAGGAGTTAATCATTCTCGAAATATGGTGTACATATATACAATAAAAGTGTGCTTACTTCAGAAAATGAATTGAATTTCTATTAAAATTTTAAAATACATAAGGTTTTCAAAATTTGAAAATTTATTGAATCATCGTCAGTTCTCTGAGAACACGAAAAAAACTATCATCGACTATCATCGTCAAATTATCGACAACTGTAATTTGGTGATTGTGAATTCTCTTTTGTTAAAGCTCCTTCGGCTTTAACGAACACATTCTCATCACGTATCTCGTGCTTTGCACTCGATTTTGTCCAAAATTCAACATTATGTTCAACACTATTATATCAAATGTATATTATATGTATTTCTCTACTCAAGCTGATACTGATTATTCAGATATTTCGAAATATTGTATACATTTTACTTTTCATGATTACTTCAATATTTGCTCCTTATTTTGCACTAATTTTTATTTTTAGCTGCCCTGAGATATCTATAATTTCAATAAATTTATACTATCACAAATCATAATATGCATTGGTATTGAAACATACGTATTTTCATTGTCTTGTTCTTATAATTAAAAGAAAAAGTGCAGATCCTATACAAAAAAGGTTGTTATTATACATTTTATTGCAACTCGTGTCGTTTTTCCAAATATTCAATTTTTTTATTTTTATTCTTATTTTTTACGATTGAAAAAAATCTACTCGCCCTTTCTAAAAATTATAAATAACGAAATCGTAGACCGTCTTTAAGTGAAAAACTTTCGTCTATTAATTTTTTTTCATACCTTGTGTCGTTTGTCCAAAAATTAAATTTTTTAGCTTCTAATGTTATTTTTTACGAATAAAAGAAAAACTAAGCGTCCTATTAAAAATCAGATTTATAAAAAAAAAATTATTTACTTAGCTCCTTTTATTTAAATTTATGATTATTGAGGTTATGGATGTTTGTTTACAAATGTCAGTAAAGTTCGATCGAGGATCGATTATCGATTTGCGGAACTTGAATTTGGCTGAAAGGAATATTTTTCAAAAATCGTTAACTGCAGAGCGTTCAGAACTGAAATTTATTTACCTTGATAATTTTTCAAAGGTCTTGTTCACGGAGTAATAATAGGAAGAACAATCTTGCTGTACAAAGCGCCTCGAATTTTGACTTGGGTAACTGCACCTTTATTGCCCAGCTCAGATGTGTCTAATCAGGACATTATGGCCATTCGGGCATGCGCACTGCGATCTGCTATTTCTTTTTCTCCCGCGAGAAGTGTGCGAGTGAGCGCCATGTTTAATGACAACTGAAAACTGAGGTTACTTTCCCGTAAATATTATTAATATTTAACTGAACACTTTTAAAACTAGAAATTAAATTATTTTTATTTTAAGTCGTTATAAATTAATAATTTTTCAATTGTCATTTATACACTAAAATTTGTTTGAAATGTTTCTAAATATTCTCTTAATCAATATTATTTATTCTCTTAAAATTTTTTTAAATGAAAATTCACTTTAAATTCTCCTAGTAATCTTAAATAAACATTTTTATTATCATTTTTGCCATTTTTTCCACTTGATTATTTAATTTTCCGACTTACAATTAACTTTGCAAAAACTTTTACCATAAGTTGTAAAACATTGATATAACCTCAAATGCTGTTGTTGTTGTCATCGCAGAGTGGTTGTCATACACTGGCGCTCACTCGCACACTTGTCGCGGGAGAGAACGAGATAGCAGATCACAGTACGCATGCCCGAATGGCCATAATGTGCTGAATAGAAACGTCTGAGTTCGGCCATAAAGGTGCAGTTACCTCAGTCAGAACGCATTTACGGAGATCGGTCTCCTTATTATTACTCCGTGGTTTCGTCATCCTAAGAAGTGAACCTGGTAGTCCAGGTGTTTAAAATACATCTTCATACAGGAAGTTGTGTTCATAACTGAAATTCAAAACACCCTCATGGGTCTTCGAAGTTCTCGTCATTCTAAGAAGTAAGCCTAGCAGTCTAGGCATTTCAGAATACATTTTTTTCAAGGAACGTGCCTTTGGGACTGAAATTTGATTTGCCCTGACCGTGTTTCCATGGTCTCGTAGTTCTAGGAAGTGAACCCGGTAGTTCAGTTGTTCAAAATACATCTTCATCTAGGAAGTTGTATTTAGAACTGAAATTTTATTCACCTTGACCGTTCTTCCAAGGTTTCGTCGTCCTAGGAAGTAAGCTTGGCGATCCATGTATTCAAAAGACATTTTCACCGAGGAAGGTGTATTCAGAACATAATTTCAGGCACCCTAACCGTTTTTCTAAGTTATTGTCGTTTTAGGAAGTAAACCTGGTAGTTCAGGTGTTCAAAATACATCTTCCCCTAGGAAGTTGTGTTCAAAACTAAAGCAGGAGGCATTCTGGCCATTTTTCCAAGGTCTCGTCCTTCTAAGAAATAAACTTGGTAGTCCAGGTATTTAGAATACATATTCTTCGAGGAAGATGCGTTCAGAATTAAAGTGGGCGGAACCCTGAACACTTTTCTGAGGTCTCGTCCTCTCAAGAAGTGAACGTGGTAGTCCAGGCATTGAGAATACATCTTTTTCGAGGAAGGTGCGTTCAGAACTGAAATTTTATTCACCTTGATCGTTCTTCCAAGGTCTTGTCGTTCTAAGAAGTAAGCCTGGTGGTCAAGGTATTCAAAACACATCTTCACCGAGGAAGGTCTGTCCAGAACAGAAGTTCAAGGCACCCCAACCATTTTTCCAAGGTATCGTAATTTTAAGAAGTAAACCTGGTAGTCCAGGTATGCAATATACATCTTCCCCTAGGAAGTTGAATTCAAAACTGAAGTACAAGGCACCCTGGCCATTTTTCCAAGGTCTCGTCCTCCTACGAAGTAAACCTGGTTGTGGGCTTGGGGTTTCTGTTTAGACCTCATGGGCTTATGGTTTGTAGGTTTATGGATAACTAAAGAATTTTAAAATGCGATATCTCAGCGAAAAAAATTATATCTGAGAAAACTCAACGACATTTGAAATGTTAAGACTTGTACTTTTTTAATTTCGAAATTAGTTGTCCCTATGTAGTTGAAGGCATCTGAGATAAAGTTCGGTAAATGTCGCATGGGTGGTTTTTTCGGGTCGAAGATGATTCTACACATTTTCACAATTTAAAACAAAAATATTGAGCTCATATGAAATTGATTTTCGAATATGTCCGATCTGGCGAAATATTTCGCTTGCCTAGTCAGGGTGTTTTCTACATAGGGGGAGTTTTTTGGGTTAATAAATATTTTTGTGGGAGCGAGGATATAGTAATTTAGGCAATATTTCGTTGGCCCAGTCAGGGTGTTTTCTCCACAGGGAATTTATTGAAATTGCTTAATGTTAAAATTCCACACGAAATACCGTGTATTTAAAGTAATTTCAAGGACAAAATAATCGCGCAAGTATTTCTTTTAGATATTAAAATTTTTACGTATATAACCCTAATTTAGTGAACAATTCGCCAGTTTGGAATGGAACGATTGGGCTATAAGTGTACTTACTGTGATCAACCGTTTCGGTTCTTACGAGGAATACAAAATCACTTAGAGCAGGTTCATATTCATGAACGTAATCGAGGCAGAAGATGCGATATGGATAACTGTCCATAATTCTTTCAAAATGCGAATTGTCTCACATAGGGCTCGAGTACACAGAAATCTAAGAGATGTTGAAAATTTACCGCCTAATATATTAAATAATCCTCGAGTAGTAAACTTACCACCTGCAGAAAATGTTAGAATGAAGAAGGTTTGCATTTGGATGATGGTCCTGAATTACTGGAAGAAGCAATGGAAGCTGAAGTACAGGAAAACAGACGTATTTTTCAAGAGGTTAGCGAGGAAGAAAATTGCGTAGAATAAATTATTGAAGAGGTTAATGGAGAACCAAGTTCAGAGGATGCAGGAACGGACGAAGAGGGCGAAGAATCAGACGAAAAAAATTAGGATACAGGAGTTAATGATGACAGAAAGAATGCAACATGCCTGTTTATTCTAATTTTGAGGGGAACTACTAATATTCCTGAAAATCGAATAAATCACACCTTTGAAACTATACGAGGTGTTTTATGCACTTATTTGGGTAATGCTTTCCTTCGTATAGAGCAAGTTTTGGAACGAAGCGGAATACGGTTGAGCGATTATTTCAGTATAGAAAATGAAATTCAATCTACTAATTGTATATTCGATCTACATAAGAAAAAGAATCGGGAAGAATATTTGGAAGATGAGTTCAAAGTACTCATGCCTGCTAGGCATACTTTAGGCAGACGCTTTGTAAAGTACGGATGCGCTAGTTTGGGTGAAGATCGTCCCAAAAAACGTAAGAAAGACGTAATGATGTTTATTCCCATAACAAAAACCCTTAAAAAATTTGCAGAATTTTAAAAAATCAGCATTTTAAAATATAATGATCCTCAGGAAGGTGTTGTTTCTTCCATGCAGGATAGAGCTAAATACCAATATGAGGAGTGGAAAGATTATGAGGAAGCAAATAACGTGAGACTTTACGAATATTCCGACGATGTTGACATTTGAGATGGATTGAGATCAAAAGCCTCTGGTGAACAAAAGTTTTTGATGATTTACGCTTCTGTCGCTGACATTGATCTAATATATCAATCTTCATTATTAGGTTATTATTTGGTGGCGATAATAAGATCGGAAGATGGAAAACGATATGGAATGAATAAAGTACTCAAACCCATCGTGGAAGATCTAAAGAAGCTTCAAGTTGGCGTTGATGGGCCAAGCGGTACTGCAATTCAAGGAGTATTGTATGTAACCCAACGCGATAATCTTGCTCAACATGCGATGTGCGAACTCAAGGAATTGTTTGGAAAAACTTTGCATCCATGTCGCATCTGTCTTGCAGCTCTTATAGATATTCAAAGAATGACTCAAGAGGATCAAAGACTTCTTCGAACACCTGAAGAACATGACAGACAAATAGCAAGAATCGCGCAAGCTCCAGGACAAGCAAAAGAACGTCTGATGACGGATTATGGAATTAATAGAGATAGCGGTCTGACTGAATTGGAAGGATATCACGTCACGACAAGAGCACCGCCAGATATCATTCATGACGTCATCCTTGGAATACTTCCTAGAACATTTCAGCATTTTGTGCGAAAATTCATCTCACAGAAAATGTCGCTCAATGAGTTGAATGCACGGGTAGCTTACTTCGATAACGGCTACTCTGAAGTGAAATACAGGCCGTCTAGGTTGAAACCCCAACACCTTCTTCCCGGTGCAAACATTAAACAATCAGCAGTCCAAACGTGGTTATTAGGTTACATGCTTCCGTACATTATTCAGGATATAATTGGAGACGATTGCCCCTATTACAACAATCACATTGAATTGCTTGGATTAACCAGCATTATCTTCAGCTATTTCATCAGCAAGGATATGGTAGAGTACCTAGCGGACAGAATAGCAGAATATTTGGGAACTTTTGCAACGTTATACACTGATGTAGATCCCGATCTTTGGGATGACGTAGTTGATGATAACGACAAAAATGATTTTTTTCCCAAACAGCATTTCCTTATACACTACCCTCGTTTCATACCCATTTTCGGACCATTGAGGTTTTACATTTGCTTGCGTGCAGAAGGAAAACCATAGCAGTTCAAGCTTTGGAGTTATTATCACCACTCAAGAAAAATATCATATCTGGCCCTTTGAAACTTGTTGCCACGGAAGCTCTCCCATTTTCTCATCTGTTTCTTAATGAACCACTTATGTGCACCGTACGTTGGGTATCGTATAAAATTATAAAATATGTCGCAAAAAATGCCTAATAGAAATAGGATATTTAGCTGTTGAATGACGTACGAAGTATCTGCCGGCAATAAATTCGTCTGTTATACTCCAAAAGATCTAATCAATCACGAAGTTTTTCATAGTCATAAGTGCGAAGGTAGAAATTATGTAACCGTAAAAATGTCTGCTGTGCCTACTGCAACTGCGGTCCAACCAAGCACCCAAAACTAGGTAATTATATGTAAATATCTCTGATTTACATTTCAGTTATTATTACCAAAATTGTCTATATTCACTTATATGACCAGTTGTTATTTCTGTAAATTTTTCTTCTTTTTTCTCTCCTTTCTTTTCTTCCTCGTCCCGTCCTCCGTCGCATTATTATCTTTCCCTCCTTCTTCCCCTTTCTCTTTCTCTTTCCCTTTTTCCATCTTCCTCTTTCTCCTCCTCATCTTCATCCTCCTCCTACTCCTTCTTCTCATCTTCATCCTCCTCCTGCTCTCACTCCTGCTTATCATCCTCGTCCACCTCCTTTCTCCTCTCCCTCTCTCCCCCTCTCACCTTTATGCTCCTCCTGCTCCCTTTCCTCATCTTTCTTTCGCACCCCACAGCCCTATGGCCCTCCTTGCCGCACCGCCAGCAAGCCTTCGTCCTATCTGGACCCCTGCAGCTCGCTGCCATGTGGCCAAAGCCTAGTGAGCGGTAGCATTTTAAGATCTCCGTCTTCTTGTGCACACGGCAGGACACCCACCCCACCTTGAGGTGTCCCGTGTGCAGAAGCCTCGTCGCAAGCTCCTCCTTCATCTCGACAAAAGCCTTCAGATTACCTCTGAAGGCCCTCTTCGTTAGACTGACCTTCATTTCGCCGCTCGTTGCTTCACCGAAGTGGCTTCTAACAGCAGCCTCCACTTCTTCCTCCTCAGTAATCGTGTCGAGGTCCAAGACCAAGACCTTCGATGCGGGGAACGAGCTCGCGCACGTATCCCCCATCACCGACCGCTTCCTTGATGGCCGCAGACAGCCTAGATCTGCCATTCGCTGCCGGCCCAACCTTCGCAAGGACCTCTTCGTTTCGGGTTTGCCTGACACCCTTGATTTTTACCCCAAGGTTGTCCGGCTTCACCTTTCGCTTGAGGTCCCTGAGTACATCCGCGTAGCTCGAGCCTTTGACCATTGTCCGCGACCGCTTATTAAGTTGTGTAACCGTATTCAGCAGAAACCCTCGGTACAGGGCCCCCCTATCCGCAACCCTGGGATGCGTCCGGTAGCCTGGTCAAAGGCGCCTCAGGGAAGTGACTGCTGAGGAGCGACAGGTACTGGACACGTTAGTTGCAGGAATCATTAGGCTCCCTCCTGCGGTACTTCCAGCAACGGATCGCATAACGCATAGCATAGACGTCGGGGGACACCCACCGAGAAAACAGAGATATTATCGAGTGTATCTGAAGGTCTTGACGGATATGCACAATGAGGGACCTCCTAGGGAGAAGGGAGTCGTGACACAATAAAAAGTCGCCCCTTCTCTAATAGTTTCCCCTAAAAACTGCTGGCCCAGATTATTGCAGGAATAAGCAGGCCGTCTTTTTTTGGCTTTGGGAGTTTCTGGTTCTTAGTCACCTACCAAATTAAGGAAAATTATACAATAAAATATATAAAACTCGGGTCGATAGAGGGCCTGAAATAAAGAGAATGTCCTGATAACCGTTTTATTTTTTATTTACCGTTACGTTAGAAGTCAAAAGTTACTTCTAAAGAATTAGCCTATGTGGAGAAATCGACCTTCTTCCATATAAATTAGAGTTCACGAGATCAGGTAGTTTCCTGCGTCTCGTGGAAACCAACAATTTAATTTGATCTGGGTTAACAGGTAGGCCATGGTAATTGAACAAATCCTCAACAATGTTGAGAGCAGTTCGCATGAATTCGACTGAAGTTCCCTCATGTTTTCCTGTCACTAGTATAAAAAGGTTATCTACATACCCTTGAGTACAAAAACTTGATTCATTTAAATCACGAATCAAATCACCAATGACGAGTGCCCACAGGGTTGTACTTGTTCAAAATTGCTTAGACAATTATGTTAATTATTTTAATTAATCATTATCTCATTCTAATTGAAAAGTTTGACAAAAAGTGCAAATTTGTAGAACAAACCTTAACTTTAAAGCATTATTCTAAGATAATATTATTATAAATAATAATGAAAATTCTAAACTATAACTTATATTAAACTCAATTGATTATTGCCTCGATTTAACTGGAAATTGGAAAATAAGTTGAATAATTCGGAAAAACCGCGATTTTCTAACTCTATTCTAAGAGAAAAATGCTGAAAAAAATAATGAACTGTGTAAGAAATTTATGTAAACATCTTTATTTAAATTAGAAACAACTTGTATATGAAAACCGCAAAAAATCAGAATAAGCGCCAAAAACTTGCAAATATAATTTTTCACTAATGGGGTTTCATTGGTACTTTATGAAACAGACTTATGGGGGTGATATTCAAAAAGTAATTCTTTATTTGTATACAATAGCTTATTGTAAAAAGAAATGTGGAGTTTTAACTCGTTTCACCTAATATTGCCGATTCTGGATAAAATGTACAAAAACTTCATTTTTTCTTATGGGAAATACGTGTTAAACTTCATAGGCCATTTTTTCCTAATAAATTTTTGGGCATTTTTGGCGAGGTTTTTTTATCTTTGAAACTGTCGGGGAAAAATTCAAATTTTTCTCTGTTGGACTATAAATCTCAATTAACCTCGAAAGTGTACATATCTGAATCTAATTTAGATTTTTTGGGAGATCAGAATAGAACATTACATTTGCATAAGAGTGTCGAAAAAAAAAGTACAAAATTCAATTCAGCAAATTTCAATTAATAAAAATAAAAATAATTAGGGTTATTATCCTGAAAACAGTTTTTTAATTTTTAATTCGTACATTCTAAATTTATGAATTATTTTTGCAGAAAAAAGGCTTTCGAAGCTCGCAATTCAGATATTCTGGAATACGTATGTTCAGTTTTCAGCTTATTTTTCCTCTTACTATGCCTCGTCGGATTTCTTTTTAGCAGCATATTTCTTTCGCTCAAGAGATGGTAATTGATGAAAAGTTTCTTTTGTCTGCAGGCAAACATTTCGACATATCCAGCAACTCCTTTTTTTCTCAAAAGAAATGGGTATACGAGCCAGGTAAAGTTGGGTAATTTTCAACTTAGACTCTCTTCTTGTAACAGTTTTCCATGGCGAAAAGTCTAGAAAATCTTTTTGCTGCGTGTAGATGACAATAAATGGTTTCGAAGGTCTGGCTTCGGTTATAACATCAATCCAACGGGAAGGTTAATTAACAATAGCAGTTCGTTTCCGAAATTCTATTAGAGAAAAATGTCTATCACAAGGCAAAAAGCTATGACCTGTAGTCATGAATTTTTGTTCCACTGATTAAAAATACTTATTTTCAATAAGCACTTGCACAAGGGCTATCATTTTCCAATTATTATTCTGTCCTGCACACCGGCCAAACCAAAATATTACGAGGTCTTTAATCATCATCGTTAAGCGGATCAAAGGTTCTGACTATATAATTCAAAAGACATAAAGCGATTTCTGCAGACCCTCGTTTTGCTACAGTTTCATACCAGACAGACATCGTGACTGCATTTGTACCCATATTATGAATAGCAGAATTGTACGAGGAGTCTTTGATAAAATACTGAAGAGTGATTTAGAGTTGGACAATAGCGCACTTATTCCAAATCGGTACAGATGACAATACATTTTGGATTTTCTTTCGCAAAGGCACAATCAGCTCTTAACGTAGCATATCCACTTTCAGCTTTTATCTGATGAGGTTCACATTCCGCTGCAATCAAATTACTTACTTTTTCGTTGTGTGCTGCAGAGAGATCGATAAAGAATTTGCCGCACACTGCGCATGTATCAGATCGAGGCAATCCAAACCTCGAATTTAAATCGACTTTAAATACGTGGTCATAGGCTCGTACTGATAATTTTATGTCGGGATATTTTAGACCAAAAAGTTCATACAGTTTCGATATATTTAAGTCAAAATTAAGACACTATTTAGATGACCTTTTCCTGATAGAGTGACTTTCTTGAAAAGGGAAAGACCTAATATGTTCTCGAATGTTTGCAAGTGTCTCTGCGCTAGTTCGCCATGGTTATTATGATGTGTTCCCCGTTTATCTGAAAATCCTCCACGTTATTTTTTATCCTAATCTGCAGCATTTAAAGCCTCGTGGGAGTGACACCTAACACATCGAGAAGTGTTTTCTGACAAATTCTTATGTACAGATTTGATCCAGTTGTTACGTCTCGGATAAGACTCACTTACCTCGTCATAAAATAATTATATATAAAACTTACACTACTTCCTCCTTTTTTCATTCTAAATTTGTTTAAAAATAGAAATCATGGATTGAGGAACAAGCAAACACAAAAGGTTGAGATAATCGAATTAACATACAAAATGATAATTTATTAACGTAAATTTTACAATTGTGTGAATTGTGAATATTGTTCAAGTGTTTTATTTACTGATTTTAAATTGATTTGCACAACATGGAAACTTGGAGAATTCCAGCCAAACCTCGTCTTGGTGTCCACCCCGAAGATCTTGTTGAGTTGTCCCTTGGAACGTTTAGTAATCCTTTATGAGGTAGTAAAAAGGTGGTCAGTGCTTCCTTTGCTGATCCACTCCCTTGAACAATCTTAAGTGGCTGCGGAAGAATACGCCTTCAACAGTCAGGGTGATGCCTTTTGTATAGAAATACAAAAGGTGGTTGGAGAACTTGTTGGGAGGGTTTTCTTGAGTTTTTTTAGGGGTCACTGACTTTAGTTTGGAAATAAAGGAATTGTAGATCTTGTCGATTCAGCTTTAAACTGATTTCACTGATTTTAACTTTGAAATTAAAGTAATTGTAGATCTTGTCTATTTAGGTTCAAACTGATTTCACTAATTCTAAGTTTTTTTTTATAAGTGATTGTCCTTTTCCACTGAGTCCACTGTGTCGTTTTTGATGAATTTAAACTTCAACACGTTCCGGAGAGTTTTAGGGTAGCGATTCGACGGTAGAACTAAACTTGTCGTAACCCTTAAAAACATGGGTATATATAGGCAGAAATATGATGAGGGGTGGAAGAATAGTCCCTTCGTGGACCATTTTCTGACAAGAATTATTGCATTCTTGAACAAGATCATTGTGACGTTTATGGCCTTTTCACCAATTGGGCCATAGTAGATGGGCCTCGCCTGTTCCTTCGTGGGGCTTCCGATCTTCTGATTGGTTGTGACGTCAATGACCGCGCATTCACATTTGTATGACTTGATATTTCTTAGAATTTGACATCGAATTTATAATATAATTCAGAATATAATTAGTAAATGTCTATAACAATAATAATTGATAATAATTGATTATAGTGATTAATAAGAAAAGACATACAGAATAATTTATAAATAATGCAGTCTTCGGATATATATATTACTCTGGGATACCGGGCGACCTCTCAGACTATCAACAATGAAACCACCAAAACACCAAAATGTTGTAGATGCGGTTCAAGACAATGGAACGCGCAGAGCACCCGACAATGGGTCGGCAAACAATGCCGATCAGCCTAGAGTTCGGGGTGCTGAAAATAATTTAGATGGAAACACGACGACGAACCGGCGAAACGCCCACATTGAGTGGACGGATCGACTCAGGGATGACGTGCTAGACTGCTACAATGCCAGCATTATCCCTGTTCGCGGAGGCTTTATGGCGCGTATGCACACTCTGTGGTGCCAGAAACACCCAGAGCTTCAGCACGTTTCGCATCAGTCTTTGCGAAATCAAGCCGACTACCTCCGGAAAAATGGATATGTACGCGGAGCACTTCCCCAACCGCTGCTTTATGAAGCTGCAGACGAAGATGAGGAAGCGACATTGAGAACAACCGCAGAAAGCAGGCACCTTCTGAGAGATGATCGCAATTTCATTACTAGAAGGAACATTAACATGCAAGTTTCTCCAAAGCCCCAAGATCTGGCTGAAATGGATCCCTTCCTTCGTGGAGATATCTCGCAAGAGTCCGACCTCTGGACCATCAATTGCTCAGTTTATGGTGCTGCGAGAACTTTGGCTGATTCAAATCGAAGGCTGAAACCAACGATGGATCAAAAGACCAGAAGACGCTTGCATCAACTGAACAAGAAGACTGGATGGGCAAGGCAGAATGCGTCCCGTGTTCAATGTGTGATTGACTACATAACATCTGGTAGACCGTTTACGGAAAGGGTTCGAAAGTTCGCCCAAGAACTAAGGATCTTGAATCACACACTAAACAAGTCAAAGCTGCTGACAATCAAGCAGCATATTGTTGACAAAATACGGCTGTTATCTGAGGCAAGGAGGAGAATACAGAAGAGGGAGAGATGGATCAGGGAGAATCAACAGTTTCTCGCTGACCCATCGCGCCTCTTCAGCGATCTACCTGCTTCTGTCAAAAATCCAACCCAAGCCCAAGGAGGTAGATACTTTTTGGAGAGAGGTGTACAAGATCCCGAAAACACTAGAGTTGAAAGAAGATACTGAAAATATCATCCGCTTCAAGGAGTTTGGCGACAACCTCATAAAATCTGAGGAGGAATGTCCATCAATCACTGCCGAAGACGCGAAAAAAGCACTTAGAGGCACGAAGAACTTTTCCGCTGCTGGACCAGATTGTATCAAGAACTTTTGGTGGAAGAAGTTTACTTTTACACACCAACATTTGGCCCGCATATTCACCTCATATTTAAAGTCGGAGACGCCCATATCACAATAAAGATCTGTTGTATTTTCGATTTTTTGGTAATATATAACGAATTTGCTGTTTGCATGGCGTGCTTGATATATAATGTTAATATGATAATTATTATTGAACGCCAAGGCGTGTCGGTTCTCGGTGGCTGGATCTTAGAAAAGAAATGCAGACATGGATTAGTATTAACGAACATATGTGTTGAAAGGGATAGAGCTTCTTCACCTTGAAGAAATTCGTCAATAAAAGAGGAAGGAAATTAAATTATTTTCAGGTTAACGTATTTTATCAATACTTCCTTCGTCTTGCGTTGAGTGATTAATTCGTGGCACTTTTTTTATTTAAAGAAAATATTATGTCTTTGCTTATTTTCACATGTCGTTCTATTATATTTTAATGTATTTATATCGTTGAAATTGAATCTGTAATTTTATTTGAGAAAAAAAAATGCTTAAGATTTTATTACTTATATGTTTTGTTTGTTTTCCTTATTTTTTATTTGTTCTTGAATATCAATATGAGAGATCTTAAGTCTGTTTATGTGTACAACTTTTGATGTGTTGCCTATTTTTATTTTTACGTTTCCTTTTCCTAAAATTTCTAGTACTTGATAAGAGCCTGAATATTAATTATCGAATTTTTTTATTTTTCCACCTTCTAGTAAAAATACTTTATCTCCTATTTTAAAATCCTATGGGTTAATCTTTCTGTCTCAATATATGTTTGACTTTTCCTTGGCTGTTATTAAGTTTTGTCTAGCTACAGCCCGCATTTCATGTAGTCTTGTTATTAATTTTATTGTTTAGTCGTCGTAAGTTTCGATTTTTTCATGAGGTGGCGGTAGTTCGCTTGATGGTTGTCGTGCTATTTTTCCAAATACTAGCTCATACGGAGTACATTTTGTGCCTTCATGTACGCTTGTGTTATAAGAAAATGTTGCTAGGTCTAACCACTCATCCCATTCGGAATTTTTATTCACCAATTGTTTACGATATTCTGATAGTGAGTGATGTGATCTTTCAAGCGATTCGTTTGATTGTGGGTGAAAGGCGGTTGTTTTAAATTGTCTAATTCCGAATCGTTTTGCTAATCTTCTTAATAAATTACTTAAAAAGTGTTTTCCTTGGTCTGTTGATACTCCTTTTGATGAAGCATAAGTGCAAATAAATCTTTTAATAAAGGCGTCGGCTACAGTACTAGCTTGTTGATTTGGAAGGGGTATGGCTAATGAATATTTTGTAAAATTATCCTGCATGGTCAAAATGTTTATATTACCAGATTTTGTTTTAGGAAGGGGACCAACTATGTCCATAGAAATTTTCTCGAACG
>CAKNYM010052044.1:135011-194839 GCA_932195095.1 Andricus curvator
TTTGAAAGAAGGTTGCACATGGTGTCCAGCTGTCTGGAAAACCTGGAATTCTTTTTGATTTTTTTATCTTCAAAACCTAATTATTCAATTATTTGATATACAAAAAGTCGACTTGGAAGAATTTAATTTTTGGTTGACGAAAAACATGGAAAAGTTTTAGAAGTTTTTTTAAGAATCGCTGGACATTCTGTTGTGAAATCAATTCAATAATTAATTATTATTGTCCTCTGAAAATGTTTTGAAATATATGAAGGCAAAAATATCACGAAAACAATTATTCGCGTTAAAAAATATTGCAGCAAAAAATATTGAACATCACACGAATATTTGTATATAGAAATAAAAAAAAATTGGTTGTGTTTCGGGTCTAGGATAATACTTGCCAAATATTACTGAGCCATTAATACTAAATTTAAATTTACAGATGGGCCAACGGCAGTTTTTAAAGGCTCAAAGAAGGCCGGGAAAGAAAATGCAAGTCCATCGAGCATCAAAAGCTTATATGTTCACGAGCTGGATACAGAAGAGACTATGTCCATTCCAGCTCACAACCTCTCTGAGCATTAACATTAAACGCACACTTCCAGTTTCTGAAAATTCTGAGTCGGTCATTTAAGAGGGTACATGGTCTTTTGCGAGCATGTCGCATTGGAGTATTTTATTCAAAGGTCTTGTGAAAAATATGACTTATGTGGTATGCCTGGATTAGCAAAAGAATAAAGTATGCTAATGTGTAGTCAAATTTGAAGTAATATTTATTATATTAAAAATATGATTGGTCAAAGTTACCCTACTTTTGAAGGCTGATTTCATGGTCGTTATCGAAATATTGATTTTTTACAAATCATGCTGGATCTTCTAGAATTATCGAAATTGGAACAAATCTGCCTTTGAAATTATTAGGTGTTATGCAAATAAACAATTTTTGTCCTATACAATTTTTTTTCTGACTGTTACTTTTTGCAAAAAACGCAAAAACAAGCATATTATACTAATCGATTTGTATACGTTGTTCATGAATATTTAGCCCGCATGAAAATGCTAGGTTGCCATTCTTTTATTAGCATACATTTTTCAAACATATTTTAAAGAATAGAAAAGGTTGGGTTTTCCACAAAATATTTTCTTCATGTTTGCAAAATTTGAAGAAAAAAAGAAGAAATGTTTTCTGGGAGGCCCCACTTTTCTTATGTTTTCCAGTTTTTCTAAAATTTATGCTTATATAACGAAGACATCATATCAGACTTATGCGGGCTAAACCACTTATCATATTTCTGTCTCTCTCGCACACTCAACTCAAAATTCCCACGGGTGTCCCCAGCCCTCTTAACGGTAATGTGTCTTAGAGGAAGACGTAGATAATACCATTTAAGGAGGTTTTGAACCGATTAATGCTAATTGTGATATGTTCAACAGATTTTTCATATATGATAAAAGTTTATTATTAGTTACACTTGTATAGAGTCGTCTATTTTTGAATTCTATTTTTGTTTATTTGTAAAATTATCTAAAAAGTTGGAAAAAGTACTTGAACTTTGTGATTGAACAGATCTTGCGCCAATTTGGCTCTTTTGTACTCTTATACTTTTCGGTTGTTCACTTCTAAGTACTTATTTCAATTATTTACTTTTCTCAAGGTTATTTTATATAAATAAACTTTGAGAAATGACTGTCAATTTGACAATTTGCAACTCCACGATCGAGCTAACAAATGTTGATGGACATTTTACATGGTTCCTTTAATTAACCAGAAACCTTACCTATTAAAACTGATGAAATAACTCTTGCTTCAGCAAGTAAATAAATTTTTATAGTTGTAAAGGCTCAGTTTTTCTAACTTGGGTTTAGTAAAACCGCAAAAAATCCACTTCCCAAGCCTGCATGCCTTTATTTACATATTATAACAGGTTATTTCATAATATAAAAAAGGTGTCTAACAAATGCCAGGCGCTCGCTCCAAGGTGGGTTCATCGGACTCGATCTTCAGCAACGTGGTATTCCACTTTCCACCAACGTTGTTTATCCGTTTGAAATAATTTCTCTCAATTCTTCCTTTTGACGTTTCACACGGAAAGAAGCCTGTGGTTGGCTGAGCCCTAGGTGTGGTTGCCTCAACTATAGTACATTGATAAATAAGTCCTAGCCATAGATATGGTTGCGGGATACATAGCGGTTGGTTGCGTTGCCTTGGTTACGCGAAGAAAGGGATATGGTTATGCTGACCATAACAATGGATGAGAAGTCCAATCCGAAATGGGTTTGAGATCCATATAAATATTTTAAGAAACTTAGTGGGATAGGTAACAAAAAAAAAACACTTTGCAGGCACATCTTAACATGCCATATTGTTTCAACCAGATCAGATGGATGTGGCGTCACAGTAATAATTACTGTGACGCCTCATCCATCTGATTTGGTCGATACAATATGGCATGATAAGATGTGCCTGCAAAGTGTTTTGCTTCGGTTAATTATTATGGGCTTTATTATTATTATTATATAATTTGGTTTATTATCATGGTCTAGACAACCATTGCACATTGCTATATGAATTATTACGCCTATTAGGCCAGTTTCAACTGTGTTCTATGCATGTAGATCATAATTGAAACCTGTTGACACCAGAACTTCACAAACCGGAACAGCCTGATCATCAATGTTCTGAATTACAGTTCTAACAACACCAAACACTGGCAACAATTCATCGCTTGTTCCTTAAAGTCGCTAACCTAAAATTGGAGCGCGAATTTTCAACTTATAATTTTTACAAAATAACGCCAGTACGTGAGGATCAAACTTACCTTCAAAGTCGTTTATATAATTGGCCGAACCAATATTCTTGAAAAGATTTCTGCATTCTGCGTCCATTTCACAAGTCACAACTCACAATCCCAAAATAGTCGAAATGCTTCCTCACTGGAGAAACTGGCAGTCACAGTGGCATTCGAAACTAAAATGATGCGCTGAGCGGGAGATGCATCAAAATCATACGCAAAGATATGGTTGTGTGCGTCATAGTTAATGCATTAGATACAAGAGCCACTTAGATTGGAAAGGATAGCCTTAGTATGGTTGACACATCCATACCTCGGCCAACCACATGTCGATGGTTTACACAGCCATTTTACTTAGTAGTTGCATTCATAGCTTGAGCCGTATCAACTATGACTGTGGATAACGCAGCAAAATTATGTGCAACAATGTTTCAATGACTGTAACAACCATACCTTTTCTTTCCGCGGAGGACCGAAAAGGTAAGCCCAATACAAGACAATGTTTCTTTATTATCACAATTTCCGACGTAGTATATGACGTTAGATCCTACGTCGTTTCCGAAGTAGTTAAGGGCCTTTGTCAGAATGGGTTTACGTTAATTAAGTTACAGGTTAAACGCTGAAATATTTGTTTCTATTATCTTGCATACGTCGTCTAAATAGTATTATCTTTTGACAAGCAGAGCCAGCTTTTCGTGAAAATATTTATATTTTGTTTAATAATCGAGAAAAAAAAGTACAATAGCAGTGACGTTCAGTGTTTAGCTTTCTCAGTGTTTTCGCCTCGTGGTCGTGGACCCTTGGCGAAGCGCTCGAGACAGATGCCCCATTGCGCGGCGAATGCTACTTTCGTTAATCTGGAACGGATGACCCATTCATTGTTATGAGATTAAGGCCGGTTACAAAAAATGAAATTATGAAAGCATCGCTAATTCAATTTTAATTAGCTGAATTAATTATTTATATAATTAGAAGAAAGTGAAAAAAGTTTCATGAAAATCAGTTAATATTTTCAGTAATAGTGGCATTCTTTATGTGCATAAAAAAGTACAATAGCCAATATTCATATTTATGCAAATATATTCAAGAAAACATGTTATAAATGTTGTCTTGATACATAAATTTTCAATTAAAAAAATTAATTAAACTTTCAACCAGGCACATACATTTTCAATAAAGAAGATTAATTTTCTACCTGGGAAGAGGAATTTACAACAAAATAAATACATTTTCAATTAAATTGTCGAATTTTCAACTAAAAACGATCAATTTTCAGCCATTAATCGTATTGCTAAATGCTCAGTTTAAAAGTCAATTTTCAGAAAAATGGTTAAATCTGTAAGCAGTGTTGGGAATGTTTCACAAAGTAGTTCAACTTTCAACCAAGTATAGTTGAATTTTCAACAAAAAAAGATGAATTCTCAAAGAAAAATGGTATAAGCGAATTTTACACTAAACACGATTTAATCTTCAACCAAATAGTAGAATTTTTAACTAAAATAGATAAATTCTGAACAAAAAATATAAAAAAGGCTGTTGAGTTAAAACGAATTAACTTTCAAAGAGAAATAGTTGGGTTTCCTCATTGGTTTTTATTAAGTCAGTTCCCATTTAAGTTAAAAAAACAAGCAAAGGGGAGAAAGGGGAATTTTCTTGGAGACAGGTGGAAAAAGAGGAATTCGTTAAAAAAGCGATCAAGGCGACTGCGTTGGAACCACTGATTTCAAATGGAGTACCACACAAATTACTGCTGAGTGGAACCTTCCAGCAAGCGCTATTACACTGTACAAAATTTCGAAAATTTTCTCTAATTTTTAGTAGGGAAAAATCCACATTTTCGTTGGGGAAAATCGTTTTCCCCAAAATCAAAATTCCCAAAAATTTAGGAAATTAGATAATATCTAAAATTTTTGGGGAAATTTCCTTAAACATATGGTAATTTATACAAAAGTTTGAAAATATTCCCTTCAATTTGGAGAATTGAATGATTCCTACTGAATGTAGGGAAACGCTTCAAAAATAATGTTTGATTTTCCACGTATATTAGGTAAATTTTCTAAAAAATCTTGAAGTATTACCGTATGTTCAGGAAGATATTTTGCCCTAAAACATTCGATAAACTAGCACAATATTTTGAATAATCTCACACATTTTTTTGGAGAAAAGATTTATTAATGATATAGTCATCTAAAAGAGTTCTTTTCATTATTTTTGTTGTTCACGTGAGAATGCAATAAATGATTTGCATTTATCGTTTTTAATTAAAAATTTGTTTTGCAGTGCTTTGCTTTTAATAAGTGTTAATATTTCAATCTTGCTGCTATAAGCTGGTAGTTCGGCAGAAAATCCGCCAGGGCGCGACGTGCCGCCTCTCTCGCAATATAAATTTCGCATCGAAAGTTTAAGAGAGCTCTTCCATTGCCTTTTTTATCGATATTCCACAAATGTTGGGTATTTAAAGTTATTACACAATAAAATTTCGCCTTAGGGAAAATTCCCTAAGTTTTTATTAAACTTCCACAAAATTTATTAAATTTTCCCTTCTGTGCCTTGAGGAAAATCCCCTACATTTTCAGTAAGATTCCACAAAAATATAGGGAATTTTCCCAAATCTGTTCTGAGGAAAACTCCAAAATTTCTTTTGTAATATTTAACAAATTATTTTAGAGAATTTTCCCCGAGGCGAACTAGGGAAAATTCCCGAATTTTCGTTATATTACTTCCACACGATTTTGGGGGAAAATTCCTAGAAAATGTTTTACAATGTATCAAACACGAACAATTCTTATGTTATGTCATGGTTTTGGCCAGGTGGAACGTTAATTAAGTAGATGTTAGCTACTTTTTTGTCTACTGACCGTAGTAATTTATTAAAATATAAATACTAGTTTCGTCCGTCAACGTCGGACCTCATAAGTTACAAGATCTCCAAATTAGATGATGAGTTGTATCTGACAAATACGGAAACAATTTTGACGGATTTCTACTCATGGTCTCGATTTGGTACTTTTTATAATAATACTTAAACTATTTCTGTGGGTATCAGAGACCTAGCAACTAGTTTACATAATTTCTTAAATTCATGTTTATTTATGTAAATTTATGGTGATTGACAAGTAACTTTTTATAACTCTAATAACGACCTATCTTCAGCGCGCCAGCATAAGTCAGTTGGTACTCCGCCGAGGGGTCGACCAGTCTGATATTCCTGCTATACTCACTAAATATTCCGAAATATTCTTCCAATATTCCCAGAATATATTCTTCAAATTCCGTCATATTCCAACACATTCTCACACATTCCGAAGTATTCCTAAATATTTTCAAATATTCTGAAATATTATATTCTCCAATTCCTTCCTGTTACGTCCACCTTGGCGCTAGAGTTGAAAATTCCTGCAGAATCCAATGATGATTTGACGAAAAACTTGTAGTTCGTTGCTGGCTTTGATTGGCTTGAAAGCCAAGAACCGTAAAAGTTAAGTCAGGGGAATTTAATTGTTCAAAACTGAATTGCAATACTGAAGATTTAAGGAAATACCTTGTTTAATTTAGACACCAATTAGTTGAATTTGGAGATTCACAATTATTCATGAAGTTATTCACAGTTTCCGTACGTCGCTCTGCTGACCCAAGTTCCCGAAGTGACCCAAAACCCAAGCAACCAAAGACCCAAGTGCCGTATTATTACTATTGTTTTTCTTATTGATAAAGGAAGAAAATGCTTTATGTTAAAGTTCTTTAACTACAGATAAAAAGCATTGTGCCACGGTACAAGATTGGGGTAATGTATCACCTCAGTTAACCGTTAGAGGGAGGATGAGCCAGCTATGTTTATCCAGTCTGAGATTTAAAGACAATTTTAATTTGAAAAAACTCTGTCCCTTTAATAGCTTCTTCGTAAACGTCCCCTGTGTGGTTACATTTTTTAACTCGGAAATTTTTTAGTTAATTATTTTTAAGGTTTTCTTACCATTAAATTCGCTTCTGTAATGGTATCGTCAAGATTTAGGAGTTTTAAGATTTATTATTAACAATATTTTATAAATTAATTAGTCATTTTCAAAGATTTTTAATTGAGATTCTTTTTAAAAATTATGTCTTTATTTATGTAATTGTGAAAAACACGAAGACTAGGAGTTTTCTTTCCAATTTTGCTTCCTCATAGAGGAAGCTTTGTAATGATAACATTTTCCCAAATTTTTAAATTCATTTAATTGAACCTTCCCCAATTTAAGAATGTCTAATACAATGTTCTAAGCAATTGTCCAGATGTGTGTGTGTGTGGATGGCTGTTTGGATGTGCGGATGTCACACTTTTTTATGAACACGATAACTTGAAAACGGTTGCAGATAAATTGATGAAATTTTGAGGGCTTATTTTCACCACTAATATCTTGAATGAAACTGATTGAAGGATTTCTAAAAATATTTATTGTATTCATTTTCAGCACCCAATAATATTTTAAAAATCGGTTTTTTATAGTAATACTTTTTTCATCAGCATAATTCAAAGTTGATGCAAGAATATAAAAGATTCCTTGGTTCGAGACGAATCGATTGACCTATAATGTTAATATATTTTATTGTAGAGTAAGGAAGCTATGGTAATGTATGATATTTGAAAACACGGTTTTTTATAGTAAAACTTTTTTCACTAACATAATTCAAAATTGATGCAAGAACGGAAAAGATTCTTTGATTCGAGGCAAAATCGATTGATCTATAATATTGATACGTTTTATTGAAGATTAAGGAAGTTATACTCACTTATAATATTTGAATCATCTGTTTCAAACCGAAAAAACTTTTTTCATTGACATAATTCAAAGTTGACGCATGAATATAAAAGACTTTTTGCTCATAAATTTTCAAATAAAATAATTCTGACAATTTTTGTAAAGAAATCATGAAGCTGGGAAAGGGATAGGGTGCGACAGAACTTTTTCTTCCCTTTTCCAGCTCGAAAAATTATCATTTCGAATAAAAAATTTGGTTATTATTCAAAAAAATAACTAATGCTTCCTCTTTGAGGAAGCAGATACATTTGCTAATCGGAAGCAAAGTGCTCGTGAAATGAGAACCATATAATTATAAATACAAACAAAGTGGAAACACTCGAGATCGAATTCACAGCTAGTTTAAATCTGTTCTTCATTTGATTGTGAAGAACACCAAGACCGGGAGTTATTTCAAAATTTTTTAATATTCTTTTTAAAATTTTAAATTGAGTGATTGTTTTTTCAAACGTTTTTTTATCACGAAATTTTATTACCCCTTTAGCTTTCTTAGATTTTCGAGATTTTTGAGGTCTTACTGGTTAAAAATGAACTTTTTTTGTTGAAAATTCAACTCTTTTTTGAAAAATTGATCTTTTTGCTTGAAAAGACAACCATTTCAATAAAAATGAAGATGTAGGTTGAAAATTCTACTATTTTGTTAAAAGTTCAATTGTTTTGTGTAAAACTAAAATACTTTATTAAAGGCACCTTCTTTTGTCGAAAATCCAACAAGTTTCTTAAAATATCGGACTTATGGATTGAAACTTAGGGGCCGTTCATATATTACGTAAGCTGTTTTTCTTTTGCTTAAATAAAGACGAGAACAAAATTGATGTGAAGTTGAGAAGGACACAACGATATAAACAAAAGAAAAACGGCTTACGTAATATATGAACGGCCCCTTAATGTTTTATGGTATACAAGTCATCTTTCTTTGTGTAAAATTCGTCTGCCTTGGTTTAAAATTAAAAAATTAAAGTTGAATGCCTCATATGAATGGCAACGGCTCAGGCAAGAATCCATCACTTCTGTTTAACAATAGTTATTTACTCTACCTATCCTAGAATATCTTAAAGGATATTTCCTGAAAAATGCATTTAAAAAATCCCAAGAATTGACTGAATTACGGTGACTGTAAGTAAAGCTTGAAAGAAAGAAAAATGTTTTCTAAAACTTTCCTATCGGAATATGTACTTCTGAGATTAAAATTCAAAACTTGTTTGAATAGTGTCTAGAGACCAACTCCATTCAGTTTCGTGTTGGGTTTGTGTGTGCAGGTGGTTGCCTAGCCTTGGTTAACTTTGGCTAGCCTCGCTCCATAAGGAAAGTATGACACATTTGTCTATCGTCTTTCTGAGAGATGTTTCCTTGAATTTGTTTCTCACTGATAACATGTTTCCCTGGTGGGGTCAAATACTCGGTTTTGCAGCAACGCTCCGAACGATGGCCCGGACCACTACTGCGCATGCGTCAGGCTGAGCCTTGTCATTGGTAAAGAATATAAAATTAAGAGAACACCTCTCTTTTCTCTTCTCTGTACCAATGACGAGTTCTGCTTGACGCATGCGCGGAAATTCTCCGGCCCCTCTCTGGGAGCACTGCTTCCATGGTATATAAGCCGCGACGGAAGTAGGAGAGGTTTAGTCTTTCTTCGACGATAATGAATCTTGCATTTATCGGCCTTTTCGCTCTTTTATGCGTGGCTCTTGCCACAGCTGATGAAGCATGGTTACCCTGCATAGGCGTGGATCAGACTTGTAACCCAAAGGCCACAGCTAAGAAAGATCAATGTTGTATCGGCTACAAAAACGAGAACTGCGTACCCGACTGTGAGTTAAGAAATTGTTAATAAATAGAACAAATTTGTCAAACGGATATATCCAAAAACTATTCATTACAGTTTGTTTTAATCACTGAATACCTGTTTAACTCTACTGTTAGGGGTCATCCATAAACTACGTTACCAATTTGAGGGGGGGGGGCACCCCAAAATCCACAGTTGGTTACAGGTTGGGGGGGGGGGCGGCGCTCCAGTGGAAGTAATCTTACCAACTTAGATAACGTTTAGTACGTCTCTTGATGATAAATTTTAAGAAAGTATAATTATTTTCGCGTTTCAGACTTTACACTCTTTTCCATATTTCAATGTTTTTCTCCTGTTTCTCAGAAATTTTTCGTCTAAACGTCTGTTTTGGTTGAAAATTCTACTGTTTGGTTAAAAATTGATTTTTTGTGAAGATTCATAATTTTAGTTGAAAATTCATCAAGAGAGTTGAAAATTTAACCATATTTAAAAAAATGAAAATACGACTATGCCATTATTGGTTAAAAATTTATACTTTTAATTGAAAATTGATACTTTTGATTAGAAAATGTAACTATTTGGTCGAAAATTGATTTTTTTATTTAGTTTAAAA
The DNA here is from genome assembly GCA_932195095.1 of Andricus curvator. Lineage (NCBI taxonomy): Eukaryota > Metazoa > Arthropoda > Insecta > Hymenoptera > Cynipidae > Andricus > Andricus curvator. Next base: position 144,984 of record CAKNYM010052044.1, read on the forward strand.
TTATTTAGTGTAAAGATTCATCTGTTTTGTGGAAAATTCGACTTTGTTGGTAGCAAATTAATCTTCTTTTTTGAAAATTCATCCTTTTGGCTGGGTATGTAAGTATTTTTATAAAAGTTCGTCTTTTTGGGTTACATTTAAATGGAAGAAATTTATTTTTTATTGAAAATTCATTTTTTTAACTGAAAATATAACTATTCCATTTTTGGTTGGAAACTTTTCTTTTCTTATTGAAAATTCAACTACTTTGGTACAAAATTTAAATATTTTGTTAAAAATTTGTCTTTTTTATTCAATTTAACTCGTAGAAAATTCGCTGTTTTTCGTTGTAGAAAATCAGTTTTTTGAAACTGAAAATGCAACAATTCTATTTTTGGTTGAAAACTTACGTTTTCCTTTTTGAAAATTCAACTATTTTGGTAGAAAATTCAAATATTTGGTTTTGGGTAGAGAATTCAATTGTTTTGTGCAGAATTGATGTAAGGCTGTGAATTCAACTACTTTGTTAAAAAATTGTCCTTTTTGATTCAATTAAACTGGTAGGAAAGTCTTGTTTTAAATTAATTTTTGAAACTAAAAGCGTAACTATTCCATTTTGGTTAAAAAAATTATATTGTTTAGTTGAAAATTCAACTATTTGGTTGAAAATTCAGCTCTCTGCATTAAAAATAGTTAAATATAGTTAGTTCACTATAGTTATAGTTAACTATAGTTGAATTTTTAACACAACAATTAAACTTTTAACAAAGAAGTTAATCTTTAAACGACTTTTTAACCAAATTGTTGAATTTTCAACTTAAAAAGATAAGTTTTCAACCCAAAATGGAAGAGTCAAATTGTCAGATTCAAAAATTACTTTTCAGCAACAAAAAAACGAATTTTCAACCAGTTACATTCAACGAAAAAATACGCATTTTTAACAAAATAATTCACTTTTCAACCTAAAAAGTAAAATTTGTTAGAAAACAGTTGACTTTTAATGCGGAAGAGATTAATTTGCAACAAGAAAGCTAAAACCAAAAATGGAATCTTTAAAATTTCAATCTAAAAAATTAATTTTCGACAAGAAAATAATGAAGTATCAACTAGTTAAATTCAATCAAAAGAAAAAGGAATTTTCTACGAAATAGTCAAATTTTTAACCAAAGAGGTGAATTCGAAAAGAAAAGGGAATTTTAAAAATGAATGAATTTTCTACCAAGAACATTAACGTTATACCAAAAAAAATTGAATTTTTAACAAAATATAAGAATTTTTATCAAAATTGTTGAATTCAGAAGCTAAAAGGACAAATCATTTACAAAACAGTTGCATTTTTAACCAAAAATATGATTTTCCAACAAAAAGTTAGTTTTTCACAAAATAGTTAAATTTTCAAATAAACACTTTAATTTTGAAACAAATAGTCAAATTTTCTACCAAAATAATTCAGTTTTCAATCAGGAAGATGAATTTTTAACATAAACAAAATAAATCATTCACAACTAAAAAGGATGATTTTCAACTAAAATGGTGAATCTTCAACAGCAAAAGGAATTTTTCACAAAGTAGTTTAACTTTAAAACAAGTAGTTAATTTTTAACAACAAAGGTGAATTCTCAACCAAACATGTAATAGTTAATATTTCGACCAAAACGATATCAATTTGAAATTAAAAACAATTATAATCAACCAAGCGGATGCATGCTTAAACAAAAAGGATGAATCTTCAACAAAGAAGATCAATTCTTTACCAAAAAAGACCAATTTTCGACTAGAAAAGATGAATTTCCTACCAAAAATGGAATAGTTACATTTTCAGTGAAAAAATTAATTTCCCACAAAAAAAAACGAATTTCCAGCAAAATTATGTAATTTTTAACCAAAGAGATGAATTTTCAACTAAAATAATAAATCTTTAAAAAAATGAAGGTTCAACAAATAAGTTCAAAATTGAACAAAACCTTGCCTGATGGACTACAGTTATAAATTTCAACTGAAATTGTTTTTCAATTCGTTTTTAAACACGGCTCTCAAAACACCTGCTGCTTTCACGATTAAATTCCCACTATGATACGCGCGCTCGATAATTATGTTATTGAGACGATTCTCTTCAAACAATAAAACTATTTAGACAAAATGGAACAGAATATAAGAAAATATATTCATATAAAAAATATATTCATATAAAAAATATATTCAAAATGTTGAAAAGCATATAACATTCAGATAACCACACAGAGATACAGACAGACATTGGCAGAATTTTATGATTTTCAGACTCTGTTTCAGGTCGAACTGCTGGGGGTAATCTGCCCATGCAGAGGAATGAAAATCGGTATGAGAAAAATTAGTAATCGTTCATTTTACCCTTACCGATCTTCATTTTTTTTTGCACGTCGAGATTGTCCGAAGCATTTTTACTTCAATCACTTTTTACCCTCCTTTTTTTCTGCGAACAGCAGAAACGACGCAGGCTTGTGTTATTTCATTAGAATAGACAATTTTGTAGAATTAAAAGCGAATTATCATCATTTGAATATAATTTGATATAGCAGATTCAAATATTGTATTAAATAATGAAAGATATACATATATATATATACATATTTTTAATGTGTTTTAGTCTTTACGAAAGTTCCGAAGGGCAAGCAGAGACAGAATAAATGCCAGCCTCCGCGTGCTTAATTTGGTCGAATGCTGAGGCAAGAAATCCAAATTTTGCCAGAACTTCAGATGGTGCAAAATCTACATATTGGAATTGAAATGTCAAGATTGTAAAAAATAAAGAATAAAACAAACCTAAAACAATTATGGTCTTTTCGCAGCGCAAATAATTGAAAAATTCACTAAAAGTATTTAATAAGTGTATGGAAAAAGATGATAAGGTGTTGTCTCTTTTTCAAGTTCTCTGAGAGTTCCTGAATTTTAAGGCTCTTAAAGCGACTCGAGTTTTCGCCAGATCCATAATACGTCTACAAGGATGATTCGTTTGATGTAATATTTCAATCATATAATCTAAAGGCAATTATACCTGGTTCTCCTGATGAGAACTGGGCCGAAGATACCCTGCTTAAAAAGTCGGATAGGACCCGGTTAGAAATGAGTTCTAAACGGCCCAAACCGCACCGTATTCGCGTTTTGTCTCCGGTTTATAAACAACACCTAACCGGGCTCTATTTGGCATTATGTAATATTCGTATCCGGCTTCTAGCTTGTTTGTAACTGGATCCACAAAATACTTCTATCCGGTCCTAACCGGCTTGTACCTAATTTTTTCCTGCGGTTTATATCCGACGTCTAGCCGGGCTCTATCCGACAACATGTAATATTTCTAATCGATTCCAATCCGGTTTTTAACTGGGTCCACAAAATACTTCTACCCAGTTCTCATCCGGCCCAAGCCGCGACGTAACCGGTTTTTGTCTCCGGGTTATAACTGACATCGAACCGGGCTCTATCGGGCATCATGTAATTAATATTCGTATCCGGTTTCTACCGGGTTTGTAACTGGATTCACAAAATACTTCTACGCGGTTCTTATCCGGTCCTAGTCGGCCCGTACCAGATTTTTGCCTGCGGCTTATATCCGACACCTAACCGAGATTTATCTGGCAACACGTACTAGTTGTACCTGATTCCTCTATGTATTCACTTTTTGTCCTCGATTTTTTTCTACGCGGGTCTTAACCAGGAGCTTACAAGGATTTTGCCTGAATCTTATCCGCATCTTAATATATTTCTAATCTACGGGGCATTGTATAATCTGTGCATGTCTTATGACATGCCACATGAGAAGACAAAATTATATTTTATGAAAATTGCATTTTTTTAGTTTCGTAGAGCTTACATATAAATTAACGTAAACGAAGGAAGCGTTTGAAAGCTATGATATTTTAACACTTCAACACTGAGTCCATAAACTCAACATCGAAGTTAATTGTCTGCGTTTCCTTTTAGACATTCTGACATATTTCTTCGATCGTGGAAAGAATGAGAGACTTTCGTTAACTATAGAAACTTGACATACTTTTGAACTTATCAAAAAATAGCATATCGAAATATTAAAAATAATTTCAAGACTTATGAATGAATATATCAGGTAAAGCTCAAACACATAAAAATAAGAACTATTTTGGCAAATCAACCTATAAACAAATCTTCAAACCACACTAGCTTCAACAGGTTCTGAGGATTTTGACTCAGCTTTTAAGAACACCGTCATACTTAATCTCTTTGTATCTTACCACATGAGAAGATAAAACATTGAAGTTATTCGACTTTGCCTATTCTGTTAGATAATCTAACATGGTTTTTAACCGTAGAGAGATGATTATAGAAGCTTCACATAATTATAAACACGAAAACAAATAACATCTCTAATCATTACAAGCAGCTTCTATGTATGTAAAGGAATTAATATACAAAGTAAGCGCAAACACATAAAAATAAGGAATATTTTGGCAAATCGCCTTATAAATAAATCTCAAAATCATGCTAGCTTCAACGAGTCCTGAGAAATATGACTCAGATTTTTTTCTCCTGGTGAAACCAAATCAATCTTCCTATCTTATTTTATCCTACTTTTAATTTCACATCCCCAGAGTTTGAGATTACGTCTTTGGAGAACTGAAGACGTAAATATCATTATTTAAATATAAAACGAGAAAAATGAAAACGTGCAAACAATTTTTAACTTAACTTTCAAAATATTGCAAAACTTCTTACGTCATCTAGTTCCTCGTCCGTCTCTAATTCTCTAGTATCCGCGCTAACACTTTTTTCAGATTCTGGATCATCTAAATATTTGTTGTCAGGACTATCTTTGCTTCCTTCACGTTCCTTGACATCTGAATTTTCCATTTTTTTGACATCGTCATAATCCTCTTCCTCCTCTTCGGAAGGTTTTCCATGTGAAGTAATTTCCATCCCTTCATTTTTGTGAACATCTTCATCGGAATCATTGACAACTTCATCCGAATCATCACTATCTTTGGATTCACGTATACCCCTCGTGAAAATAAATACCAACTTAACATCACTTTGAGACCAGTTTCAAACAACGTTTAGTCTTTTTCTGGTCTGTACCCTTCAGCCTATACCTGCATCATTTTTAGGGCATTGAAATAGACACCACTCTCTCTCTCTCTCTCTCTCTCTCTCTGAAATAAGGATACCTGGGCTGATTAATGAGCATTTATGAGATCTAGAGGCTTCAACCAGTTTCCGTTATATTTATGGAACTGTTATGGTCCTGACTGGTGATGACCCTAATAATGATGGGATATTGGGTGTTCAAACTGCCGGCCGGGGCAAAAGGAGTGTGGTCTTCTGGGGACCAGAAAAGATCAGTTTAAGACCACTTTAAGACAGGACTATACCTGCCTATACTGTGATCTTAACTTGGTGTTTCTTTTTACGAGGGACGCAAATAAATGGTTTGGTTGTCCTAACTGAACTGGGTTCGGTTGGCACTATTTCGGTTGTCTGAACCAAACGTTGGTTTGTGGCAACCGAACCGGTTTGTTTATCATGAGTGAATCTGTTTGGTTGTAAGAGTTCGGTTGCGCTAACCTCACAGTTCGGTTACGACTAACTGCACTACGCATGCGCACTAGTGCTCTAGCCTGCGCTGGCAATTTATTAAGATATATTATAGATTTATATAATATTATATCCTACAAATATTAACATTAAAAAAGGATTTATTTTTTTTTACATTTATTTAATGCTTTTGTATAATTTATTTTCAACTCGAGAATTTTTGCGTTTTGAGGGAGCTGCTACCATTATGATGCGCTTCCCTAACCGTAGCATCAGTGTTTCGTAACATTTCACAGCCGTTTCGTGAAGTGATTGAAGTGCAGTGGACTTATTTATACAATCGAAATTTTATAGTGTGCAGAAATGGCGTACAAGGAACTTCTTTCTAAGTGGGGTCTCGACAAACACATCGAGAAATTTGAAGGTAAAAAAGAATTTTTCCAAATGCTTAGATTAAAATTTGAAGGAGTGGTTTTGGTGTTTTGGAGTGTCATGGACAAATTTGTTAAGTGTAAGAGACGCCAATCTAGACCATTTTAATTTTATCAATTTGCCTCCTTCATAAATATTTTATATTTTATGTTTAGAACGAATTACTCTAAAGGCTTATTCTTAAAATATTCTCTATAGTGCAAATCATACCGCATATCCGAGATATAGCAGACTGCCAAATGGAAACTTTGAAGTTTTCAAAAGTGTGGTTTCAGAACTGAATTTCTTTACAAGGAACGGTATTTGGCTAAAGACTGCATCTGGAAATAACCGGGTGTACTAGTGCTATGGTTTTTAGGTAGCTTTTCTGCTAACCTATATTGTAGATTTTGCAAGAGGCATAGAAACGATTGCTCGTGTGACTGTGAGGAGCTGTCCAATTACATCAGAAAATCAGAAGGTTACGAAAGTGATGTTACTCTAGGTTTAAATGTGTCAGGGTTTGGTTGGAAGTCGATTACTTCGATCCTGTAGAGAACTTTGCTGCCTGTACTCTTCACGCTTTCGATGAAGGATTAAGCAGGTATGCAATGCCACAAATTTGCCACTTTTTCATTTCAGTAGCAAAAATATTTGACCTTGCATTTCTGAATGAAAGGATACTGAGTTTTAATTATCAAATCAACGGGTTTTCGAGCAAACCATCGGTAATAACAGAGGATAACCTTAAAAAGTTGAACTTCAGAACGTCTGGAAGTGAAATGAGAACATTCGCACTTTGCTTAAACTTCCTAGTTGGAGATTATGTGTCATTAGAATGCGATATCTGGAGGTACTATCTCGCGTTGCGTAGGTTGCTTGAGTATGTTTCGTGTAGAGCCTTCCCTAGGCAGTGCCTGCCACAACTGAAGAATTTAATACAGGAGCATAATTCCCTCTACCTTAAAGTATTTGGTCCACTAAAACCAAAAATTCACTTGCTAGTTATTATCCTCACATTTTTATTGAATCTGGTTAAAAATTTCTTACCGTTTCACTTCAGAAGAGGGCTACTGTAAAGTTAGGTTACTGTAACCGAACTGTTCCGTTGGTGTAACCGAACAGTTCGGTTGTGGGAACTGATCTTAAGCGAGCAGTTTGGTCACTCCAACCGAACTGTTCGGTTAAATTGACCAAGCTTGGTACAACCGCACCAGTTCGGTTACAGCAACCCATGAGTGAGGTCAGTCCATAGGCAACCCGACAATTCGGTTGGGACGACCCAAATTCTGGTTGCCGCAACCAAACATATTTTCTCCAAATTATCTTTCTCGTCACTCTCGCTATCATCATCGCTCACTCCTTCATTCGACTTTCCTTTTTTTGTAACTTTATTTTTTTGGCGTTTCTGCCTCTTGGGGTTTGGTAGTCTCGGACGCCGATTCAATTCAGAGATTTGTATACTAATGTAATCTACAGAATTTTTTAAATGTTTTGCTATTTCAAAATTTCTTATGTTAAATTTTATCGATTTTACTGGTCAAATAATTTTCTGGAGAAACAAGAAAAAATCTGCCACGGCCCGGATTTGAACCGGGAACGCCACTATCCATGAGTGGAGCGCTAACCAATTACACCACCGAGGCCTATTTCATTTTCTTACAACTTCTTCGTCATCCAAACTTCAAAAATTGCTTCAAGAAGTAGGTAAATAATTTATTCTACATGTTTGGAACTACCAATTGAGTTGGGAAACGTCAAATGGCGGATTTAAATTTTCACTTTTAACTTTTGTTTCTTGTTTAATATATTCGTCTTATAATGATAGAATTTAAATTATTGATTAATTATGTGTGTCTTAAATCTTCTAATAGGCTTTCTCTTGATAGATCAAAGTTTTGGATTTCGTAAACTAATTTTTGAACCATTTTAATTCCTATCAACTTCATTTTTTGCCCTAAAATTTGTTTATATTCCAAATTAATTTTCCAAAATGCCCCGAAACAAATTTTTATTATTGGTCTTATCCAAGTTAAATCAAATTTTTGTATGGACTTTTTTGTTATGATCATTGATTTGGAATATATAAAACGGAGTCGACAGAAGTTAATTTTATAATTCGAAAACCTAGAAAAGATCTCTAATTCTGATTCAAATAATCACAAGACACCCCGCTGTAATAGTACCTAGTATTAATATGAAATTTTATGATTTTACGGGCGACCAGAAACATGCTATAAAAGCCTAGAAAATTGCTCAGGATATTTCGAGTTCTGACGAAAGAAGAAACAGCATATTAGTTCAAGTCCTTTCAAAAAAATGGACGGGAAAATCGAATAAGCTTCTGAAATTAATTTTGCATGTTACACAAAAAGGTTTGAAAAAATAGAGCTACCAACCAAATTTGCTTCTCCGCCATGGAATTTCAAAGCACCGAAAAACTCTCCGGTAATCCTCGATCATAAGAGATAATCAAACGCTGGAGGTAACAAAAGTAGGAAATTTTGAGGCAAGAGAACGAGCGAATAATGATCAATCTCTTGATAGAAAAATTATAAATTTTATTTTGGAAAATGGGAAATTCGTCAAGAATTTTAATTTAGACTTTAGAACAGGGCAAACTGCTCGCACGTATTTAAGTGGACGTTCTGGGGACGTCCCCGGGATTTCCTCATTTTTATAGTTTCGTAAGCTTCGCCGGAAATCCTTCTGATATCCGCTCATCCGTTTAATTATGATAAACAACAAAATTTGATATGTTATATTATATATTGTCATTCTTTTTGTATCAATATTTTTATATCAATAATTGAATTTTATTCTGTGAAACCCACGAAAAATCCAATAGTTTGCAGACAGAAGACGGTTTTCAACATATTTTACGAGCGCGGAATTACAAATATAAGAATTAACCTACCACTATTTACATTTTGTCAACATTATATTTATGGTGTTGAAAAATTAACACAAGTGTTAACCGAGAAAAGGTCTCTAATTTTTTTTCAAACAATCACTAGACACCCCGTTGTAATAGTACCTAGAATTATTATTAAATTTTATGATGTTACAGGTTACAAAAAGCATGCTATAGAAGTCGAGAAATTCGCTCAGGATGTTTCGGGTTTTATGAAAGATGCAAAAGCATGTTAGTTCAAGTCCTTCCAAAGAAAACGGACAGGAAAATCGAATAAGCGGTAGAACGCAGGAACTGAGATAGAATCCGGTAGGTTTCTGACATTCATTTATTGTTCGTGTTGAATGAAAAGGTATAAAAAATTGATTGTACATGTTTTTTAAATTCCGAAGAGCAACCAAAAAATACTGCCGCCCCGCCATGGAATTTCAAAGCACCGAACAGCCCTTTGGTAAACCTCGATCATCGAAGATATTCAAACGCTGGAGGTAACGAAAATAGGAAAGTTGATGAAAGTGAACTAGAGACCTTTATCTCTTGGTAAACAAATTCTTTATTTTTTAAAATGTAACAAATATTTCCATTTTCAACACTGAAAATAATTCAAGAATGAATTTTTTTTCTTCAAAAGGTGACTCACCAGCATCGCCTGCAAATATTCGACATTCTAGGAATAGAAAAAAGGAAGAAACGATCCAATTCTCGCCATGAGAAAATACATAATAAAAAAAGGAAACATCATGGATATTGGCGAAGGTCGTCGAAATCATCAAAGAACCATTCGAAGACTGATGGTAATGGAATTAGTGAATTTTCTAAAATAATTGTAATTCTAACTTGGGATAGAAAATTTCAGTAAAGAATTATAATTTCGACGTTGAGACAAGGAATTTTTAAACTATTTACAACTTTGAGTTGGCACAATGAATGAATAAAAGAAGTATAAACAAATTTGCGTAAAGAATTACAACTGTCCGGAATTGGAACAGGGAATTTTCGAAGAGTTATAATTAAATATAAGTTGCGACACCGAATATCAGTAAAGAAATATAATTTTGAGTTTAGTACAGGGAGTTTCCGTGAAGAATTATGCGTTTTACTTTGGGACAGGGAATTTTAGTAAAGAATTCGAATTTTGAGTTTGGGAAAGTAATTTCAGTAAAGAAATATAATTTCGACAATAGTGACAGGAAATTCCCGCACAAAATAATAATTTTGACTTATGCACTGAAAATTTCGTGAAAAATTATAATTCTGACATTAGGACATGTAATTTCCTAGAAGAATTGGAATTCTGATTTTGGGGCAGGGAATTTTCTAAAAGAATTATGATTCTGAGATATAACAGCGAATTTCCATAAAGAATTCGAATTTTTGTTCTAGGTTCACTTTTGATTTTTAGAACAGGAAATATCGTTACAATTTGAATTGGAACAGGGAATTTTGGAAACGAATTATTCTTATTCAGATTGAGAAGAAGCGAATCAAATTTTTTAGATTTAAAAATTTTCTTGTTTCAAATCAGAATTTGTTAGAATTTAAAATTATTTGTTCACAAATGAAAGTTTTGTAGAATTTGAAACATTCCTGTTTTAAATTTTAGCAAATGGGAGTTACTATATTTCTGAAGTATAATAGAAAACATTGTAAGAGTCTTCGCCCCCTACTGGATGAGCAGTACTCCCAGCAGGAGATTGTTTGCCAGTTAGAGCTCGCCTGGGATCATCAAGCTGTCTTTCCAGTCTTCGGCTGGAGGATAAGTCTCGGTGATCGCCAATAGATCTCCTTTGCGGAGGCGTGTGGCGAAGAGAAATATTTATTTTCGTGAATTTATTTTCTACTTTATTTATCTTTTGTTTTTTTATCAATTTATTAAAACAAAGCCCGAGAGGGGGTCAGGCGTTTGCAGTGAGAAAGCGTGAATTCATGGATAACATTTTTCTTCATTTTTTAGAAGGCAGGATTAAAATGTTAACATTATAGTCGATAATATGCTACTATGCGTCACAATACTGTCGATTGATATGTCTACAAAGATTCGCTTGATCTTTAATTTATCCTCACTCGTATATACATATATTCATTTACTTTATCAAAGATCACAATCATCAGTCAGTCAATAGGTGTACATATTTTCTTAACTATTGAACTAATATATTCAAAAGTACTCGCCTAAGAGCGCGTCGATTGCTGCCGGTGCATAAATAAGGACTGAATTCTAACTAAGCGAGCGAATGGACTCCGAAGCTTCTATGGCTGGATGGAAGTTGGCCCAAAGGGACAACGATCCTCACTTTTAGAAGCTCATTGCAATTTATTGCGCACCACAGAGTGGTGGATAAATTAACTGACAGTCGCGAATTCCGTTCGACTTGCCACAAACAAACTGCAATAGCGGCCCGAATTTTATTGTAATGAAGAATATTCAGGACGCTCCAGACAAAACTGGCGGATACCTGATCTCGCTGAACAAGGGAGGAACAAGTGTCTGGAACATGATCCAACAAACCATGGTCTCGCCACGCGCAAGTAAAAAAAGTCAACCAATCAGACGGCTCCCTAGTTAGAACCGACTACCCTTCCGTCTTGGATCTTTAAATCCAATCTTCTTTACAACTTTCAATTTGAATGGCATTTGGCTTCGCGTTCCGTTGGCGCCAGTGCAGCGAGTATAGTGGGGGTACTCGGGTAACGCGAAGTCGAACGTATTTGAGCATCGAAGTGCCGGGACCATAGTTTGTTGGATCACGGGTCTGGAGGATACAACGTCAGAACAGCTGGCAAATAAGTAACGTTCTTCGGTCCGACACGGCCTTATAACGTCCTGTCCCCACTCTCGGTTGTCGGGTAGGGTTGGTGGTAACCGTACTGGGGTCAGACGGCAGCTGTGGTTGGTGGTGCTGGCTCACGTGGTTTTCCGTCCCCGGCGGAGTGGGGCTCGACTACCGCGTTCAGTGCTGACTGCCGTACTCTCCGCGCGCTTGGGCCTGTTTTATTCTAATGTACTAATGAGATAAATTATCAAAGTTTTCTTAAGGTTAAATGGCATGTCAAAACATTGTATATAAACATAATGCTGACTTGGAACAGGGAATTTTCAGAAATAATAATTTATTTAATAATGATAATGTATAACAATTGGGAATCATAATGTTTACTTTGACTGTAATTCTGAGTTGGGATGGGGATTTTTCACATGGAACGGGACTTTGAACAGGCAATTTCCGTAAAGAATTATAATTTTCATTTTAGGACAGGTGAATTCCGTAACGAATTTTATTATTGTCTTTAAGATAGGGAATTTTCGTAATTATTGTGACCAAAAATTATTCCATCGTCCAACTCAGAATTATAATTCTTTTAATTTAATGTCCTAATTGACCGACAGAATCCGAAAAATGACCGAGAATTTAAAATCATTTGTCGAGTAGACACCCTGACCAATAATATTTTCACACTCTTGTTAATCACTTTCTTCTAATATGTGCATGCTGGTTATGTTATGTCAACGAATTTTGACATACCCAACAAAATTTCTATATATCTTATTTATATTTGATACCAAAAATTGCGGTCACATTTATTCTGAAAATAAATATTTTACCTAACAGTTGAAGAATCCAAAGATTATGAACAAAAGGAGAATTGTGTGATGACAGGCTACAGGATAATAGAAAATCACTCAAACAGAGGCCATAATGAAAATATAAAATCATCGAACTCTTCTCTATCCAGGAAGAGAAATCTTGATTTGGTAGATAAGGAGCGACCTTTATCTAGACTGGATCAAGGTTAATATGCTGATCATCAATATGTCAACGACATTAAAAAACTTTACATATATTGAAAGACTGAAAAAAGAGCAAGATCTAAAAAGATCATTTTTTTTTACGGTGCTACCGAGTTACTATATTTTTGATGTGTAATGGAAAATGTCTTGAATAAATAAAATTCTGAGCAAAAAATCTCAATTTTCAATTACAAAAAAAAGCAACAAGAACATTTTTCGAAAAAAGTTCTATGCTCCAGCAGCTATAATTGCCTTTAGATTATGTGGTTGAAAAATATTAGATTAAATAATGCATGCTTGTAGACGTATCATGGATCTGGCAAAAACCCGAATCGTTTTAAGAACCTTAAAACTGAGAAACTCTCAGAGAAATTGAAAAAAAGACTACGTCTCATCATCTTTTTCTATACACTTATTAAATACTTTTAGTTAATTTTCTCATTCTTTGCGCTGTGAAATGAATATGTTTTCGATTTGTTTTATTTTTTTTATTGATCTACAATCTTGACATTTTAATTTCAAGCTGTATATTTTGCACCATCTGAAGTTTTGGCAAAATTTGGGTTTCTTGCCTCACCATCCCACTAAATTAAGCATGCGAAGGCTGGCATTTATTCACTCTCTTCTTGCCAACTGGAACTGGCGTAACAGCTAAAAATAGAAATAAAAAATATATATGTTTCATTATTTAATACAATATTTTCATCTACTATATCAAATTATACTCAAATGATGATAATTCCCTTTTAATTCTACAAAATTGTCCATTCTAATAAAATAACACAAGCCTGCATCGTTTTTGCTGTTCACAGAAAACACAAAGGGTAAAATGTGATTCAGGTAAAAATGCTTCGGATACACAGAAAAAACAGAAGTGAATTTTCGTTGCGGGTAAAGATTACTCTGAAATCGCTGTAAAGATTACATTTTGTTTTTTCTGTGTAATCTTGACCTACAAAAAATGAAGATCGGTAAGGGTAAAATGAACGATTACTAATTTTTCATTTCACCCTTACCGATTTTCATTTCTCTCCATGGGCAGATTAGTCCCAGCACTTTTACCTAAAACGCTTCTTCCACTTTATTTTTTCTGTGCTATCTGGGTCCAGCTCTGATGTACGTTAAAAATTTGAGGTTATGTTATTATTATATAATACTTAAACTTTAAGTAAAACAAATAAATTTTGAACCAAAAAAGAACGGATTTTCAACAAAATAGTTGAATTTTCAACCAAAGTGATCAACTTTCAAATAAAATGATGAATCTTCAACTGGAATAATTGAATTTTTACCAAACAGATACATTTTCTACTAAAATGATGAATCTTTAACTGAAATGGTTGAATTTTCAACCAAAAAGATAAATATTCAACCATGAAGATTAATTTTCTACAAAAAATACGAATTTTCAACACAATATATGAATATCCAACCAAGTTGTTGAATTTTCAACTGAAAATGATAAATTTTTAACCAATAGTTGAATTTTACAAAAAAACATCGAGAAGAATTTTCAACAAGAAATAGAATAGTTAAACGTTAAGTTAAACAAATAAATTTTTAACAACAAAAAACGGATTTTCAATGAAACAGTTCAATTTTCAACGAATGTGATGAATTTTCAACTAAAATGATGAATCTTCAACTGGAAATAGTTGAATTTTATACCAAAAAGGTACAACAAATTTTCACAAAATATTTCAATTTCAAATAGAATAGTTAAATTTTCTGTTTAAAAAAACTAATTTCTAACAACAACAAAAATGAATTTTCAAATAGTTGAATTTTCAACTGGAATAGTTAAATTTTCAGTTAGAAGAATTTATTTTCAATAAGTTCGTTAAATTTTCAATCAGAGATGAATCTTCAATTACAATGATGAATCTTCAACGAAAAGAATTAATTTTTAACAAAATAGTTACATTTTTAACGAATGAGTTAAATTTTCAACTAGAAAAAGATGAATTCTCAACTAACAATGTAACATAATTGAAATTTCAACCAAAAAAGATTTTAATTTTAAATAAAAAATAGTTAAATGCAACCAAAGAGGACAAATTAGAATTAAAAAAATTTCAATTTGAAAGCCTGAGTAGTGAAACAAATGTAGACGTCCGATTGAAAAATTATAAAATAATTTAAAAAACTAAACGCTCTTATTTAATTCCAAATCCTATTCAAATATTGTTTGGATCTAAAATATTCCATTTTTAAACAATTTAATTTGATATTTTTGAATTAAGGTTAAATATTTAGCAATATTTTACTTTTCATTTAAAATTATTAAAATTATTTGAAATAGAAAGCCTTGATTCGTTGATATTTCAGAGTGTTAAATTAAAACTTTATACGTTACAATTTTAGTTGTTCTATTTAACAAATTTTTAATATGTGAGTGAAATTATTTAATTTTGATGCATAAATAACAATTGAACACTTATCAATTTGGAAAAAATTGAGTTCGTTTAGGAGATATTTACAAGTTTCGAGAAGATCCAAACTTAATTTAAAACTTGAAAATATTTCGAAAAATAAAAAACTAAATTCAGAGTTTTGAAGATTTCGAAATGAAATTGTGAAGCTTTTTAAGGATCTTCAAAGGTTTTAAGAGAATAAAAAACATTTCTTAAGTTAGCGGGGAAAATTTAAAATGGTTTTTTATGTTGAAAAATTAATTTTAAGAGAATATTTAAAAAGATTTAATCACATTTTTTGAATGATAAATGACAATTAAATAATTATTAATTTCAAAGATAATCAAGTAAGTTTGAAATATATTTCAAAGTTTTGAGAAGATTCAAAAATAATTTAAAACGCTACAAAATTTCAAAACATTTAAAAGACAATGTAGATTTATAAGATGTCAAACACAAAATTTATAAGCTTTTTAAACATTTTGAAAAGTTTTAAATGAATGCAACATTTGTATAAAAATTTCTAGAAAAACTAGCAATAATGTTTTTGTTGAAAAATTAAATTTAAAAGAATATTTAATAAGATTTCCAAAATTTAAAAAGAAGCCTGAGTGATTTTAAGGTTTTTTTTTAATTTTCCAGGATTTTCAAAAAATTGTAGGACAAATTCATGTTTCAAGATAATAAATTATTATTAGATTCCTGAATATTTTTAAATGATTTTTTTTTAAACAAATTTTTAAGAGAATATTTCAAAAGATTTAAAAACAAATTTTAATGTATAGATTAATGTTTCTAGCTTAAAATTGCTTAAAATGATAGAATTTTGAAAATTCATAAATTTTTTTATTCATTCTTCAATTCACATATCATTGAAAATGATAGCGTGGATTTCTATTTTTGTACAAATTTATAAACATTTTTTTTCTTGTAAACATTTTTCCACCAGGTTACTTTCTAAAAAATCCCACTGTTTGTTGAAGATTTATCATTTTAGTTGAAAATCTAACTTTTTTTGTTGTAAATAATTTTTTTTTGAATTGATATTTTCTTGTTGAAGATTCAACTGTTTTGTAGAAAGTTCGTTTTTGTTGGTAGAAAATTCAACAATTTTATGGAAAATTAACTTTTTTGTTGAAAATTTTTATGTCTGGTTGAAAACTAAACTATTTTGATACAAAATTCAACTATTTGATTCAAATTTAAACTGTTAATTTGAAAGTCGTACTACTTTGTTAAAAATTCCTTTTTCTTTTTAAATTCACCTCTTTGATTGAAAATTTAACTATTTCGTAGAAAATTCCTTTTTTTGGCTGAATTGAACTAGTTGATATTTTATAGTTTTTTTGTTGAAAATTAATTTTTTTAATTGAAATTTTATCGATTCCATTTTTGGTCAAATAATTACCTTGTTTAGATAAAAAATCAACTTTTTGGTTGATAATTTATCTTTCTTGGTTGAAAATTAACTTTCTTGTTGAAAACTAATATCTTCTACATTAAAAGTCAACTGTTTTCTAAAACATTTGACTTTTTATCTTAAAATCTAAATTATAATATATAACTGCTTGAAAATTGTTTTTTTTTTCCTTTTTATTGAAAAGTAGCTCTTGAATCTGAAAATGTAACTCTTCCATTTTGGGTTGAAAACTTATCTTTTTTCGTTGAAAATTTAACAATTTGGTTGAAAAGTCGTTTAAAAGTTCAACTATTTTTCAAAAGTTTAATTATTTTGTTAAAAATTTAACTACACTTAAATATAACTATATTTAACTATAGAATGTATAAATTTTCAATCCAGAAGAAAAAATTTTCAACAAAACAGTTAAATTTTCGACTAAAAAAGATAGCTTAACAACATAGTTGAATTTTCAACCTGCAAAGATCAATTTTCACCAAGAATGTAATTTTTAATCAATAGTGGAATAGTTTCATTTTCACATTAAAAAATTAATTTTTAACAAAAGAAAGAATATTCTATCAGTTTAATTGAATTAAAAAAGATTAATCGGTAACAAAATAGTCCAATCCACAGAAAAAGGATGAATTTTCAACAAAGATTAATTTTATACCCAAAAACACGATTTTTCAACAAAATACTTAAAATTTGCACAAAACAATTGCATTTTTCACTTAAAACCGAATAGTTGAATTTTCTACCAAAATAGTTAAATTTTCTACCAAATAGTTGAATTAAAAAAAAACGTATGTTTTCAACCAAAAATAGAATAATTGCATTTTCAGTTTGAAAAAAAAAATTTCTACAACAAAAAACGAATTTTCTACAATTTAAATTGAATAAAACACGAAACAACACGAAACTGTATGAAATTGGCCTCCAGACACTATTCAAACAAGTTTTGAATTTTAATCTCAGAAGTACATATTCCGATAGGAGAGTTTTAGAAAACAACATTTTTCTATCTTTCTTTACTTCTACTCACCGTAAAGCAAAATAGTTGAATGTTAAATTAAAAAAAATAAGTTTCCAACTAAAAATGGAATAGTTATATTTTCATTATAAAAAATTAATTTTTAACAAAAAGCGGATTTTTTACTAGTTAAATTAAATAACAAAGAAGATTTTTTAACAAAATAGTTAAATGTTCTAGCAAAATAGTTAAATTTTAAATTTAAAAAAGATAAGTTTTCTACCAAAAATGGAATAGCTACATTTGCAGGTTAAAAAATGAATTTTCAACAAAAAAATAAATTTCTTTCAGTTACATTGAACCAAAAAAGACGAAATTTTAACAAAATACTTCAATCCACAGCCAAAAAGATAAACTTTCAAAAAAGAAGATTAATTTTCTACCCAAACAGATGAATTTCCAACCAAATAGTTGAATTTTCAAACAGACTAGATCAATTTTCAATCATAAATATAAATTTTTAACCAATAATGGAATAGTCATATTTTCAGTTTGAAAAAGCTGGTTAAAGTCTCAACTCTAAAGATAAATTTTCAACTAAAATGAAGAATCTTCACAAAAAATTGAATATTTAACAGAATAGTTCAACTTTCAACCAGGTACTTGAACTTTCAAACAAAAAAGATGAATTTTCAACAAAAATAGTTGAATTTTCAGATAGAAAAGATCAATTTTCAATCATAAATATAAATTTTCAACCAATAATGGAATAGTCATATTTTCAGTTTAAAAGAGCTGGTTAAAGTCTCAACTCTAAAGATAAATTTTCAACTAAAATGAAGAATCTGCCGAAAATAATTGAATTTTAATTATTTTTCTACGCAAATAGACGAATTTTCAACCAAATAGATGAATTTTCCACAAAACAAAAAGTTTTTAACAAAGAAGTTAATTTTCTACCAAGTAGTTACTTTTTCAAACAAATAGATTAATTTTTAACCATGTACTTGAATTTTCTACCCGAGTAGTTGCTTTTTCACAAAAAAAAATGAATTTTCAACCAAATAGTTGAATTTTAGAATAGAAAAGATCAATTTTCAATCATAAATATAAATTTCTAACCAATAATGGAAGAATCATATTTTCAGTTTAAAAGAGCTGTTTGAAGTTTCAACTCTAAGGATAAATTTTCAACTAAAATGAAGAATCTTCACAAAAAAATTGTATTTCCCTACTAAAAAAAAATGCAGGAATCGTCAGAAAAAAAGTCAGGACTTCTGACCACTTTTGTTACCTTTCTCGTCAGGAATCTTCAGGAAAAGTCAGAATTCATGAGAAATGTTCCCAAATCGTCAGAGCTTGGGTTCGAAGGATAATCCTTTTTTTAGGGGTCCAAGAATATAATTCCATAAAAGCTAATCCCTTTTATATTTTCCAGGTTATTTATATTTATTTACGCATATTCTCTTTTTACGTCCGTTTTGACGTATCTCTTTCTTTTTACAAGATAAATTATATTTATCCTAATTTTAAATTGTTTAGGAAAATGTTTAGGTTTCTGAAATCGTCGAAACCCGTAGATTCTGAATTTCTAACTTTTGAATCTGTATATGCAATATTGAAAAGAAAATTTATTTTCAATTTTTAATCCTTTTGGGTTGGCCTATCTGCAGTCCTAGCCGATAAGCTACCTGATAGGATGTAAATTAGCATATCTTCAGAGCTAATCAGACTCGCCAGGAATGGTCAGGATGTTCAGGAATCTTCAGAACTTCTGACCATTTGTGACGATTCCTGACTTTTTTTTTTAGTAGCGTTTAACAAAATAGTTCAACTTTCAACCAGGTAGTTGAACTTTCAAAAAAAAAGATGAATTTTCAACCAAATAGTTGAATTTCAAATAGAAAAGATCAATTTGCAATCATAAATATAAATTTTTAAACAATAATGGAATAGTCATATTTTTAGTTCAAAAGTGCTGGTTAAAGTTTCAACTCTAAAGATAAATTTTCAACTAAAATGAAGAATCTTCACACAAAAATTGAATATTAACAAAATAGTTTAACTTTCAACCACGTAGTTGAACTTTCAAACAAAAAAGATGAATTTTCAACCAAATAGTTCAATTTTCAAATAGAAAAGATCAACATGCAATCATAAATATAAATTTGTGACCAATAATGGAATAGTCATATTTTCAGTTTAAAAGAGCTGGTTGAAGTTTCAACTCTAAAGATAAATTTTCAATTAAAATGAAGAATCTTCACAAAAAAATTCAACCAGGTAGTTGAACTTTCAAACAAAAAAGATGAATTTTCAACCAAATAGTTGAATTTTCAAATAGAAAAGATCAATTTGCAATCATAAATATACATCTTTAAGCAATAATGGAATAGTCATATTATCAGTTTAAAACAGCTGGTTAAATTCTCAACTTTAAATATAAATTTTCACCTAAAATTAAGAATCTTCACAAAAAAATTTAATTTTAACAAAATAGTTCAACTTTCAACCAGGTATTTGAACTTCCAAACAAAAAAGATGAATTTTCAACGAAAAGTGTAATTGATGATATTTTAACAGAATACATGAATTTTTGGTTAGATTGCAGAATAGGGGCGTCACCTCTGTTTTGGCTGGAAAAATTTTTTTCTCCAGCAACAAACTATTGGAATGTGTAATTGAACGATAAATGAAGCGATCTGATCAGGAAAACGTTCAAAATTATTGTTACTTTTGTTACTACGATGTCTCAAATCTGGGTCTGTCACGATATCGGAATTATCATATTTAACTTACAGTTTAGGTGTTTTTAAACATCCGTACGGCCAGAAACGCTGTAAATAATTGAAATCGAATTGTTTTTAATCAATCAAAATATATTTAGATATTTTTTTATGCCGACATAAGCTATTATGTCGACAAAAAGGAGACTTTCACGCACATCAGCTGTCACTTGTGACAAGAGGAGACGGAACGTTGGAAAGCAGTAGAGATTTGACCAACATTAGTTTTGTGACCAGTCTAAGGGGTGCCTTCCCGCCCCCACAAGACGTTGGAAATGGGTAGGGATTTATTCAACATTATTTTTGTGACCAATACATATCTATATTTTATGTTTGTGACGATCTATTTTTGTGACTATCGATTGCCATCGATAGCCAAGGGCCCTTTCGTCTCATATCGTGACAGACCCATATTTGAGACATCGTAGTGACAAAAGTAACATTAATTTAACACTTTTCCCTTATGAAATCGCTTCATTTATTGTCCAATTCAAGATTTTGATAGTTTGTTGCCGAAAAAAATTTTTTTTCCAGCCAAAACAGAGGTGACGCCCCTATTCTGCAATTGCACCGAATTTTTAACTAACATCAATTTATCATCAAGAAACGAACTAAGTAAACGTTATCTAAGTTCGTAACGTTACTTCCACTGGAGCCCCCCGCCCCAAATGTTACCAACTATGTAGTTTTTGGCGTACGTGGCCCCTTTTCCTCCTCAAATTGGTAACGTAATTTATGGATGCTCCCTAACTACAGTAGAGTTATACAGGTATTCACTGATTAAAACGCACTGTATTAAATAGTTTTTGGTTATATTCCTTTTGACACATTTCTTCTATTTATTAACAATTTTCATACTTACTGTCGAGTACGCAGTTCTTGTTGCCGCCGAAGCAACATTGGTCTTTCTGAGCTTGGGCATTGGGGTCACAAGGCTGATGCACACCTATACAGGGAGGCACTGTTTTATCAGCTGTCGCGAGAGCCACGCATAAAAGAGCGAAAAGGCCGATAGTTGCAAGCTTCATTTTCGTTGAAAAACGACTAACCTCTTCTACTTCGGTCGCAGCTTATTAACCATGAAAGCAGTGCCCCCATAGATGGCCCGGAGCACTTCTGCGCACGCGTAAAGCAGAGCGAATGCGTCCGATTTTCTGACGCATGCTCAGTAGTGCTCCGGGCCATCTTTGAGGACGCTCCTGCAAAATCGCGTATCTGGCCAGTACTCCCAACGATGGCCCGGTACACTACTGCACCTGCGTCAAACACAGCCTTGTCATTGGTGGAGAGTAGAGACTCAAGAGAATACCTAATTATTCTCTTCTCTCTACCAATGAGAAACTCATCTTCACGCATGCGCAGTACTGCTCTGGACCCTCGTTGGGAACACTGATCTGTCCCCACCAGTAAAAAATGTTATCAGTGAGAAACAAAGTCAAGAAAACATATCTCGGAAACACGTTAGACAAATGTGTCCCATTTTCCTAATGAAGCGAGGCTAGCCAAGGTTAACCGAGACTCGGCAACCACCTGCGCAAACAAACCCAACACGAAACTGTATGGAATTGGCCTCCAGACACTATTCAAACAAGTTTTGAATTTTAATCTCAGAAGTACATATTCCGATAGGAAAGTTCTAGAAAACAACATTTTTCTATCTTTCTTTACTTCTACTCACCGTAATTCAGTCAATTATTGGGATTTTTGAATGAATTTTTCAGGAAATATTTTTTAGGATATTCTAGGATTGGTAGAGTAAATAATTAATTAACATTTCTGTTTAAACAGAAGGGATTCTTACCTTGGATGTTGCATAAATCATGCATTCATATCTTGAAGCTTATCGGGAGTCGAGCGAATTTTGAGCAACAAATAAGCTAGATTATTTTAAATCTGAAGATTTTTATTAGGGGCGGTCCATAAACAACGTTAGGAATTTTTGAGTATTTTCAACCTTTCAGTCCCCTCTCGCTTTCAATAAAATTAACGTTGATACCATATTGAGTTCAATATAAAATGCTCTATAAGTTCTCAAGAATTCTAGTGGAAATATATTCAATTTTCAACAAAACAGTTGCATTTTTCACACAAAAATATTTCTACCAAAAGAGATGAATTTTCATCAAAAACATTCAACTTTTTACCAAATAGTTAAATTTTTAAGCGAAAAGGACGATCTTTTCGAAGACAGTTGAATTTTCAATAGAAGAGTTCATTTTCAACCAAGTTAGATTAATTTTACAGCAAGAAAGATGACTTGTATACCATAAAAGATTAATTTTCAAAAAAAAGATGCCTTTAACAGAGTAGTTGAATTTCACACAAAAGAATTACATTTTTAACAAAATAGTAGAATTTTCAACCAAGAACTTCATTTTTAACCAATAAGTGGACAAACAAATCTTTTTTCTTTTAAATATCAACTATTACATGTTTGGTTGAGAATTCATCTTTTTTGGTTGAAAATTCAACTACTTACAATAGTAGAAAGTGAAACTACTTTGTTGGAAATTAATCTTTTTCGTTGATGATTTATCATTTTAGACGAAAATCCTCTTTTTCAAATTTAACTATTTTGTTTAAAAATTTTGTTGGTTGAAAAAAAATTTTTTTAACTGAAAATTTAATTATTCCATGTTTGGTTGAAAATTTATCTTCTTCAGTTTAAACTTCAATTATTTGGTTGAAAGTTCCTCTATTTTGTTGAAAATTAAACTTTTTTGATATAAAATTAATATTGTTGGTTGAAAATTTATCCTTCTGGCTGAAAATTTACCTCTTTGATTGAAAATTAGTTTTTTATTGGAAATAATTTTTTATTAAATTAAATTAAACTATACAATTCAATTTTTTGTCAAAAATTTATCTTTTTTTTTTGTAGAAATGCAATTTTTTATTGAAAATTGAACTATTTTTTATAGAACATGATATTTTGGTTTTATTTTTCCGAAAATACTAAGAAAAAAAATTGAAAAGTCAAATTTTGAACCAAACGACGCAAAATATGGGGAAAAATCTCAGGAAGTAATTATAGCTTTTTAAAGGTCGTAAAAAAATTTTCGAAACTATTTTTTGATAGGTTTAAATAGGTCATTTCGGGCTTCTTTATCGAAAATAATATGAAAAAAATGGAAAATTCAAATTTGCAACCAAACGACTGAAAAATAGACAAATAATTCATTTGTTAATTGAGTTTGGTCAAACAATTATCAAATGTTATCGATTCATAGCAAAAAATCATTGCTAAATAACTGGCACATAAAATGATTAAAATTTGTTCAAACAATTGTTGTATACAATAATAAATTGTTCACTGTCATCAAAATCTTCTTAAAAATTTTGAAGTTAATTATTTACAGTTAATTGCATCGAAAAAATCAAGTTTGTATCTCCAAAAATAGCCAAATAGTGCATTTGTTAATTAAGGTAGTTTAAACAATTACTAAATTTTATTTGGTGACCAAATACGATACTTAGGTTTTATTTTCAAGTAATATATCGATTCCATAGAAAAAACTTGATTTATTCCATCAAAAATAACTGATATCGATATTTGTTTATGATAATTGCTTTTAAAATAACAAATTATTTTTTAACTTTTATTAATTCAACTAAAAAACTCTTTTTGTCTATAAATTGTTCAAATTTAGTGCGTATTATGAGAAGAATCGCCGCCAATCCCCACGATACCATTTTCATTCACTTATTTGCTTATAACAAATTCAATAAATTTTTTAACATTTGCAATGCTATTGGACATCTTTTTTGGATAGTTCCTTTCAATTTTATAGGTATTTTTGATTGAATCAAAGAATTTTTTTAAAACCGGCATACTTCAAAAGTCAAATTTTTTTTTTCATTTTTCTTATTAAATAAACAAAAACGTGTTCAGTCTGCATGATGTGATATTAATTCGGCCACTTAATGAAGTGTTGTTAAAAAAATTGCAATTTTCAAAAGAAAATCTTCTAGACTTTTAATTTATTAATAACAAAACATGCAGGCCAACCAAACAGTTAGGAATAGACTTCTTAATGCAGGTTTGAAAAGAAAAATCAAATTGACGAAAAAATCTCATTGAAAAAAAAAATTTCACGCAAAGTTCCGATTCGAAAAATCTAATACATTGTTTTTGGGGGATTTTGGGCACCTGCAATTCGACAAAAAAATCGCCAGCTAAATCGCTGACATTGTCAAGCATAATTTTGGCTGAACATTAAAAAATTCCTGGAATCTCCTACATATGATTATATTACTTAAATATATTTCTTAGGTAGACATCACATTTTCTTACTTTTTTTTATATCGTGTGTTGTTCGACTTAAAATTTTCATTTTCGGTTGATTTTTAAAATTTTGTAAATGCTATAACTCTGATAATTTTTTTTTTTTTTTAAAGAGTCATCACGATAAATTTTTCGGCTTTCTAAGTACTACGAATAGCCGTACATAAAATTTTTAATTCTTAAAAAAACTGGTTTCAAAAATTTTCAAAAGCCGTTCATTTTTTCCAGATTTATCGTGTTTACTGACGGACGGACGGACGGACAGACAGTCGCCATCGCCAAGAATTGATTTTCGGCTTCAGGGGGTCTCAAAACGTGGAGATCCGTTGAAAAACTGTGATGTCAAACTTCAAATAATTCTAATACTTTCTCCATAATAAACGATGAGAATGTCAAAAAGCTCGTTGCAATCACCTGAGCCAGATTCGGGCTAAAGGACCCCGCACAAAATGTATTGAAAAAAGGTCTCGGTGGATTTTGATAATTTTTTGATATTTTGTAGAACATGACCCCGCGAACAAAAAATCATAATGACAAAACCGCGAAAAATGGACAGATTTTCATCTGCACAGCGCCAAAAGTACCCTTTCAGACCAGCATTCACGCTACATAGAAGCTATTGGCGCGAAGCTCACTGAAAACACTTAGCACTCTGCAACTGTCACATTTTGTAGGTCATGGCCTCGCTAACAAAAAATCTTTCTGACAAAATCCCGAAAAATGGACAGATTTTCGTCTGCACCGCGCCAAAGGTACCCTTTTAGACCAGCATTCACGCTACATGGAGGCTACTGGGTATTTTTGGCGCAGTGCAGATGAAAATCTGTCCATTTTTCGGGGTTTTGTCATTATGATTTTTTGTTCGGGGGGTCATGTTCTACAAAATATCAAAAAATCATCAAAATCCACCGAGACCTTTTTTCAATACATTTTGTGCGGGGTCCTTTTTACCATTATTTTATAATTACTCTACGTACGAGAAAATCTTACAAGAGTAAAAAGTTTTATTTTATGCCAGAGATTATTGAAAACATTTTTAAAAAACCTAAATAAGTATATTTTAGTGTTAAGTATTTTTGATCTCTGAATCAAAATAAGTGAAATTTAACTAACTAATAGTAAACATTTACAGATTTGATTAGCCGAAAGTGAGCGACTAAAGATTAGTAGAAAATTACTAATTCGAGTAGTCGAGATATTTCCTAATTCAGCAGTGGAAATATAATTGGTTGGGAAAAAGAAAATTATTTACAACTGTATATAATAATTTTAAAAAGTTATGAGCATAGAAAACGCGAAAATAGAAAAGTTTAATCGAACAATTGCTAACGAGACCTAGTTTGTTTTCATGTTCAAAATATTGGCTTCTCATTGTTTGAACAAAGTTAAACTTGAGTGTCTAAACAAGGTTATTTTAATTGTGTAGCTTTTTTTCTTGTGGAAAAAATACTTTAAGGTCTCTCTAGATCTTTTTTTGAGTAAAAAACTTTTGTCTTTTCATTTTTTTTCGTATCTTGTGCCATATCCCAAAAATCAAATTTTTTTAAATGTTATTTTTTACGATTAAAACAAAAACTACGCGATCTATAAAAAATTGATTTGTTGATTTAACGAACTTACCTGTAAGTGAAGTTCGATCCTAATTGTATGAGCGCCTCTTTCGAATAGATCAAATGGTAGTCCCCCTACTTCTGGTCAGTCCAGCCACGATTTTTAAAGTTAAATAAAGAAAATTGCTTCTCTTCTGTTCTGCGATACGCGAGCCTTTTCACTCATTGAAAGTGTTGCCGTATTAACTAGGGATCTAATTAGAATTAGACAATAGGTATGTAAAACAGGGTGAGTTTGATCCATTCGGAGGAGGCGCTCATACAATTAGGATCGAACTTCACTTACAGGTAAGTTCGTTCAATCAATAAATTGTATTTCGCGCCTCCTCAATATCAAATGGTAGATGTTGAAAGAAACAAGAAATACGGCAACTTATTCTATGTGTTGCAATGGAGGAACATGAATAATATTATATAATTTTGTATCAAAATAGTAAAGTTAAAGAAAAGCTTCTTGGATGAAGGTAGAATTAAGTATGGAAATTCAGTATAGTATTAGCAAATTATGGGGAAAAGATTTCTGTGTCAATTCCGCTTACCGGGAGCGCTTTATTGAAATTCGAAATTTAAATCTGATCTGTAATCTTAATCTCAATTACAGCTGGAGTCTTTCTAATGTTACTGATATTGATAGAAGTAAAGGATTGCATTCTATGACTTCTGGTGAGAGCTAGGAGCGTGACAAGCTTTTTGGACCAATCTTGAAAATTCAAATCTTCATTGGTCGATTAGGAAGAAAATTAATTCAGAACCATTTGCGGATTCTAGGTGTGATCGTATCTGGGGCGAGCTGGTCCTAATCTCGAAATTAATGAAAAAACCTTTGTCGTCTTCCATCGTTGGTGATTCGAGAATCTGCAATCAAGGACAACGCAGATCTAGTACACTTGCGTGTACTATATGAAGAGCCTTTTTCTCTTAATCTTGAGTAAGAAACTTGAGAATCTCAAGAACTTCTGGCTTATAAGGATTAATAGAGTTGCGTAGAGAAAAAGGTCCACCATTTTTCAAGTGCCACATCATAGTTCTTTATTGATCAGTTTTGAATAGAAGCCACAACATTTTCAACGAGGATTCTGGAATTATTTTTCCCTCAAGGCTTGCCGGACAACCTTCCGGCCATCAGAGTAAGGTGTCTTCGAAGTGGAATTGGTTCCCTATTTCAAGAAAGTAGGAGATTCATTTTTAGCTCAACATAAATTGGTTCTTGCATCAGCATTATTTGAAAAAGAGGGTGCTGAGGATGAATAGGCCAGTCTGGTATAATAACAATACCCTCAGATTCCTCAGATTTGATTTTGTTGAGGGCCTTTAAAGTAATTACAAAAGTTGGGAAGGAACAAAAAAGGAATTTTTTCCCGGACAACGTAAAAGCATCTACTGTTACAGAATCGGGATCATGCTTCCACGATACATAAGGCACACATTCATTATTTGTTCGGCTAGCAAATACATTCTTAGTTGGCTTTTCAAATTGTTTAGTTATTTTTTTTTAAATCACAATCAGATAATTCATATTCAGTTTTAGGCAATAATTTTCGGGATTCATGATCTGCCTCGAAATTTTATTTGGAGCTAATATAAGAAGCAAATTTAAAAATTATTCGTTCTTCACACAATTTCCTAATTTCTTCAGCCGTCTTATTTAAATGAACATGCTGAATGTCTCCAATTTGGTGAATGTAAGAGATGGCTGTTGTATTATCTATCATCAATAGAACATAACAAGGATTTAAATTTCTAGTAAAACAGTGAAGCCCAAAGAGCTTTTATCTCTAAGGCATTAATATTGAGTTCTTGGTCATTTTGAGTCCAAAATCCGTAAACTTTGTCAGAACCACGGGCAGCACCACAACCAGCAAGGGAATCATCTGTGAAGATTTTGATTAAAAATTTGATGTTTATTAGATATTTAAAACCCGACATTACATTATTTTTCACACCATAATACGTCGTTCTTGTGTACTATCAACAAGATTTGAGCAACAAAAATTGATATCTTTATAAAAGTGTGCACAATTCTTTTTTCTCTTGAAGTCTTTGGTATGTAACCAACTGTAAGATAAATCATGGCCAAGATATAACCCCAAAATTACCAGGAGGTGTTTGGAATAATCCGGCACTTTTTCTCGTTTATTAAAAACCCTTAACTTTGTGACAATTAGCGAGTTTCGCGGAGATTTCTTAAGCATTGGGTGTGCACTTAGCCACTCATCGAAAATTCATCAATATAAATAACTAAAAGAAACCCTAACTTTCTGAGATAGGAGACTATTGGTCTTAAAAGCTTTGTAAAAATGTAAGGCGCCGTGAAAAGGCCAAAAGGTATGCAGGTAAATTCATAAAGTTTACCATCAAATTCAAATCTTAGGTATTTTTTATAACTCACGTCAACCGAGATTGTATTAAAAGCATCTTTTAAATCTACGGTAGCCATCAAGCAATCTTCAGTCATTAATTTATTCACATGCTTGTGATCGCCCAATTTAAAATGTTCTGTGTGAACAAATTCGTTTAATTTTTACATTCTCATCTAGACAAGGTATTAGATTTGTGTAAAATTTGACCCCCGCGGTTTTTGTCAAATGTCCACGTTTTGAGACCCCCTGAACCCAAAAAACAGGTTTTTTCGAATGTGTCTGTATGCATGTCTGTATGTATGTCTGTCTTTGAGCACGATAACTTTCGAAAGAATTGACCGATTGGACTGGGCTTTGTTATACTCTTTTAGTCTCTCAAACTAAAGGTCTAGTTAGAAAGTAGAAACATAGAAAATGGGGTGTTGAAAGGCGGTTTTGAAATATGGTCAGGAGTAGATAGGGAATCACATGGTAGTCAAGGGGTCGGTTTGATTATGAATGAAAAAGCAAGATATATGTTCCAAAAACGACTTAAATACTTTTTTCTCCCCTTTTCAGAGAGTTGGAAAAAAATCTTTCTGATTGTAGGATTTATTATAAAGATACGGAAATATACGCTGAAGTAAAGGAATTACCTTCTTCATTTTAAATCAAATACAACTTTAGTCATTTTTATCTGAAGAACATTGAACATAACATATGGTCGTTGCGAACTTTTGGGTTTCTATTATACAATGAACAGAAACGAGCGTGAAGCGCGAGGTTCACATGATGATCAAACCAAATATCGAGCGCGAAACGCGAGTGTCGTGATGAGAATATGTTCCTAAAGGTCGACAGAACCTTAAGTAAATTAGTTATTCTTTTTATGTAAAACTGACATAATTAAACCAAAAGCAGGTCATAACGATGAAGCTTTAAGAGAGTATTAGCCCGCGAAGCGCGCAATAGCGAGCACACGAAGTGTGAAAACCTAGACGACAAAAGCGCGAGATCCAACAGGTGCGCGCCCTAGGCGCGATGAGAATATGCCCGCGAAGCAGGCAGATTTTTTCAAGTTAGAAATAACCCTAGTTGAAGCGTTCGGCTTCGGAACTAGAAAAACAAGCGAAATAATTCGGCATTTCAGTGGGGTACATTGAACTATGACTCTCTTTTCTATAAGGTGAGATACTGTGGAAAAAACTGTATTTTTTCATTCAGAAAAATGTCTACGATTTATAAACTGGTGGTTGAGGATTGTATGGAAGGTTACTTTTTAACCCTAGAAAATAAAATAATCGGGTCAGAGAGAATTGATTTACATTCCTGCATAAAATACCTGATCCTACCAGCGTCTTGAACGAAGACTGCGACTGATAAGGATTTTTAACCAGCGATTCTTCGCAAAATCCTGGCAAGGAGTCTCCGAGGGTTTTGCCCACCTCGCATTAATGTGTGATCGACTAGCTCTGCCGATCTGTTTTATTTTCTTCCAGTGGACCTTAAAGTCCTGGTGAATTGGTGGATCTAGCGTCTTAGCTTCGGTTAAGCGCTTTTCGATTATTTTCTGAACCATTGGTGTAAGAACCTTACCAGTAGAGGAATCGATATTGGTAGAAGC
Organism: Andricus curvator; assembly: GCA_932195095.1. Taxonomy (NCBI): domain Eukaryota; kingdom Metazoa; phylum Arthropoda; class Insecta; order Hymenoptera; family Cynipidae; genus Andricus; species Andricus curvator. The sequence continues at coordinate 175,052 of CAKNYM010052044.1, forward strand.
ATTCGTGCAAGGAACTGGATCCATAGTCGACCGAGGATCCACAACAGCTACATCTACTCTTATTCCCACTCTCGAGAAAGTAGATATCTGCTACGCCTGTAAGATCATAATCAAACCAGGGTGAAGAAAGACCTGAATCAGGAAAATAGGAAAAAATTAATATTTCTAACTAGAAAAATACAGACAGCCTAAAGATCATCAAATATGAAATTCTTTGCAGGTTAGGACCATTGGCTCAGCAGTATATAAAATTTTGTGGTTATAGCCTAATTTTAAGCTTATTGTCATATGCAGAATGTTTAGGCTAAGAACATTGCATTCTGATAGGTTAGATCTCTCATTAAGAAAAAGGTCTTATCCGAAAACATTTTTTGATTAGATAAAATATTTTTACTGGGTTAGAGCCCATATTTTAGCTTATCAGCACGTGCAGAATTATGTTTAGGTTAGGACATTTGCATTTCGACATTCTCGCTTTAAGAAAGAGTTCTTAAGAGAAATAATTTTTTGTTTAGAGCAATGATTTCTATCGGACTAGAGCCTACAATTAGGAACAATGTCTTAAAAAAACATTATAGGTCCTATTAAGTGATTTACCATGTTCTTCATCAAAATGTACGATGCCATCTCAGGTTGAATCGAGATGCTTTTTGACAATATTCAGGTTAGATCCCGAAAATTAACTTATGCAAAAATTTCACAGGTTGAAGCCCAATAAATGTTGCAAGGAACATATGTACACATAAAAGGAAAACGAGTATACCTGGATTGAATGATTATAACATCAACGAATCAGAACCAGACACTCTGTGGATCCTTGCCTTTTCTTTCTTTGCATCTTTCTCCAGCTTCATAATTCCAATGAAAAGCTTTTTACCCTTTTCGGATCTGATGAACTGGAAGACGTAAAGGATGACGGCGATCTGCTGTTTCGCTTCTTTTTTCTTTTTTCTATTGTAAAGAATATTGAGAGGGCCAATTGTGGGAACCTCCATGCTGAGTGTAGTAGGTATTACAACGCTTATAATTCAATTAAAATTTCGCACGCAACGAGAGGTTTCGAACGCATAAACCTAAGCACGCAAGCCGATTATCTTAACCACTACACTATTATACGAATTGCAATCTGTAAAATAATCGAAATGCATTTATAACTGAGGACTTCCGAATACGCTTCCACGCTATCGCGCGCACCCAACAAGAACTTTCGCATTTACCTCATATCGATACAAGTGAGCTTAAACAGTCGCGGAACACAAACAGGTCTTGCTCCAATAAGTGTGCGATCTGTGAATAAGTTGGACCGTGCCAAAAGGTGTTATCTATTTTTTTTAAACCTTCATTGCTAAGTGGAAATATGAAGTAATGTGACGACAGCCACAGAAACATCGAAAATAAATGTTTTTTCACCTGGTGGTTCGTGCGGAAAAGTTGTGTTTTTACGATTTTGGGCGTGAGCTCAATAAGCCAATCGAATCAGTAGAATTCAAAACTACGGAATAGGACCTTATTTCACTAAAGGATTACCATTAATTTCACCTTAATTTCATCGTGAAATTTACGAAATAATAAGTGATGTTGACATTTTCACCCCCTCATTAACAGCAGTTTTTACTGTTACGGTTACAGGAAACACTTTAAATTTCTTGATAAGTAAATATTACATGTCGTTTTTCTGCGTGTAGATGGAAATTCCGGAGAGTGGTAGAATTTGGCTCAAGATAAAAACGATGATGAATACAATTTCGGCAAGTAGTTTATTTAAAAATTATGGAATGACAATGTTAGATTAAAAATTGGCAAAGACATTCAATATGGATTTTATAGAGAAGGAAACCTAACTAGATCAGAATATGAAATTAAACTTATAAGTAGTGCGAAATACATTATTCCACCACCATCTGAAGTAGAAATTCTAATTAGCTTATTTAGGCAGTTTACTGAGGATGTTATAGTAGCATTTGTTATACGTAACATGAAAAGTTGCGAAGAGTTTATAGAATTTTATGGAGTTTTTGGACCAAGCAGAGTCTTTGAATTACCAAGAGCATTACTCACCACGAGAAAACTTGGCTTATGATCAGAATAATCATAATAGAAATCAAGATTATCGCAGAAATAATCGAAATGACTATACTTATCGTGGAAATTATATAACGCAAAATCGCCGAAATTTAATTTCAGGGATGATCGCTGAGGATAAAATTTTGATTATAGACGATGATGTCGAGATGTTTTCGATCAAAATAATCTATCTTATCGAGAAGAAATTTTCAGAGACGGTTCTAATACTATCGGTAGATAAGGTGCCGACCTGAAATACGCAAATAGTGCTGTAGAATATGGCGTATAGTATACATAATTTTCCTATTTCTAGAATTCCTGCTTGAATGGAACTTTAAATTTTAGTTTCTCTGAGAGCTCTGAGTAGTGTATAAAGCCCCGTATTAATTTAAAAATTAAAGTTAGTGATAACATTAAATGTCTTTCTGGGACTGTTAAAAAGTTAAATCTCTCGCATAAGTCTGAATATTTTGAGACTCGAGAAGAGTAGGATCCATCTTCATTATAAGCTAAGAATTTGAAGAATCTTTTTTGCACTAGCTTCAAAGGATCTGATACGTTTTTCTTGTGCGTTTTCTTGTCTTCCAATCTCGACGTAAGATACGCATTAAATAGTATTTGGATAGCGCTTGTCTATTTATAAGGTCTTTCCAAGTTCTCAGCATGAAACCTAAACTTTGATTTGCAAGTCTCACTATTTGTTCGATGTGTTCCCTAAAAGTAAACGATTAATGGAAGACGACTTCTAGGTCCCTCATGTAGTATCCGCGCCTTGCGTCAATATTCTAGGCATTTTCACAACCTGAATCAAAACCGAGATATAGGAAAAATAATCCGACAGTGGAATATTTCTTTTGACGGATCCTCCTCTACCAGTTCAGAGGGATTTTTAACAAAAATTTCCGAAAATAGGGTTTTCTCATCGGTGACAGATGCCGAGGTTATAAGCGCGTTACCACTGTTATTGACGGGATTAGCTAGGCTATAGTACCGCAATTTAATTGCGGAAGGGAGAGTTTGGAATAGTTGGTCTGAATTTCAAGCTGATTTCAGAGATCGATTTACCGGTGATAATATAGATCATAAAATAAGGGGACAAATTAGGACCCGAAAACAAGGCCCTAAAGAGAAAATCGAAGATTATCTTATGAGTCTTATAGGTTTTTACAAAAAACTAGACTACCCCGGCGCAAGACAAGAGCAGCTAGATAATGCTCATCGCGGTCTACGCCCCGATTAGAAAAAACATATGAAACGTCGGGGCGTTAAAAGTTTTGAGGAATTAGCTCACTTAGGTAAGAATTGGGAAGCAGAGTGGGCAACGTTTGAGGAATATAGGCCAGCCCCTCCGCCGGAGTCTTCATTTCTACAGGAATTTGCATATAAGCTCGGGAAAAGTAACGGTGTTAAAACTAATTCAGCGGCTACAGATGTCATACAAAGAAAACCTGCCCACTGTGCCGCAACAGAACCCTGCCCACCCGAACCCTTAGCAGCTATGAACCCCATAAGCGATAATCCGGTTCTTAAAAGCAATAGTGAAAAGGGTAAGGGCAAAAATAAAGATAAAAACTCGAATAAAGCCGAACCGGTAAATGCTCTTGCTACATCCTCTAAAGACACTTCTCCTAACCTCATGAAACAAATATGCCGCAACTGTCTGGAACATGGGATAGCGGGCCCTCATAATCACTATCAATTTAATTGTGATAAGGAAAAAGCATTATATTGATTTACTTGTGGCCGCCCGGGAGTTCGAAAACCTGACTGACCTACTTCTGAATGTAAGGTTAAACGCAAGTCGGGAAACGAAACAGGGGCTCAGAATTAGAGGTCATTGCTGAGGCTAACCCACCGAATATCGGACTCCCTGTTGTGCCGCCAGTTTTCGAGTCTGCACGTTACCCCTTCTTCTTCCAAGCCGGTCTCTGGGAGGAAAGGTCCCGTCAAACCGGTAGAAAGAAAACTGGTTGTTGTGAATTCCGACTCGGATTCAGAGGGCGTGTGCGATGCTCTTGATTACGAGGAAATCAACGAGCGCTATTTCATTAAAATAATGATCGGAGACACAGAATTAAAAGCTGTTGTTGATTCGGGATCCAGTAAATCGATTTCAGACAATCAACGAATCGAGGCAGTCAATAAAATAGGCGCAAAAATTGTACCCTCTAGAATAAAAGCAATTATGTTCCATAATGGAACAACGGAGACCGTATTAGGGCGGGTAGTCGTCCCAGTGAAACTTGATACAATAGTAAAGCAGGTTGTTTTTAGAGCAGTCATCAATTGCAAATATCAATGCGTGTTAGGCATGGACGCTATCAAGAATTTTAAATTAATAGTGGACGGTAGCACTGATACGTTAGAAATGGTTTGCGACCATGCTACACCACACACAGCTACGATTGACTTGCTATCAACCCCCTCTTATTACGAGGACTGCGCAGCTATAAAAGAGTTAACCGAGGAACAGACTGAAATAGTTAAAAATTTCATAAAGGAAAAGGCCCCTAACCCTTTAAAATTAGGAAAAACCAATCTAGCCGAACACAAAACTAATGAGGGTGACCATACACCCATAAAACAAAAAGGATATCGCCGGTCTCTCGCGGTTTTGTCAGAGCTCCACAAAATCCTTGAAAATTTATTAGATGAAGGATTAGTGGAACCTTCGGATAGCCCTTGGGCCTCACCACCAGTGATGGTTAGGAAGCCTAATGGATCCTATAGACTTTGCGTTGATTACAGGGCCATTAATAAGTGTTCCAAAAAGGATGCTTATCCGTTACCACCGATGTCAAACATTTTAGATCGGCTAAGGGAAGCAAATTATATCTCAACCCTGGATCTTAAAATGGCTTTCCATCAAATACCCCTGGAGAAAAAGAGTAAGGAGATTACTGCTTTCTCTGTACCAGACCGTGGTCATTTTCATTATACTCGAATGCCTTTTGGCTTAACTAATTCACCTGCGACCTTTCAGCGACTGATAGATCGTATAATAGGATCCGAGTTAGAGCCACATGCCTTTGCTTACCTGGATGATATAATCATCGTCAGTAAGACGTTCGAAGACCACATGAAATGGCTTACACTCGTCTTAGAAAGAGTAGCGACAGCGGGCCTTTCTATAAATCCGGAAAAATGTCTGTTATTTCGGAATGAAATCCGTTATTTAGGATACCTAGTGAATAGCGAGGGAGTCAAGATTTATCCTGAGAAATTGGCACCTGTCGTTGACTACCCAGGACCGAAGAATATTAGACATCTCCGTAGGTTCTTAGGCTCCGCATCTTAGTATCGTAGATTTATACCAAACTTAGCTACGATTTCCGAACCACTCACCCGCTTGCTTCGCAAAAATTGCACTTGGATTTGGCATGACGAGCAAGAAGCGGTCTTTCAGGCTATTAAAAATGCGCTTGTCTCAGCACCAGTGGTCTCTTGTCCAAACTTCTCTTATCCATTTGTTTTACAAACGGATGCTAGTTCTACCGGCCTCGGGGCTGTCATTACTCAGACCTATGATGGCACAGAGCGAGTAATTGCATAAGCTAGCCGAACACTCTCAGACGCGGAACGTAATTACTCCGTCACGGAAAAAGATTGTTTAGGGGTCGTTTGGGCCATCCGAAAGATTAGAGAATATTTGGAAGGTTTCCAATTTAGTGTGATAACCGACCATAGCAGTCTCACATGGCTGCAATCTCTTAAAGATCCTTCTGGAAGACTTGCCCGTTGGTCATTGAGTTTGCTGGAGTATGATTTTGAGGTGCAATACCGTAAAGGTGCTCAAAACGTAGTACCTGACTTTCTCTCCAGATTGACCTCAGTCCGGTCACATGGGGATCGAAAAGACTTACCACAGAATAGCTACCTCATACTACTGGCCAGGGTTTTACCGCGATGTAGTTAAATTTATCAGGGTCTGTGATATCTGTCAAAAGTGTAAAGTTGAACAAGCCAAAACGCCTGGCGAAATGGGACACCGCGCGATCGAAAAACCATGGTTTATAATCGGAGCTGATATTATGGGGCCGTATACCCCCTGCTCAACCCAACATAAATACATATTGGTTTTCCAAGATTTCTTCACTAAATAAATAGAAATCATCCCTTTACGAAGCGCAACCGGTCCCGCGATTGCGAAGGCTTTTCATGACGCTATTATAAACCGTTGGGGAACACCCAGATTTCTGTTCACTGATAATGGGACAGAATTCTGTAATAAGGTAGTAGATGAGTTGTGTACAAAGTATAATGTCCGTAGAAGTGAAAAACCAAAGTATCACCCGCAATCTAACCCAGTCGAAAGGGTCAACAGAGTTATTACAACGATGCTACGCTCTTATATCAAAACCAACCAACGCCATTGGGATGTCTATCTAAATGATTTACGTTTCGCGTACAATACCGCGTATTATTCGTCTGGGAAAGTCGACGCCTGGACGGAGAGCATCAAAAAGCTCGATGCTTTACATGACATGATGAAATTGCATTTAGATGCGGCACATGACCAACAAGCACATCATTATAATCTACGAACTAGGCCGCGTTCCTACCAACTAGGTGATAAGGTATTACAACGCGATCGCACCTTATCTTCAAAAGATAAAGGGGTTACTTCTTCGTTGGTTCCTGTATATCGACCTGAAGTTTATACCGTCTCCAAAGTACTATCGCGAACGGTCTATGAACTAAAAGATAGTCCGGGCAACGTGGCCCCATATACTTGTCGCACTAAAGATCTTAAATCATATTTATCTCAATTTCCTTAGGTTACTCTTATTTTTTTATTTTTTAAGGCTTATGTGTATAGTCTGGGAGCATAAAGATGTTGGGCACGGCTGTTCTCCATCTCCTATTCTGATCATGTTGGGTATGGGTTTCTTTCGTTTAGGTGGATCCGTATGAATACTATTACGTTTCGGCAGACGGACCCGTGTACGAGGTCCAGCAGATTGCCCTGGGTGTGGGGAATTCAGGGTAAGAGCCGCCGTTCTGGATCCTACATTTGCCTTTACGGAGGCTTATGGGATCCCGAGTGTCAGGGCCAACCCTGTCTCCACCTTCTGGGGACTCTTTCCCTGGGAAGAGGGATATGACCAGACGGCCGCGGAGTATTCCGCGGAAACACCCAATGAAGAAACTCCTCAGGTTTCAACCACCGGAGGAACAAGAGTCGCGGTCCAAACCCACAACGAGTCGGTGCACCCGGATCACGTACGCCACGCCCTCGAGGAGGTGTCAAGCACCGTGAGGCTAAGGGCCAAGCACTCTATAGGCGCTGGAATACTAAACGAGAATAGGATGTCTCTCAATCTTGAATAAAACATATTAATCTCTTCTCGCAGAACTAATTCATTCATAGGATAGATTTCACCTAACCCTTCTCTTTTTTATATATACCAGGAGTTACTATGTTCACCTATGATGGATTAGAAATTAAGTTATTATTGCGATAAGAGATTAGGAGCACTAAAGATGAGTACCAAATTCCATTTTTAATTTTTTTTTCTACTCACCAAATTTCATTTCTTTTGTTTTATTTTTACGATCCGTTTTCTGTCGAGCATCTCTCTTTGACTCACATGATGGCCATGACTCCGGACCACCCTTTGATTGGTATAAGGCGCCGGAGTCGTGAGGGATCTTACTTTGGGATTTCCCGGTTGGTAAAAATGTGAATACCACTAATTTTTCTCGACCGGTCAAGGCAGAATCCCTAGGTTGGAGAAGGGAAGATTTTGATTGTACCGTGGGCCTATAGAGATGCTTGACAAGCGGGTCCAATTGATTGTGAATGTTTTACTGGCACCGGAATTTGTATGTCTCTTTAGATTTTGGCTTTACCGTAAGGTTCCGAATATCCACTTCGCACGGTGACACCCCTTAGTTAGGGTCAACGACTTATCCCGCTCTCTGGGAAACATTTTTACTTGTCCTTGATGATTGATCATAATGTTCGAAAATTAATCTTTTTGCTTGAACAATCAACTAATTGGTTGAAATTTGAACTAATTAGTAAAAAATTCAAGTTTTCGTTGAAGATTCATAATTATAGTTGAAAATGTAACAATTTTGTTGTAAATTAATTTTTTTTTTTAATTCAAATTGTATACGGGTTTTAAAATTCAACTACTTCTTCGGTAGAAAATTATTCTATTTGGTGAAAAATTCATTTTTTTGCCTGAAAAATTAACTATTTAATTGAAAATGTATCTTTTTGGTAAAAAATCCAACAACTCAATTGAAAGTTGAATACTACTTTAGATTAAATTAATATGTTGTTAAATTCAATATGCATGTTTTTGATTTTAATCCAGTCGTCACTAATACTTCTGTATGCATTAAGAGGTTCCCAAAATACCTTTTGTTTAAAAGGTAAAGAAATTAGACTTCACATTTGTTAACAAGAAATCTTCCAGGTCTAATTGTAATTGGAATGACTGGAATTTGATATGGAAAACTAGAAAAATGTGCAACTGTAAAAAAATTTTTAAATCGAAAACAGAATTTTCTTGGAAAGCAGCGCATGGAGACCCTGAATATATAAATAATTTCAAATCCATTGATCCATGGCAATTTAAAGAGTCTAAAAGATTCTAGTTTTTCTTAACTTTGTTCAAACAATCAGAAGACAATATTTTTAAATTGGAGACAGGCTACGTCACGTTTACAATGTCAGAATATGACCTTCTTATTGTTTCAGTAGTGATAAGAATGGAATACCATCGCGTCGTTTTAGTAAACTTTTCTATCCTTCACGTTTTCCATGTTTTTAAATTTTTTTAAATTATAACGTACATTGATAAATAATTTTTTTTTACCAAGCAATTAGTTTTCCACTATTGAATTAGCAAATATCTCGACTACTCGATTTGGTAATTTACTGCTAATCTTTAGTGGATCACTTTTCGCTAATCAAATCTGTAAAATTTCACTAGTAATTGGTTAAATTTTATCAAGTTTGATTTAGAGAGCAAAAAAGCTCAAAAACTTCAATTTACTTCTTGAAGCACTGAAGTTGGTACTTATTCCCCTCATGTGTGATTCAGAAAATAGATTTTTTTGAAATTTTGTTATTAATCTCTGGCACACAATAAACAAATACAAAAATAATGCCACAAATATTACAAATACAGAGTTATTAGGGTGATGTACTAGTTATAAGAAAAAGCTAGCAGAAGTTGCGTGCTACTACCATAGGAAAAAAAGACGTTTTTGTAAATTTTATTCAGTATTACTTTTTGAATATCAACCCCATAAGTCTGTTTTATATGGTCGCAAAAGATACCCATAAGTGAAAAGATGTATTTTGCGAGTTTTTGACGCTAATATGATTTTTTCGGTTTTTAAAATACAAAGTGGTTCTAGTACATGAAATACTACTTTTGAGTGATAATTGGATCTTGAGATAAATTGTTTTAAGAATTTATTATCGCATTCAGCAATTTTCTCTCAAAATAGAGATAGAAAGTCGCGCTTTTTCCCGCTTTTTGAACTTACTTTCAACTTTTTAATTAGACTCAGTTGATAATTATTCAAGTTAACGAACATAATTGCTTAAACAATTAAGCATTATTTCTGATAATATTTTCTTTGAATAATTTACTCAGAGCGAGGTCATAATTAATGCAGTTCAGCAATTTTAATTGTTTTAACAATTTATTATTGTTTATAACTATCTTCTCCTATATTAATGCCAGAAAGTGTCGGTTTCTTCTCTAATTTTTAACTGTGCTTTGGCTTTGCAGTCATCAAGAAATAATAAATAAACATTAGAAAGAATCATTTTTTAAACAATCTCTTTTTTCTTTCTGAATATATTTTTCTGATATAAAAGAGATATTTGTAAAATTGATATCTGATCTTAATTTCCCTCTGTCTAGCATTGCTCTAAGTTATCAATAATAATAATAATTTGTTTAAACAGGTATTTTCGCTCAACTGCCTCAACTTTTACCACACTTTTAGTACAAAGTGAACAAAGAGTTGAAAATTCCACATAAAAATTTAGAGACACCTCAGAGTATCTTTTGCATAAGAAAAAAGCAATAGAAATAAAATAACCTTCTTTAGGCACTTAATTGCATATTTATTCAAGCTGATGCTCATTCAAGGCAAATATTTTTCAACGATTCCTAATAGGATTTTAAAACAATGTAAAGGATTTTAAGGGAACCATAAAAAATATTTCCCCCCCCCCTCTTATTGTACGTAGATTATGATTTCCAGAAATAATAAGATATGGGACTTGAAACTTTTTGTATTTAAGATATTACATGCTTTGCAGGATGAAAACTTCATTTTCAAAATTTCCTGATTTTTCCCGGAATAATTTTTTATTTTCCCTGACCATTAACATTCAAATAACAAAATTTTATTCTTGTGATATTTTCAACATAGGATCTTTTATAAATGGAATAAAAGAATATTTTAAATACAAATTTAAAATTTCCAAAATAATTTATTTATTTCCAACAAAAAAAAGACTTTTCTATAATAAAAGATGACTTTTTAAAAAAATACTTGAATTCTCAACAAAATAATTAAATTTCAAACCTAAAAGGTTAATTGTCTTCAAGAAAGTGTAATAGTTGTTATTTCGACCAAAAAGGACGAAATTTCACACACAAAAAAATGAATTTTAAAACAAAAAGGACAAATTGTCAACAAATGAAGATTTTAGAGTTATGAAAGAAAAAAAAGTTCGTTTGAATTGTTGAACATTCAAGCCAAAAGGCTGATTTTGTCTGGACACTGAATTGAAAATTGAATTTTTGAAATTTTTGAAATGACATTGAAAATTGAATCTTCAGCAAAAAATTAATTTTCTACAAAATAGTCCAATTTTTAACCAAACAGATAAAACTATTTCAAAAAATCAATAAGACAAATTTTCAAAAAAAATAGTTGAATTTTCAACAGAACAGTTGAATTTTGAACCAAAAAGGATGACATTTCAACAAAATTATTGAATTTTCAACGAAACATTTGATTTTTACCCAAGGAAGATGCAATTTTTACTAAAATATGTAGATGAATTTTTAAATTGAAAACACAAATATCCAAAAAAATAGTTGAATTTTCAGCCAAAAAATATTTCAGTCTGACTTTTCAATATCAAAATACGAGTTTTAAATAAGAAGTAAATTTTCTACGAAGATAGATGAATTTTCAACCCAAAAAGAGGAATTTTCGAGAAAACAGTTGAATTTTCAGCCAAAATTTTTATTTTGGTGTTGGAAACTGAACTGGAATCTTCTTTGGATGAAAATTTAGCTCTTTTTTAAGGATTTTTTTTGCACCTGTTTTAGAAGAAATCCCATCTTTCTAGAATAAAAATGCAACTGTTTGGTTGAAAATTCATTTTTTTTTTAAGTTTTCTTTTTATTTTAAAATTCCCCTGTTTCAAGAGAAATTTCATCTTTCTTGGATAAAAATGTAACTATTTGGTAGATAAATCAACTGTTTTGTTAAAAATTCATCCTCTTTGGTGGAAAAAATTCGTCTTTTTGGATTCAATTCAATTCTTTTTCGTAGAAACTTTTTGCTGAAAAGTCATATTTTTTTGTTTGAAAATTCAATTCCTGTAGAGAAAATGCACCTCTTGGATTAAAGGTTTAACAATGTAGATAAACTTTTATTTTTTTCTTGAGTGCCTCACTATGACACTTTTTTGTTGAGAATTTATCTTTTTGGGTTAAAATTTAACTATTATGTTAAAAATTTAATTATTTCGTTGAAAATTCAAGTATTTTGTTAAAAAGCCATCTTTTACAGTAGAAAAGACATTTTTGTGTTTAAAGTAAATTAATAAATTTGAAAATTGTAAACTTGAATCTGAAATACTGTTTTATTCCGTTTATGAAAGATTCTGTGTTCAAAGTATTACAAGATTAAAATGCTGGTATTTGAATATTAAATATCAAGGAAAACGAAAAATTAGTCAAGGAAAAATCAGGGAATATAATCAGTTTCTTATAATGATTTTTCTAGAATAGCGACAATTAGCCCAATCCGAATTTCTGATATTTTTTCATAAGATTGTAACGAGCATAACAGTAAGTTGCGAACCTATTGAAAAGTTTTTGAATTCTGAAAAAAAATTTAAACCCAAAAAATTTTCAAACAAAAATGTAATAAGTAGGCGTTGTGCGAGTTTTTTTTCAATGCCACTCGTTTACCATTGTCACGTTCAAATCTGGTCTACTCTTGACATTTTCAAGGAAAGTGAATAAAGATTTTCTATCTCGCATCAAGAAAAACACGTTTTACGAAACAGTTTATTTCTTCCGATTCATTTGCCGACCTAAATGTGGATAATAATTTTTGTCAATAACATGATAGTGACTTAGTACATAACCAAGTGCGACACGCATGCAAAATCTTGTTAGTTCCGGCTCTGGATGTTCTTTTTCGAAAAGCAGTACTGGCACTTTAGAAAAATGAAGACGTTCATTTTAACTTCGATTTTCATATTTGTGATATCGTTTCACTCTGTTCGTAAGTCGAATATTATATACTACCAAATTAATCATACAGTGAAATATGTTACATCCAAATATCGATTATATTAAATTTTATTTCATATATATTATCATTTTTGTAACATATGTTAGAAGAAAATCCCGTGCAAGCTGTAATAATTAATTTTTTTTTTACAAATCTTGTTACAGCATGGACTTTAATTTTTGCCAAAATACTTTAAAAAGATTTCAATGCAATCTACTTGGGTAGGAAGAAATTGAAAACTTTCCCAACATGTGTCGGAATGTTTGAAACATATGTTTGAACAATTTTCAGTTCTAACTGTAATAATTTTTTTTGCAAATCGGTAGTAGATTAGGAGCGGAAATTTTTGTCGAAATATGCTTGAAATATTTGAATTCAATCTTTACGTGTACAAAAAAATGAAATTTTTTCCAAAAGTCGCGTTGGGTCTCGAAAGTATCAGAATTGCAGGAAAGATAAGAAGTGGCATGAGTCTTCAGGCGGGGAAAGAGGCTGACACACGTCACGGTCTCACAATCATTGTACCGTATCTTTTTCGTTCAGTGACATCTTTACGGCTTTTTTGAAAGATGTTGGATTTAATTGACCCAATTATTAAAATTGTTCAGGAAGATTTTCGTATTAGCATTAGGGTCTTAAGAGAAGTTACATATATAATTACAAACATGCATTTGATAAAAAAATGAATTGGCAAACGTTTCGACCACGGATAGGGGTCCTCCTCAGTGCCAGAAATTTAATTGAAAAATAAACTTAAAATTAAATCTTTAGTATGCAATATTTAGTAGAAAAAGGAATTCATGCATCAATTTAGCACTTCTATGTCGTGCAGCTCCTCTCTCTCTCTCTCCGGCTGTCTCCGTCTTTCTCTCCGCGTAGAGAGAGAGAGAGAGAGAGAGGACCCCTATCGGTGGTCGAAACATTTGCTAATTCATTTATTTATAAAATGCATGGTTGTAATTATATATGTAACTTCTTATAAGACCCTAATGCCAAAACGAAAATCTTCCTAAACAATTTTAAAAATTGCGTCACTTAAATCTGACATCTTTCAAAAAAGCCGTAAAGATGTCACTGAACGAAAAAAATATGGTACAATGATCACGAGACAGTGACGCGCGTCAGCCTCTTTCCCCGCCTACAGACTCACGCCACTTCTTATCTTTCCTACAATTCTGATACATTCGAGACCCAACGCGACTGCGAAATGTTAGTCAACCACTTGAATTGTTAATCATCATTAAAACCTGATGTTTTAATTTTTTTGTAAATATTTTTTCGGTATCTTAGAATGTTAATGTAGTGAAGGCCTTTCCCGGTTTTTTGATGAATTTATTTTAATTTTGTCTTCGAATCGGATCCGAGTCCTTTTCAAGGCGTAGTTCTGTAGAGGATACAATATATCGTAAAAAGAATTATTTTTAAAAAATTTTCGACTAAAACTAGAATTAAAGTAATACTATTAAGTAAATGAATTGTGCAAGTTTGTTTCAAGTTTGCAATTGTTCAAGTCCACATGAAAGTGGCAAAACTGCGGCAAATCTCTCAGGATTATTTGTCACATCTGCGGCATCTCTCACCCGCGGCAAGTCTCCCCAACGGCGGCATCTCTCGCCCAAGAATATGTTCTCACTAGTTGCTTGCCGCAGTTTTGCCACTTTAATGTGGACTTGAACATTTTTCCCGGATGAGAGATGCCGCTGAGGAGACTTCCTGCGGGTGAGAGATGCCGCAGATGTGACAATTAGTCCTGTGAGGTTTGTTGCAGTTTTGCCATTTTATATGGTCTTGAAAATTTTTTCCGGATGAGAGATGCCGCCTGGGAGACAATAAGTCCTGGGCGACTTGCCGCAGTTTTGCCATTTTTATTTGGACTTTAAACATTTTTTGGAGGAGAGAGATGTCACTGGGAGACTTTCCACTGGCGAGTGATGTCGCAAAAATGTCAATTTCACTGTGAGAAATGCCGCGCGGGAGAGAAGCCGCTAGATAGAGATGCCGCAGTTGTGACATGCTGCAGATGAGACTTGCCGCAGATGTGACATGCCGCGGATGTGACATGCCGCAGATGTGACATGCCGCAGGTGTGAATTGCCGCAGAGAGACTTGCCGCATGTGAGATGATATGGACGCGAATTTTCGACAAAATAAATCATTTTTCAAGCAAATGATGAATTTTTAATTAAAATGATGATACTTTACCTAAAAACAAAATTAACAAAAAAATATCTTTCAACCAAGTAATTAAATTCTTCAAAAATGGAATAGTTAAATTTTTAGGTATCAAAGTTAATTTTCCATAAAAAAAGCAAATTTTCAACCAAAGCGATGAATTTTCAACAAAAATCATGAATCTTCAACTGGAATAGAAGAATTTTTAACCAAAAAGATTAATTTTCAATTACGAAGATTAATTTCTACTAAAAAAGACGAATTTTCAACACAATACATGAATTTTCAAATAAAAAAGATAAATTGTCAAACAAAAATTAAATAGTTAGATTATCAGTTGAAAAAATTAATGTTCAACCGAAGAGATAAATTTTTAACTAAAATTATGAAATATTCCATTCAAATATTCAACACTTGCATTTTAAAAAAAATATAACTTACAATAAAAAAATTAATGTTGAAAAAAATAGTTACGTTTTCCAACAGAGTGATGAATTTTTAGGTATAATGATGAATCTTGAACTGAAATAGTTGAATTTTAAACCAAAAATATGAATTTTTAACTCAAATGCTGAATTTTTATCACATAGCACACGCTGAGTACCTAGAACACATACTATCGGGGTGTCCGACCCACGCGGGAACGACGTATATCTACAGACATAATGCGGCCCTAAGAGTGCTTTATTACCATCTTTGTCGCTCTTACGGTGTTAGCCGCGACCCTGCCCTGCCGAACGTTCCAAGGGAGATAGAGTCAATTGTCCAAAACGAGAAGTGCCAAATATACTGGAACTACGATTTTCGGGCAGCAGTCTCCGTTGCGCACTCGAGGCCTGACATTGTTCTCCAAGACTTCGAAAAGCGAACTATATTCGTGATCGAATTCTCGGCTCCGTTCGAATACAGCATCACTGCAAAGGAGAAAGAAAAAGAGGACAGGTATCAAGAACTTAAAAGAGAGCTGCAACGACTGTACCCAAAATATTCGGTACAAGTAATTGTCCTTGTGATAGGTGCTCTCGGAGGTGCGAAACTATGACTGGTTCGTAACCTTAAAGCCATACACCTGCGTGCCAAAAATATGCCAAGGCACTTGCGAGATGGATGCAGAAAGCTGTCATCCTTGGGTCGCTTCGTGCCCTCAAGACACACGAGGGTTTCGCCGGCCTGTCGTTGTGATTTTGTCGTTGCCTATGACCACCCATCTCACGGTTGTGAGACGTGGCCATAGGTGTGATTTACCGCGGTTCTACGGGGGCTATTGACATTTTTTAGATGGCAGTTGCTCTTAGTGGGACCCTGCGGTGGCTGTTTAACTTTTTTTTAAATATATATATATATATATATATATATATATATATATTCGGTATTCGGTTTTGATTCCTTGGGATTCGAACCGAAGGGCCTATGACAAAGCCACCGGACGCGTCCTCGGGTTGCGGATAGAGGGTCCCTGTACCAAGCGTTTCTGCTGAATATGGTTACAATAATTAATAAGCAGTCGCGGATAATTGTCCAGGGATGGTCCCGAAGGAATAACCCCCAAGCTGAGGCGTAACAACCGTGCCGAAAGCTGAATGGCACCTGGGTGTGGTGTCTCAAACGGTGACTCTGGGATACCGGGCGACCTCTCACAGTATCAGCCTTATCCTTGCACGCGGGGCTCTACAAGGATGGACTAACCCTTTTCCCTAGCTGCTCGTGGGAACAACAATGACAACACCAAACATAGTTGTAGGAAGTGCGGTTCAAAACAATCGAACGCGCAGGGCTCCCGACAATGGGTCGGACAACAATGCCGACTACCCTAGAGTTGGGGGAGCCAATCAAGACGGAGTCAATGCGATTGACCGGCGGAATCTCGTTACTTTTGAGTGGACGGATCGACTCAGGGACGACCTGCTGGAGTGCTATGATACCAGTATGGCCCCTGAACGAAAAGGTTATATGGCGCGACTGCATGCTCTGTGGTGCGAGAAACACCCAGAGCTCTCGGATTTTTCGCAAAAACGGCTGCGAAACCGTGCCGAGGACCTCCGGAAAAGGGGTTATATAAGCGGAGCGCCTACACAACCGCAGCCAGAACAAGCCGGCAACAGAGAAAAAGAGGCGACACTGAGACCAGCCTCGAACAGGCATCCAATAGAGGGAGAACGATGCTTCAAGACCCGGAGAAACATCAACATTCAGGTTTCTCCCAAGTTCAAAGATCTGACTGAACTGGATGATGAGCTTCGTGGAGATTTTTCCGAAGAATCCGACCTCTGGACTATCAATTGTAGTGTGTACAATGCAGCGAGAACTTTGGCAGATGCAAACCGTAAAACAAAACCAACGGTTGATCATAAGACCAAAAGACGAATGCATCAACTTAGCACAAAGATAGGCTGGGCAAGACAGTACGCGTCCCGCATTCAGTGTGTGATTGACTACATAACATCTGGCAGGACTTTCACTGCCAAGGTTCGACAGTACACGCGCGAACTGCGGATCCGTCATCACACAATCAATAAGTCAAAGCTACTGACCATCAGGCAGCATATTGTTGACAGAATACGAGTACTATCTGACGCTAGGAGAAGTCTAGAGCGGAGAGAGAGGTGGGTCAGAGAAAATCAACAGTTTTCGTCTGACCCATCTCGACTCTTCCAAGACCCTCCAGCTACTGTCGACCATCCGCCCAAACCAGAGGAGGTCGAAGCATTTTGGAGAGAAGTCTACGAAGTCCAACATCCACTTAAAGAAGACTCAAAGAACATAAACAGCTTCAAGGAGCTGTGCAATGCCCTCATCACAGCTGAGGAGGAATGCCCACCTATCACTACCGAGGAGGTGAAAAACGTATTAAGAGGCATGAAGAACTATTCCGCTCCGGGACCAGATGGCATCAAGACCTTCTGGTGGAAGAAGTTTCCTTCAACCCACCAGCATCTGGCCCGAATTTTTACCTCATATCTAAAGTCGGAAGAGCCTATTCCGGGGTGGTTGGTGGAAGGGCGCACAGTGCTCCTGCCGAAGACGGGCAACTTAGCTGACCCTAAGAATTACAGGCCAATAACTTGTCTGAACACACTGTATAAGATCTTCACAGCTATCCTAAATGATAGGATTGTTCGGACAATTGGACCTGTATGGCGAGAGATGTATGAACAACGTGGCTCAAAGAAAGGCGTAGCGGGATGTCGGGAGAACTTGCTCATCGATAGATGTGTCTGTAAAGACGCAGCATACTATCAGCGGTTTCTATCGATGGCCTGGATTGATTACCGGAAAGCTTTCGATTCAACCTCCCATAGACTTATCATCTGTCTGTTAGAAAGCCTAAAGGTTCATCCACACATCGTGAGGTGCATAGAGACATTAATGCCGCTTTGGAAAACCAGATTTACTATCTCATCTGGAAAACATCGTGTGATCACTAACAGTATCACCTTTCAGAGAGGTGTATTTCAGGGCGACACCATGAGCCCTCTCCTCTTTTGCCTCACATTATTGCCACTATCTCTCGCACTTCGCCATTTCGAAGGGTATCTCTGCGGAAAACCTGGAAACCGAAAGCATAAGGTCACTCATGTATTTTACATGGATGATCTTAAGATCTATGCTAGGAATCAAGAGAAACTACATCTAGCTCTGAAAATTGTCAAAGAGTACACTCAAGAGATTGGAATGGAATTCGGGTTAGAGAAATGCGCCAAGGTTAATTTGAAGAAAGGAAAACTTAATGGCATCCCCGAAGATCCTGAGCTCGTTGACAGAAGCGCTATACGACACCTTTGCGCTGGAGAGACCTATACATACCTGGGCGTGCCACAGAGCTGCATTCAGGACGCGACATCTATAAAGGATACTCTTCGATGCAGATACAAACGTCTCATCCGGCAGATTTGGTCTTCCGAACTGTCGGCGAGAAACAAAGTATCTGCAACGAACATGCTTGCCGTCCCGGTAGTACTCTATTCATTTGGAGTGGTTCCATGGACGAAGGACGAGCTCAGATCCCTTGATATCGGGACGCGAAAGGTTTTGCACATGAACAAGAGCATGCACCTTAAGTCTTCTGTTCCGCGACTTTACATATCGCGCCGCCTAGGTGGTCGCGGAATACTGAATCTTGAATGTCTTCACAACAGACTCATTCTGGGTACAGCACATATAGTTGCAAATGGACAAGACCCTCTTCTTAAAATGGTCAGGAAACACGAAGAAGTGGGAAAAGGGGCGTTTCTGTACAAAGCAGCGGAGGAGGCTGCTGAAACACTCGGCCTTGACTTCAATATTAGGGGTGAGCAAAATGCATCAAATCTTATCCATCTTGAATACTCACTCCTGAAGGCCCGGATTAAGAAAGCACAGGAGAAAAACTTCCACGAACAGCTCCTCGACAAGAGGATGCACGGCATCTTCCACAGAAATGTGGAAGATCAGTCGATGTCGTATGAGCTAACGTTTGCTTTCCTTAGATCACCCGGATTGAAGTCGGGCACGGAGGGCTTCATTTTGGCATGTCAAGACGGTGTCATTTCCACTCTAGCATACCGTCGCCACATTTTGAGCCAAGCCATTCCCGATGATAGTTGCAGAGCGTGTCATGCACACCCCGAGCATCTAGGACACATACTATCTAGTTGTCCAACTCATGCGGGAACGACCTACATCCAAAGGCACAATGCGGCACTAAGAGTGCTTTATTACCATCTCTGTCACTCTTATGGCATTATCCCAAATACCTCTCCGCTAAACGCTCCTAGAGAAATAGAGTCAATTGTCGAAAATGAGGGGTGCCGCATATACTGGAACTTCATATTCTCGACAATTGTTTCTGTTGCGCACTCGAGGCCTGACATAGTTCTCCTTGACTTCGAGAAACGAACCATGTTCGTTATCGAATTTTCGGCACCAGCTGAAAAAAACGTCACAGCCAAGGAGAAAGAAAAGAAAGAGAGGTATAAAGACCTTATAAGGGAGTTGCGACAGTTATACCCGGAATATTCTGTTAAGCTAATCGTCTTGATCATCGGCGCTCTTGGA
>CAKNYM010052044.1:199839-265333 GCA_932195095.1 Andricus curvator
CACTTCTTTTCGAGCTGAGCAGGCTCTACCAAGGCTTCAAAGTCCATATTGTAATTCTCATAATCGGCTGTCTTGGAGGTATGAAAGTTTCATTTATTAGCCAGCTCAGCAAGATTCCGGCTTTCCAGCGTCAGGCTCATTCCATCGCGAACCGCATGCAAAAGGTTGTTCTTCTGGGATCACTTCATCTGGTCCGTCAACACTGTTCCTCATAACATCCTACAAAGATTGGTAGCTCTAAAAATGTATCCAGAGGTGAAACTTCATCTCCAACTGTCCCGTCTGCCGCGTAAGATTATCCGCGGCTAGAGACCTGACTCCAAGGAACAGTGTTGCCCGATGTTATCTCGCGTGAATTTCCCGCTCTTGCTTACCTTCTAGGACAGAAGGAGCAGAAGCGGATGACGTACACGTTCCAGTTGCTTCGGGATTGGTTGCTTTAAAGAACCATGATCGTAGCTTCCGGAGCCTACAACTTCTCACATAATAAAATAGCCTCCTACCCGCAGAACTAGAGAACGATTTCGAGAATGACATCGAGGCAATGGCTGAGGGCGAGTCATATAAATACCTGGGTATTCTCGAATCCAAGGGTATTCAGCATACAATAAACACCTATGCCATCCCTGTCATCACGTATTCCTTTGGGCTCATCAAATGGTCGAACACCGACCTCGAACGATTACACAGAATCATCCGCGTAGAAATGACGAAACACCGAATGCACTACAGTAATTGGGCGATTGAACGGGTATTTCTACCACGACATAGAGGGGCTAGGGGCATTGTAGATGTCAGGAAACTGTATGAGTCACAAGCTATACAGTTGCGAGACTATTTTAACAGCAAGCGAGGTGTTACGCTATACGACACGATCTGTAAAGCGGATCTTGAATACACGCCCTTGAATTTGTCCTCAGAGAAGGCCTTGCATATCTGGGCAGAAACCATAGAGGAATTAGAAACACAATGAAAACAGAAAGCCAACCACGGCGCACACCCCGAAACGTTAGATCAATATGAAGTGGATAGTGAGGCATCCTATATTTTTTTGAAAAGGGCGTTCTGTATCCAGAAACGGAATGATTCGTCATTGCGATTCAGGACTGGGTTGTCAACACCAGAAATTATCGCAAATACGTGTTCAATCAAGACGTGGTTGATCGGCGCCGATTATGTGGAGATACCAACGAATCCATCGAGCACTTTATTGATGGTTGTCGCGTAGTGGCTCAAAGAGAATATACGCACAGACATAATGATGTGGCGGGCATTATACATCAACAACTTGTCCTAAACCTAGCACTCTTAAATGAATGGATGCCTTTCTATAGATACATTCCAATGCCCGTTTTAGAAAACGAAGATTACATCTTATGTTGGGATGTTACTATCCAGACGGATCATTACATCCGAGCCAATCGACCCGACATCATGATGCGAGAAAAAAAGGTGGAAGAGTCTACATCATCGACATTGCTTGTCCACTTAACCTAAATTTGCAGGCAACCTATACAACCAAGATCCATAAGTATAGCGAGCTAAGGCATGAAGTAAAGACAATATGGAAGAATGTGAAACATGCATCTATTCATCCTATTGTGATTTCAGCTACAGGCAATGTGCACGCAAGGTGCACTAAACATCTTGAACATTTAGGAGTGAGTAGGGTACTGGCAGCAGCTCAGAAGGCTGTTTTATTGAACACCTGTCGCATTGTGAGAAATTTCCTAGAACATCAGGAAACAAGTGACTAAAAACCTGTGAAGTAGCAGATGGTAGCTCTAAGAAAGCATCCAGAGACGACTGTTGTCACCTCCAACGCTCGTGGCCGCTCTGTAAGGATAACAGCGGTAAAAGACGAACTCCAAACTACATTATGTTTCTAATTTTGTACCTACAACATCATCACAGAAGATTTCAGACATCGTATTATATTAATTTATAACATCCTCATCTCATCGGTCACTTGACTTAGTCTGTGCCTATGATGAAAAACCGGGTACACCCGAGAAGAAGATTGAAAAAAATATATATAATAATAATAGCGTCCTACCTAAGGTGTTCTTGCGTTGGCGTCGCGGTAGGGTTTCAGCTTCCTTCTAATGACTTTGACGGATATGTTGGCTGTAGCATTGCTACTGATGGGGTTTCCCATGCCAGGCAGACAGAGAACGAAAAGGAAAGGGCTCAGAGGAACACCAAAACCCATAAATTGTCATGGAGAGTTTAATAAATATTCTGAACGCTTTTCGTTTCTCGAGGATAGTCGGGGCGCCCCTGGAGCCACCGCTGGGCACACAGCATGCGGGACGGTGGTGATGTTTTAGCGCAACATAATGATGATTCAGCATCACTAAATCCTCCATAGGCAGACGGCCTAATTCCATCAGAGGCAGAAGCAGAGGTTAAGCAAACAATAAGGCGATTAAAATAGGCATACAATATGAACAGAGATGTTATGCGTCTTTCTTTTTGGCAGAGAAAAGTAAGCAAAGTGTGAGGAGAGAACAACATCGACTCTTCTTACTTCAGTATCCAGAGCTAGCCACGAAAATAAATGAGCAGGATATAGCAGACCGAAAACGCTCAGTATATGTAAACAGATTGCTTTCGGGTGTTGAAATAGCTGCCATCAAATGGAAGTGGAACAGCAGTTTCCTATTCATGAATTCCCTTTGGAAGATTTGGACGACGAAAACCTGATTGAAGCTGAAGGCCCAGGTGCTAGGGAGAATGTACATAAAGTACCGGATCCACTAGAACCAAATTCGGAGATTAATAACGATGATGTGGACAGTGAAATCCCAGAAAAAATACAGCATCTTGAGAGGAAGTTTGGTCATGCTTTACTAGAGTTCAAACAGGTAGCACCAACACAAAGGAATTCTCTGCCCAAGCTGAATATCACAAAAGATCTGCGTGCACTAATAGAACACCTAAACAGCAGGTTTTTACGTATGCATTTGAACGCAACACAAACTGCGTTAAGGCTCTTGTATATTGTGCAATTGTGGCACTCGTTAGAACGTTGGACTGCAGAACTAGGCGTAGAAATTCAGTCCTAGACCTAGGAAGGAATCGAGATCCAATATGGAAAATCAGGTTGGATATGGATGTCAGCAAAGTAAGGTGCGAATTGGGTCCATTGTCTGAATATAAGAAAGGAAAATAGAACCAGAAAGCTGATACACCATGTTACTAAAATCATCTACCCTCGGTGCACCGAGAAAATGACACTAGCAATATTGGATCAGATCATAGACTCCCAACGGCAGAGACTTGATGTTCTTACTGCTAGACTGCGTCGGACAAGAGAAACAGTGCAAGAAGGCTACACAATCGAACCTTTAAAGCAGATAAAAGAAGGTTCTATCGTGAACTGAGTGTAAAGAAAGCAAGACACCGATGTTCCTCAATTGGAAAACATGAGTAACTACTAGTCGGGTGTTCTAGGGGAAAATGAACAGAAACCATTTAGACGCTCCGTGGCTCCAACTAGAGAATGGAAGAGCTAGCAATAACCCTGAAATGGAACTGACTAATATCACAGCAAGTAATTGGAAAGCTCCAAGTCCAGACAAGATAAACTTGTTTTCAGAAGATCATCTAACTCCCAGATGTGATGCCAGGCTTTATGCTCAAAGGTACTATGCTGATCTTGTCTAAAAAACAGACGCTTATGTCATCCCTGTTCTCACGTTCTCCTCTGGGCTCATTAAATGGTCTGGCACCGACCTTGAAAGTTTAAATAGAACCATCCGCGTAGAAATGACGAAGCACCGAATGCACCACAGTAATTCGGCGATTAAAAGGTCAGTTCTTCCACGACCCAGGGGGGGGGGGGGCGGTTTAGATGTCAAGAAGCTGTAAGTCACAAGATATACAGCTGCAAGACTTTTTTAACAGCAAGCAAGAGTCCTACGTTTTCGGAAATGACCTTATTTTTTCACGTTTTTGCACGTGCGCAATATTGTTTTTTCATTCTTCAAGTGATGTTGAACATTAAATCTTGAATATCTCAAAAAATGTGGCGAAAGTACCTAAAAGTGCAGAAGCAATATATTTTAATAATTTATCAATATATTTTGATGCGTTGTTTATAAATATGGTAATGACGTATCGTTTGTATTTGAGTTATCATAATTTAGTTTGAGCATATATTCATGACTACGAGTATTTACACCACTACGCCACCTCATTCATGATATTCCGTGAATTTTGTTAGATCTCCATTTTATAATTACGGGATACATTTTCAACAAATTATCATAAAATAAATTAGATAAATGATAAAAATTGATAGGAAAGTCGTTGTGCGCATGCGCGCGCGTATGACAGTCTAGTAAAATATGTTTCCCGTAAACCTTATCAAGAAATTACAAGAATTAGCCAAAGTTACAACTTTTTGTTGCGAGAAAAAAGATGCCCAATTCAATTTCATATAAGCCACTGGCATACGCCGTTCAGCGAGAAAAATGTGTAGGCGGTTATAGAATTCGACCTCTCAATTAAAGTTACAATGTTAGTAGATAAGAAGGCTGCGTTCTGGACCAATTAGTATTAGTGCGTGTCTGTGTGAGGTAAGCCTGTGTGCGTGTGTCTGTGTGAGGTTGACATCGAGACCGTTCTAGAACATTCCTTGATGACGTCACAGATAATATTGCGCAATTGTGCCAGCTAAATTCATGTAACAACAGGTTCAAGGTTATTTCTTATCTCAAGCATGTCGCGTAAATCCTTTCAAGGTTACATTTTGCTTTGTCCTGGCAATTTGTACTGCGTCATATAGTTATTGCAAGAAAAACAATGATGATTTATTGCTTCCTTAGAGATAACATATTTATTTAATGCGCCAAAAGGTGCAGGTGTATAGATGAAATTTGATACCGAGGGCTATGCATGACATCCTGTTTTGTCTATAAATTTGATTATTGCTTCCTTATAGATAACATATTCAACTGAAAAATTCCTGCCTTTATTTAGTGTGCAAATAATTCGTGAGAAACATTTTTCTGCAGTCTAGAACCTTCTAGAACTCAAAGAGGTAGATATATTACTATTAGAGAACATTCTTGATGACTGTATCAAATTATACTGCGCAATTTCTGAAAAGCATTTTTTAGTAAACAAGTTCAAGGTTATTTTCAATGACGCATCACATTTTGCGTTGCAAAAAATTATATTCCAAACGTGTCGATTATAATGTAGAACGTTCTAGAACTCAAGGATAAAAAGGAAGATAAAAAAATTAGAAATAACAAAATATTTTGAGTCAATTGAATAATAATATAGGTAAAAAAGTGTCTGAAGGATTCCATATGGTAGGTCATATGTTCGGGATCCTTATCGCTTTATTCTGGTATCGAGTAGCGAGCGAGGACTAGAGAGATAACGTCCAGACTTGTTTAGACGTTTTGATTTCAGAAGCATTCATGCCTCGACAGTCGCAAGCTGCATACATTTCATTAGACTCTGCTTTCGTTCTCTAGAGATCAGTTCTTTTTACTGCTCGCAAAAGTTCGCTTTCTTAGTCGACCCACAAAGTTTGATAATCATTCTTTTGCCATATGCTAGGTCCCGTCAACCTCTCTATGTGTTACATGAAATAAGATACTGCAAACAATTTCGAGACTCAAGAGAGAGATAATACAGCGTGCATTTTATTTCAAGCTTTTTCACACATGCTTTAACTTATATATATTAAGAGTGCACTGTCCGACACTTAT
The DNA here is from genome assembly GCA_932195095.1 of Andricus curvator. Classification (NCBI taxonomy): domain Eukaryota; kingdom Metazoa; phylum Arthropoda; class Insecta; order Hymenoptera; family Cynipidae; genus Andricus; species Andricus curvator. The sequence goes on from CAKNYM010052044.1 coordinate 205,569, forward strand.
CGCTCCTTAACGACACTTGATATAAGGTCACATGCCTTTTTTATTCACAGATATATGCTCGTTTTTCAGGACCTTTTTCATCTCTTATTTAGAAAGGGCAGTTTTGCATATTACACGTTGAAAATTTAAATTTATAAAAAAAGTAAGCTAAATACAAAATAAATATTTTGTTATGTTCAATCATCCACTAAAGCTACTATATAATATAGTTTTTATAGAAATCGAGGATGATTTTATTGCTTTCTGTCTAAATAATTTAATTGAAAGGTTAAAAATTGTATGCAAACGTCTTCAAGGTTATTTGTTATTTTCGGATGACGCATTACATTTTTTACTTCGCAAAACATTATCTTCCAAACGTGTCGAATATGATGTAGAACGTTTTAGAACTTTGTTCCATCATATAATGCAATACTTCAAATTATGCTAGGCAATTTCTGGAAAAAATTTTTCGTAAACAACTTGAAGGTTATTTTAATGACGTATTACATTTTTGCGTTGCAAAAATTATATCCCGAACGTATGGATTATAATGTAGAACGTTCTAGAACATTAAGACAAAGAGGGAAATATATTAATAGACAAGGATAGCAAATGTGCATCTATAAAAGACGCGCTTCGCATATATTTCTCTCAGTTGTCATCCAGCATTTGAGAAATACGCAAGCATGAAAAAAGTAAAGTGAAGTGAACATTGATATAGTGATTTAAAATATTTTTTGAACTGTTTTCATACAACAGTACAGCTTTGTACACTTTAATATATACTTTTTAGACTTTTTAAAAGTTAATTCTTATTATTAACATACATTCAGTGGCATACACGACACCTGGTGTTGAAAATCGGTTAGTGCTCCTTCTTATTATTTGAAATTTACACACAGTGCCGTCCGTTGGAATATTTGTGAAATTGTTTGACTATAAAAGTCACTTCATAGCGAATTTTTTTTTCAGTTGTCCTCTAACCATCCTATGAGAATAATATTCAAAAATGGAATCATTGGACTGTAAGAAGGTTGTCCAGATTTACGATGATGCATATGAAATTTTGAGTTTAAATGCAACATCTTCAGAAATCTTATACTGGAAACATCAATGCACCCAGGATATTCGGAGGCTGAATAAAATTTTGCGACAGGGAAAGCAACATCTATCTCTGGGTGAAAAAAATAAACTACAAGCAACCATTGGCCTGCTGACATCAAAAACAGGATATTCGCAAAACTGCAGAAGAGTGGAACTGGTGTCAATGAGGGCTTGGATAGGAAAGGAGACAGGATCAGATTTCAAGATCTGGAGTCTGCATTTAAGAGTCGAGTGAGAACAGGTTTGATTGTAAATTTAACCCACAAAGATTTAGATACTATTCTCGAAGATTCAAAAACAATGATAACTTGTAGATTAAAAAACGCTTTGAAAAGTTTCGTTGCAGGTTTAAAAACAAATGTTATCCTAGCTGCAAAATTCAGTGTTATAGAAAACGGCCAGGAAATTGAAGAGATTAAATTTTTTAATACTAAAAACGAACTTATTTTACAATCAACTGAAATAAATGAATGGTTTGAAAGTAAAGTCAGAGAGCAACTTTTGATTAAAGTAGAGGATTTCCAGCAAACAAAATCTGGATGGAAATTGAAAGAAATTATAAATTTAAATGTAAACATAAATAAATATGCACCTTTCACAGTAGGCTCATCAACTTTTGTGAGTTTACCTAAATTTATCAGAGACAAAAAAGCAGTCGTAAATATTGAGAACAATGACGAATACTGTTTTCTCTGGTCGGTAATGGCCGCTCTTCATCCTGCGAAAGATCATGTATCTCGCGTCACTTCCTACCCGCATTTCAATTCAGAACTTAAACATGATGGAATCAGTTTTCCCATCACTTTTGAAAATATAAAACAATTCGAGAAAATAAATGAATTGCGCGTCAATGTTTACGGTGTAGAACATGAGGAAAATAGGAAAAAAGATGAGATTGTCCCTCTGTATATAAGTAATGAGAAATCGAAATGTCCCACAATTCACTTGTTAATGCTTGAAAATACTGATTTTGATGACAGCGGAAATAATCCAGTGTATCACTTTGCGTGGATAAAAAATCTATATCGACTCATAAAATCACAGTTTACAAAAGAAAATCGTCGCACATGGTTCTGCGATAGGTGCTTGTGTCATTTCGAAATTGAAAAATCTCTATTGAAACACAGAGTTGATTGTGAAAATTTAAATAGCTGTAGAGTCATACTCCCAACAGAGAAGGAAGGTGGGAACATATTAAAATTTAAAAATCATAGATACAAGGAAAATGTACCATTTGCTGTATACGCAGACATTGAATGTTTGCTGGAACCAGTTACAAATTCTCAAATAGATCAAGCGGCGTATCAAAAGCATATCCCCACAAGTGTTGCATATCATACAAAGTGCAGTTTCGATGATTCAACTTCAGAACCTAAAGTTTATCGGGATAAAGACTGTATTCAATGGTTTATAAACGAATTAAAAGATTTAGCAATTAAAGTGAATTCCCGTTTTCAAAATCCAGTACCAATGGAAAAATTAACAACAAAGCAAAAACAAGATTTTTTAAATGCTAAAGTATGTCACATTTGCGAAAAAGAATTTAAGAAAGATGATGTGAAACATCGTGACCACTGTCACTTCACAGGTAAGTACCGTGGTCCAGCACACAGAAGCTGCAACATCAATTACAAAGACTCTCATGTAATTCCAGTAGTTTTCCATAATTTATCTGGCTACGACTCACACTTTTTTATCAAAGAGTTAGCCAAAAGTTTTGAGGGACATGTCTCTCTACTGAAAATCAATAAAGAAAAATATATCTCATTTACAAAAGATGTTCCAGTAGTCTAGAGAAATTGGCCTCATATCTCAATGACAGAGAGAAAACAATTACGAGAAAATTTTGCAAAAATGACAGTGAATTCAATCTATTAACGAGAAAAGGTGTATTCCCATATGATTACATTGACAGCTGGCAAAAATTGGAAGAAGAGAGTCTACCTCCAAAAGAGGCATTCTATTCAAAATTAAACGATTGCCACATTTCCGATGAAGATTACCAACATACGTGTAAAGTGTGGGAAACTTTTAATTTGCAAACTTTAGGGCAGTATTCAGATTTGTACCTCAAAACCGATGTACTGCTTTTAGCAGACATTTTCGAAAACTTTAGAAAAACTTGTTTTGCAACATATAAATTAGACCCTTTGCACTATTACACAGCACCGGGACTTTCTTTCGATGCAATGCTAAAATACACAGGAATTGAACTACATTTACTAACTGATGCAGAAATGTTGCTATTAATTCAGAAAGCAATCAGAGGTGGTGTTTCACAATGCTCAAACAGGTTTGCAAAAGCAAACAATCGATTTATGGGAGAAGATTTTAATCCATTCGATCCCGAGTCATACATTTTTTACTTTGACATCAACAATCAGTATGTTAAAGCTATGAGTGAATATTTGCCATATCAAGATTTTGAATGGTTTGAAAATTTTGAGAATAATCCAAATTTTTTCAATTTGCCTGATGATTCACCTGAAGGTTATATTCTTGAAGTGGATCTAGAGTACCCAGAAGAGCTTCACGATTTGCACAAGGACCTTCCATTATGTCCAGAACACTTTGTGCGTCCTGGTTCAAAATGTAAAATTCCAAAGTTAGTAACCAATTTGCTACCAAAGAAAAATTATGTACTACATTACCGAAATCTAAAAATGTACTTGAAATTAGGCATGAAACTAACGAAAATTCATCGTGTGCTAAAATTCAAACAAAAGGCATGGTTAAAAGACTATATCGATTTAAATACAGAACACAGAAAAATAGCGACCAACGAATTTGAAAAGAATTTCTATAAATTAATGAACAATTCCGTCTTTGGGAAGACTATGGAAAATGTCAGGAAGCACAAAGATGTTAGGCTTGTGACAAAATGGGAGGGAAGATATGGTGCAAAAGCTCTAATTGCTAAACCAAACTTCCACAGTTGTACCATATTTGATGAGGATATGGTAATCATTGAAATGAATAAAACGAAAATTTTCTTCAATAAACCCATCTACATTGGATTCACGGTTCTTGATATATCCAAAATAATCACGTACGATTTTCATTATAACTATATTCTACCAAATTTTGGAAATTGTGCAAAATTACTATATACAGACACAGACAGTCTCATCTATCATTTCACTGTTCCCAACTTTTACGACTACATTATGTTGAAAACAATACCCATTATTAGAGAGACTTGATGTGTAGTCTAATTGTTATAACTTCTCCATGAAAATTAACCAAATGTCCGTCTTGATCAACTATACGGAGCTGTATATGATCTATTGTCGGCACGGCGACTGGCAGGTAAATGACATGAGATGGTACTTCCACTATCTTATATCCAGGTGGCACTACAGGAAAAAATTCATGAATAGTATGTACTTTCTGGCCATTAATGTATGCACCTGTAGTTAAGCTACACTCAATACTCAAAGAATTCACTTTTATGATTGATACCGGTTGATCAGATTCATGAACTTGTTTAGCTTCTAGTCTGCGTGGAGAGAAACCCAGCAAATGGCCTATAGAATCTTTAGGCTCAAAATTTATATCGTGACTGCAATAAATTTCACTTTTTAAAGTATTATTGTTTGGTTTAACATGAATTTCAATGCCCTTTTTTACTAAGGCATTCTGTAAATAGCGCTTGATGTCACTTATTTCATAACTTCCTGTAGGTATTTCAATTATTTCATTACCTACGTAAAATTTATTTTGGCCAATGTCTACATTGGGTATCGATTCTAAAGTTAGAAATTCAACCAGTCGAAGTGCATAATTTTTATAAGGAGACAACTCAATCGGTGGAAAATAGTGAGCTTCCAGGATTGGAGAAGTTCTCGATAATGTTAGTGTCAATGAATCATCCATGATGACAGCTAGCGTTCAACTGACTTGAAATTGCAAATATCAGCACTTATATAGATTAAACGTACTTTTAGAATTTAATTGATTGCATAGAAATTGGAAACATAAATGTCCACACACGAACGTATCGTAATTTTGATATCTCTCGTGATTATACTTTATGCTACCAACACCGAAATACTTGAAGAGATCCGAAGGTGGCCGAAGATTACCGAAGCTATCGAAATACATTATTTTATCATCAATCTTTTTATAAGCACACCAATGTGTTCCTGGTCGTTTTTTATCATCAAGATTAACAATAGCACATTCATATTTACGCGGTCCACCCTTTGGTAATCCATTTCGCATAAAAACACCTCGAAAATACGGAATCTTCAAAAATTTTGCAAATTTAAGTAAATCTGCATCAGTTAAGGCTCGATGAGGTAGCTTCACTTTGAGTTTTTTGACTTGCATTTAAGTCCTGCTCCTTGTTTATATGGCTTTAGATGAAGCCCTAATCCTTGTCTATATGGCTTCAAGTAAAGACCTTTTCCTAAAGAAATGGCTTTCATCGCTTCATTATGCCGTTTATTCTCTGAAAGTTGTTGTTTTGCCGAATTTGTATCATTCACAGCTTTAGCTATTCCTGCAGCTCCACCAGCTAGCGCCCCGGCAGCACTGAGACCCGCAAAAACGGGTATGAGAAAGGGTAAAATTCCTCCTACTTTGGCCGGTACAGGTAGAATACGAGGTTTATTCACATTTCTTCTTCCACCAGCCTTCATGACAGCTGCGCGTGCGCCTCTGAGTGCAGATTTAATGGCAGTTTGCGCATTATTACTTGAAACCATGGACTTTTTAGCTGCAGCGACAATTTTTCTCAGTGTAGTGCTGGGTTTTTTATTCTTGAGACCCATCCCCAATTTTGACTTCATCTTCATTGCGTTGGTTATTCCCCAAGCAGCCGCCTTTTCACCTATGCCTGCGTCCTGAGCCAAGACACGTTTCCAAGCCTTCTCAGCTAGTACACTGTCAGCTGAGTTTCTGGCCTCTATATTTTCTCTATTTTGTGAGTAGGCTATATCGTGCTCTTTGCAAGCTTCGTCCAGTGGATTGATTCCTGGATCACCTCGTGCTAATCGTTTTGCTAGTTTAGTACTTGGTCCACAGTACTGGTAACCCGGCAAATGCAACTCAAATGGTAAATTGTTGATGATTCTGTTGAGCAAACCTCTCCCACGTCTTGCCTGCTTCACGGTTCGTTTACAACTGACTCGTTTGACTCTGTGCACGATCATATCTATGCAAGGGATACTTTCAGACTGAAGGGCCAACCTATATAACCAGGATATTTATAGGCTTTCCAGTCAGTCTTTGTCAAGATTCAGTTTGAAGCACAACCTGTGAAACTACCTATCCAGAATTTTGATTCGCTTGTTCAAAACGAGAATAGGGAAAAAAGACATGGGCATTTGCTGCCAAACAGTGTACGAGCAATATTCTGTGAACCTTCCAACTGTGGAAAGACAAATGCTTTGCTGGCTCTACTGATACATCCAAATAGACTCAGATTTGAAAATATTTACATCTACTCAAAATCGCTAAAACAGCCAAAGTATGAATTTTTGGAAAAAGTCCTTCAATCTGTAGTTGACGTTGAGTATTATCCTTTCAATGAGCATGACGAGGTTATAATGCCCAGTGAAGCGAAACCAAATTCAGTCATTGTATTCGATGACGTGGCTTGCGAGAAACAAGATAATATGAGAGCATTTTTTCCATGGGTAGACACAAGGATGTCGACTGTTTTTACTTGAGCCAGAAATATGCACATATTCCTAAACATCTTGTACGCGATAATGTTAATTTACTTGTTGTATTCAAGCAGGATGACATGAATCTAAAGCATATTTATGACCATCATGTGAATACTGATATGACTTATTTGCAATTTAAGCATATGTGTTTAGCTTGCTGGAATCAAGACAAGTATGGATTCGTTGTAATTGACAAGGATAGGAATCTTAACCAAGGTAGATATAGGAAAGGTTTTGATTGTTTTATAAATCTTGAAAAGTAATATATACATATGTTGTGATCAATATAGAAACAGTCGCACCTTAGACGTTGATGTATCAACATGTCTTCAAGTGAAGAGAATTTTCAAAAGCAGAAAGATATTTTGCGTCAAATTGCTAGAGCTAGCGAATCAATTCGACGAATGCATAGGTTAATAAAGTTGGGCAAAGAAACAGTTGAGTGCACATTAAGCGACACTTTTAAGCCCATTGTTAAACCACTAGAGAAAATTGTTGGTGGTCTCAAGAATATGAAAAAAGTTGAGCCAATTAAAAAGAGAGAAGACGAGGCGGCAAAGAGTAAAGTTGAAGAAAGTATTGATGATGATTTGTCATATAAATCAATTTATGATGAAGCAAACGATACTGATGAAGCAGACGGGACTGAAGATTCCAGTAACTTGGAGCTGTCAGCTCGTAGTGAAGCGGAAAATGCCTCAGAAATACCTACATCTTCATGGATTGATGATGATGCAAACAAGTATCTCATATTGTTGGGTGAAAGAAGTAGAGAACTTGATAATGTGTATGGAGTCAGAAAATTAACGAGAGATAGATTAATGATTGGAGATTCTCCGATTAATTTCAGCCAGAACTATATTCATGTGGTAATTTGAATTTTCCCAAAAGTAAAGGCTTGCTTGAACTTTTATTCAAAAAAGCTCCTGAAGAGCCCTCTATCACACCCAGGGATCTTGAAAATTATAAGCAAATTATCATTGCAACAAACGCGTATAAAAAGAATTATAAACAAGATGGCGAAATTCGTGACAATAAAACCATTAAATATAAAAATTTTATAAAGAAATTGATTGGACTACATTTACTGGGATGACCCGAATGAATTGGTAGATTGATTACGCTTACTGCTAGCATCTCAAGCAGCTGGAAATCCAAGTCACTCAAATGAAATTATATCAATTATTGAAGAGCTGCGAGAAGCTGGAATTATATATTAATGAGTGTTTTATCAAGATTTTCGCCATTTGCAAGATGAGCATCGATGTATTCGGACGTCATTCCAAGCGAGCAGAGAGTACAAGTCGTGGCCCACCTGGACTCGGCTTCAAAGTCACATCTGAAGGAGATTATGACATTAATAATTAAAGGCTGTGTAAAGTGGCTGATGCTCAAGAGCAGAATGATGCTGTTAATCTGAATATGGTGCAAAATATGATACGGCGTGAACTTCAAACTATCTACGATGCTATAGCTTCCTTGCGAACTGAAGTAGTCAACAATAATATGATGATTGAAAGTTTGGAAAATTCCACAGATAAACATTTTAAAAATGCGAAAATTGATGTTGAATCAATTCAAAAACTGGTGTATTGGAATTCAGAGCTCATTAGTCAAGTAGACACTAGACTGAACGCACTCAAAAATGGACGTTGAGAAGCAGCAGTTGGTGAAGGAGCTGCACAAGCCAGCTAGAAGAAATTACCAACGTCGACATTTCGATATCCGTGGCATTGATGAGACCTGGCAAGCTGATCTGGTTGAAATGCAACCATATGAGAGAGTAAACAAAGGATAAAAGTACATCTTAACTGTAATTGACATATTTTCAAAATTTGCTTGGGCTGTTCCCGTTAAATCGAAGAAGGGCGAAGATGTAGCTGCAGCCATGGAATCTGTACTTGATAAAGGACGCGTACCAACAAATTTACATGTTGATAGAGGTAAAGAATTTTACAACTCGCATTTTGAAAATCTTATGAAGCGATATAAGATAAATTTGTACTCGACATTTAGTAATTTAAAAGCATCAATTTGCGAGCGATTTAATCGTACGTTAAAAAATAAAATGTGGATGCAATTTAGCTTGCAGGGTAATTATAAGTGGATAGATATTTTGAAAGATTTAATTTTGTCTTACAACGATGCTAAACATCAGACTATTAGAATGAGGCCAAACGAAGTTACTAAGCAGAATGAGAAAAAATTGTTGTTCGATGTTTACAAAAATAGATGGCAGTGTGAAACAAGCAGTTAAGAAAACGAAATTTAAAGTTGGCGATAGAGTACGTATAAGTAAGTTTAAGCATGTTTTTGAGAAAGGCTACACACTGAATTGGACAACTGAAATATTTACTATAAGTCATGTTAAGAATACCGAACCTGTGACGTATATGCTTAAAGATTATCAAGATAAAGCTATTGCAGGTAGTTTTTATGAACAAGAACTTGGCAAAGTTAGGCATCCAGACATTTATCTTGTGGAAAAAGTACTGAAAAAGCGGGGAAATAAGCTATTTGTAAAATGGCTAGGTTTCGACGACTCTCACAATAGTTGGATAGATAAATCTAGTTTATAAGTATCTTTTGTATTAATATTAAGTTTTTGTGAATAAAGTTGATTATTTTCAAACATATATATCTCTATTTTCTTACACATCTACCTACCCTTAATCTAGTAAATAAAAAGGCGAATTTGATTCAAATTATATATTTAGTCAGATTCTCATCCTAATAAAATACATAGAAATTTTAATGTATAAAGGTACCATTCACACATCTGAGTTCTGGTAATTTCTCAATCACTTCTTCACACACATTTTGATTGTAGAATGTAATCATTTCAAGAAAAATAATTTCAAATCGCATGAGATTAGTGAATATAAGTTTTTTCATTGCCTTATTCTTTAAACTTGTATAATTTTTTTGTATATAAGATTTTACACTTTGCACACAAGGTGATTTCACATTGCGCCAAACACCTTCAGCGATGGTTTCAATGATGACATCCTTTGTAGGTTGAAACGGCATAAGACTCTGTTCCAGAAGATACCGGTCGATACAAAGACTGACTTCCCTGAGAACAGCAAGCGTTGTTTCTCGTAGTACAAACGGATAATATTTTTCGTTTTCTTGATTCTGCTCCAAAGCCACTATATAATCTCCAAAAGATGTAGTCATGTGTATACGGAAATTTCCACAGTCGATGCATTGCAGCTTCTCTTGGCCATCAAAGAACATTGAAATGAGGTTGAAGTAACTTTTGAATAATTTCCACTCTTCAAGATTCAAGGTTATACTTGCACGAGGATGACTGGCTAGCAGTTTCACTGATGAGACGAGCTTTCCTTTTTTTTTTAAACTCAGCACCGATGATAATTTGCTTTGTGAATGATGAATTCAGATTGTATGTGGTGGAATGTAGCATTTGATTTCGAGGTGTATAAGACATGTTGATCTCACTGAAGGCTTTCAGGCACTGAGCGATAATTGAAAACTGCACACTTTATGTATTTTTCTTCAGAAATTCGATGGAATTGTAACATCCACTCAAATACCGCATGCCTGGATCACCATCTTCACATGATTTTTTCATTCCCAACCGCAGATTTTCATCTTCATTAAGCAGATTGACCATCCTGGCTGGTAGAAAAACGGTAAATTTGTTCTCCACAGTGACTATGAACCGCACTCCAAACTGTGTTGTTGCTTTCTTTATGTTTGTGATTTCGTAGTTTTTATTGAGTTCTAGGTCCTTGAGCTTCTTGGTTGGTAGGAAATCGTTGTTGACAGCGATTTTGTTTAGTTTGGAGAAATCCATCTTCACTCTTTAATATTCACTGTATTAAATTTCCTCGTTAGATTTTGTAAATCTGTTCGCACTTGTATCGCTTGTTTTAGTTCTCGAATGTTCTTCAGAAATAAGTTTAAACGACTTTTCAACTCTTGTCGCTTTTCTTCTTCACAATCTGACATCTGCTCACAAACTGACGAAAGAGAAGAGCTGGCCTCCTTTTATAGACGCTTACCCCCTCTACCAAATTTCAGAAGACGTTGCACAATATTGTCCGACATTGCATCATATGATGCAACAAAGTTCTAGAACGTTCTACATTATAATCGACACGTTTGAGATATAATTTTTGCAACGCAAAATGTAATGAGTCATTGAAATAACCTTGAAATTGTTTACTAAAATGCTATATTCAAGAAATTACGCAGTATAATTTGAGTTATAGAAGGTTCTAGACTGTCTAAGAATGTTTCTTAGTATAATTTGAAGTATTGCATCATATGACGCAATCTTTCTAGAAATTGCGTAGTATAATTTGAAGTATTGCATCATAGTTCTGGAAGATTCTACATTATATACTACAGGTTTGGTATATAATTTTTGCAACGCAAAATGTAATGAGTCATTGAAATAAGCTTGAACTTAATTACTAAAATGCTATTTCAGAAAATTACGCAGTATAATTTGATACATTCATCAAGAATGTTCTCTAATAGTAATATATCTACCTCTTTGAGTTCTAGAAGGTTCTAGACTGCAGAAGAATGTTTCTCACGAATTATTTGCACACTAAATAAAGGCAGGAATTTTTCAGTTGAATATGTTATCTATAAGGAAGCAATAAATCAAATTTATAGACAAAACAGGATGTCATGCATAGCCCTCGGTATCAAATTTCATCTATACACCTGCACCTTTTGGCGCATTAAATAAATATGTTATCTCTAAGGAAGCAATAAATCATCCTTGTTTTTCTTGCAATAACTATGTGACGCAGTAGAAATTGCCAGGACAAAGCAACATATAACCTTGAAAGTATTTACGCTAAAAAATGCTTGAGATAAGAAATAACCTTGAACCTGTTGTTACATGAATTTAGCTGGCACAATTGCGCAATATTATCTGTGACGTCATCAAGGAATGTTCTAGAACGGTCTCGATGTCAACCTCACACAGGCACACGCACACAGGCTTACCTCACACAGACACGCACTAATACTAATTGGTCCAGAACGCAGCCTACTTATCTACTAATGTTGAACAACAACAACAACAACATTTTCATCAATTATGAACAAAATAGTTCTTGTTTTTCTTTTATTTGAGATAGTAAGTTCTATGAAATAGAAGCATTTTGTATTAATTTTGATTTTGTATTTTAATCTAAAAATTGCGAAAGGCAACAGAAAATTTTGTTCGTGGCGCGCCTGCTTGTTTCCTAGTCCTTTAATAAAAATCGATACATTATTTCTTACAGGTCCGGAGATTGATCCGCCACGCGTAGACCTTGGAGGAATGCCAATCAATGGTTTGAATCATTTTCCTGATGGTCAAATGCTGATGATGCATGACGGGGAGATTCGGATAATCCATGATAACATTCGTAAAAATAAGAGGAAACTTAAAAAATTGACTCCAGCCGAGGAAGTGATTTACAATAGGATTAAAAATCGACACCCCACCAGCCCAGGTCCAAGTTCTAACAATAAATCTCAGCACAAAAATGAATTAAATAATAAATTTTCAAAATAACTCAATTGTTAGAAACAAATATTATATATAATCACACAAGTCTAAGAATAGTATACACAGGAAACAAATTTTTTGACTTAACCTGACGACTTATTGAAAATTAGCCTTGACATTGTAAGGTGATAGCGCCGTCTAAAATATATAGGGATACAATTATTTCCAAAAAACTGTTGAAAAAGTAATTAAATTCTGCGTTAAATGAGCTATAGTTAAAGTAATTTGGCCTTGTGGGTATTAAATTATGACGTGAGCAAACATAACACAAAATTCCAATTTTTGAGGAATTTTTTCATCATGCTCAACTCTTGGCTAAAAGTTAAAGATGAAGTACAAAATTCCTTAAAACTTGAAATATTTACAACTGTTCGAAAGAATATTTTTTCACTACATTTCGGACGGCGTTATCACCTTTCAAAGTCAAGAATAATTTGCAGTGTTAGAAACAAATTGTATAGACAAATATCAAAAATCCATATATAGCAAGGTTGTAAAAAAAGTTAAAAAGAATCGCAATTCAACATTCAATTACAAAATAATTACAGATAAAATAAACTTATATAGCGAATTCAGTAATTTGAGTATAAAACACATTATTCTTTTATGAAAAAACAATTATAGATGTGTGGTATTTTTCGTCACTTGGTAAAACATTCATAATAAATGTGTTTTTTCGTGTTGAAATAGGCAGGAACAATTTTTAACACTAAATAAATTTTGTTTCAAAGTTTAAGAAGTTAGACGATCCCCAAAGAAAGAAGTTATATTTTTAAAATTTTGAAAATCGTAAGAGATTTTATTACAATCCATAAGATCTAAAAAAAATGCAGAAATTATTAATTTCATTATAGAAAGGAACACTATTTTCAATTGTATTCATGGCTTTAAGATTTTGATTTTGAAGTTTTCTGACTTAAAAGAATGAAAGGTAGCAATCCATAAGGGCCTAACTGTGAATTTGCGCAATAACTTTTTCGGATTCAACAAATCTTGTATTGTTAAAATAACTCGAAACTATATTTTTTTACAGCACAATATAGAATACCGCCATTCCACTATCAGATTGGAGATATGATGACAGAAGTACAAGATGGAAAGCGCATTACGGTTGGAATAGCAGTTGGTCGCACGATCATGCATGATTACGAACTATTTCTTATAGGTAATTTAAAATATAAAATATAATTAAAAAAAAATATTAGAGACATATAACTATTTTATACGTAATAAACCGTGGTGGAAAAATTTTTACAAAAAAGTAAAAAAACAAAACGAATTTTGTACTTTTTTTGTATTTTTTGTACATTGTTGTTGTTTATTGTAGTTTAATTTTCTACAATAATTCACGTAAAATTGAAAGTCTTCTAATGACGTCAAACACCCAAATTAAAAAAAAAAAGTAAAATTCTATAGTTTTCGATAACACCTTGTAGATTTTTACAACAAAGTAAAAAAATATCGATAAAAAGTTATAGAAATTTTTGAATTGTAGAAACTTGTACTTTATTTTTAATTTGTTTAGTTTTCTAAAAGAAAATACAAGAAAAACTTAGCTACTTGTATTTAACTGTATTTGTTTGTTAAATTTTGTACATTGTTTTACAAAAGTACATGTTTTAACCAAAAATTACACTTTTAGAAAAGTTGTACTTTCTTGTAAAAATTTTTTCCACCAGGGAAGTGCCTAGGAGTTCTACACTAATTATTTTCTACATTCTTCAATTTAATTAATGACTAAAATTTACAAAAACAATCAGATCGGGACCATGAAGTTTATCCTTCACCGGGTAGGGCATTGGAGCGTTTTATAGACGGTGGGCTTGTGCCTATTGCAACATATTGGGGTGGTATGTGGCTCGACCAGGATCTGCTCCCTCGAACTCGGTCAGGTAATGTAAAAACTAAAATACAATCTAAAACAAAGATATAAGCGATCTGTGCCTAAAGTGTCCAGATTTTTTTAACACGTGTTACTTTGGCGCTCTAAAAATAGTTTAAATCCCCGGTTAATTGAATATAGAATTTCTTATACATAAAACCAAGTCTTATTATTTATTTAACTTTTTTAAAGCCAATAAGATTTAATGTTTATGGACCAGTATCAAATTTAAAAAATTCAAAGTATGTATTTTGCACCACTAGCGTAGAATACTTAGTAGTTTTTAATTACATACGTATTTATGATCAAAATAATAAACTTTTTTATATTTTTTCTTACAGGACGGAGGGAGGTGTAAGTTCAATCATTAAAAGTTAGGACAAACTATTCACAGTCATCAGTGTAAGTAATATAGTCTGTCTTAGATATAAATATCTGTTCGCATCAAGGCTCTAATGAGTCAAATAGTTTTTTAAGAGATTTGGCTTCTCCTGGTTTTTTTTTCAAAAGTGGGGTTTTCCGGTCAGGATGCGCTGAAGCAAAATCGTATGGAGGTGCAGGCAAATGCGGAAGCTTGTAAAAATTAAGGTGTCAAATAAATGGTTTTTCATGTATTCCTAAGTTGACTAATTTCGAGACCCTTCACTTCGTTTGGCTGGGTTTGTCTTCAAAACGTTGAATTCTAGCTCCGTCTCATAAGCCCGACTTGATAATTATCAAATTTTGTCTTCGTTTATGGTTCTAGCTTTCAGTGGCAAGACGCATCGAGTTCTCCCATACCCTGTGGTATGTTGCGCTGACTGGCGGGAGGGTGAGGTAGACCCTCTTAATATCCCCCTTGATGAATCGCTTCCAAGCGGTCAGGCCATTCATGAGTGCATGGATACAGGGAGGAGAGAGAGAGAAAAAGTGGGCGCCTGGTGGCGACCATTTTTTTTAGAAAGCGAGTTGACTGGAATTAGAAATTAAGATTTCGTCTCGAGGAATCCGCACCTTTGGAACGCTTGGTAGGTGGAGATTCGAGAAGAGACGGAGAGAATGTCTCGGGTGTGCAGTCCGCTAACAGATAAATTATGTCGTCACCGAATGAGGGGGTGACTTCACGTTCTGGTTGTTACGGAGTGACGGCAGCCGCCGACTCCTGAATCGCGGGAATGAACGCGGGTTCCGATACTACCGGAGATATGGCCCTGACCGTTTCAGCGCCACGAGGTGACCCCGAAGAAGAGGGGGTTCGTGGACGCACGATCTCGCTGGGCGAAAGTAAGTTTACGCTAGGTGGTACGCGCAACGCCCAAGGACGTGGCGGTGAGCTGAAACTATCAATGAAGATCGGGACCTTCGTTCCTGGTGCGACCCGATGGATGTCTAAAACGTTGCCACCCTTCAGAGTTATGTTAATAATACAAGTTAATATTCAATAATATAATTAATTTCTTTTTCTATTGAAAAGCTATATAAATAGTAGAAAAAATAATAACAAGCAAATGAAAATCTTTCTTCAATTTGAGTAATAAACAGCACCAGCCACTTAAAGAAATCCATACAAGTATGGAGCAGAATACGTCAAGTGTTCCCACCTAAAATTATTGTTTTTTTTTGTATCGGGTTGTAACTTGGCCAAATTATATTTCTAGTGGACCTATATTATCTCACCAAACCATTGGTCCAGTTACCAAACGGTTGTCAACATACAGGGGCCTGAAGTTTTCACTTCTTCAAGTGCTTTTTTATCTTCACGTTAGCGTAACTTCTATTTTGGGGTTATCCGATTGGACTTTTATTATATTGTTTTGAAAAGCTCTTTTTATGTACTTTAAGACTATCATAAAAATTGTTTTTTCGTAATGAATTTCAATTTTTTCTGAATAAAAATTAAAATTGATTTAAAAAAACATATTTAAAAAACAAATTCTTCTTTAAAAAGTAGCTTCTTCATACACTTTTAATTTTGCAAGGTAAAAAATTCCATAATTGAAATTTGAACATTAAAAATACTACGAGCGTAATGAACAGGGGTGATAGCCCGAGACGTGGGTAGAACGATACTGAGCCTCCCGTCGTCCGACCCACGCACACTTGTCCAGTGGACTTTCAGGTGGACGAATAGAGACCCAGTGCTGCAGTTTTAAGAGATACTGAATGAATTGGACCATCAGAGCCTGGATATACTGCAATTACTCGGGCCAGAGGCCATTTTGTAGAGGGAAGATTCTCCTGAGGTGCCAGTACAAGATCTCCGACCTCCACGGGAGGTTTCTGCTTCAGCCATTTTGAACGAACCTGAAGTTCGTGTAGATACTCGGAAGACCATCTCTTCCAGAAAGTCTGATACATTTGCGAATAGGAGTTGCCAAAGCGCAGACGGACTGAGTTGATCACTTAGAAGAGAAGATTCAGGCCCGGTGTGTAGAGGAGATCCAACGAGGTAGTGAGCTGGGGTTAAGGCGAAAAGATCATTAGGATCGTCCCTTAATGACTGGATCGGTCTCGAGTTCAGAGAGGCTTCCGCCTGAGCGAGGAGCTTTATCATTTCATCAAAAGTAAGGGTGGTGTCACCCAGAAAATGCCGAATATATCCACCGAAATGTGGAGCTGCATGCGAATTGAATTTCCACTGAATTTGGTTATCCGCAAGATCACGAACAATTTTAGAATCTTCAGTTGATGCTGTAGAAAACATTTCTCGTAGTTGTCGATCAGCTCCCACGAAGTTGGTGCCGTTGTCTTAAAAACTCCTCAACGAGCTGAAAATCTTTTGAAGGCGGCGATGAATGCATCGGTGGTGCAATCGGAAGTGATATCCAAATGAGCCGCCCGAGTAGCGCAACAGACGAAGATGACAATATAACCTTTATAGGTCTTGTGACGCCTTCCTTTAGAAGTTCGTATCTAGATAGAACCTGCGTAGTCGAGACCAGCCTCAGTGAAAGCGCGTGAAGTTTGTCTGACCTTGAAGGACGGCAACGGAGCCATCGCCTGAGTACAAAGTAACGCTCAATGTTGTAACGGCATGCGCCGTTTTGAGAACTAAAGTTTCAGGGCGCTGAAACCCTCTTACTAAATACACTCTAGACTAGTGATTTCTCGAGTGGAAAAGTTCAAATAGCTTAAAACAAAACTAGAATACGCAATAAATGAGCAATTATTAAAATGATTATTATCGATATACGAATATCCACGAAAATAATTGATTTACTTCAAGTGAGAGAGCTAAGATTCAATTATAGTATCGAGTTTCAATTTAGTTATTTACCCGTTATGTTACTGCGCAGTTTCACTTTCTAAAGTGAATTTAAGGTTAGAAACTCGAGACCTTGAGCTAATTAAGTATCGATCATGGGTCATGGAGCCACCCAGATGACATAAAAAGCGGTCCTTGGACTTTCAAACAGGAAACCGTCACTCAAAGTGATTGACGTGTATACTGTCGAAAAGTCTAAATTTAGACCCATATTCTTGAATTATCAATCACTGTAATTGCCTCATACCAGTAGGAGGAGCAAAGTGACCTCATTTATGATTGGTTATTCGGCACTAAAATTGAATGACGTTAGCATTACGATTAGGCAAACCCTAAAAGTAGGCATAAATCCCGTCTAAAACGAGCTTTTAATTATAGATGCAGATCCTGAAAACGTCAGCATATTGTATTTCGGCGCGCGGCTTCCAAGCTTGTACCTGCGACTCTTGTATCTTGGTTTATCATACAGATTCGTACTTCGAAACTTTTTAGAATCTCGGAAGTAACGTAACCTCAGTTTCGTGATTGCGATGACATGCGTGCGTTTGTGTTCGGCTGTGCCAAAATGTTAAGTGCTAAGCTAACTCAATATGAGCCTCTAAATATTTTCCACGTCTAGCAGAACTTCATAATAAAACGATTGATTTCATTACCAGGATAAATGCAGTGTTGAGCATCTTCATTTATTTAAACCTGACCTATGTTCGCGGCTAGTGGTTTGAACCACTCAACGACAGGTAACGAATCCTTTCCTTCGACGTATCAGCACGGTGCTCCACAAGTCAATAATCGATTGCAACGCCTGGGACGTAACAATATCGAGCGCATGTCACGCAGCGACACAACACCCTTTTCACTGCAGAGCGGCCTGATAAGATCCAGTATCTTCTCCGAAGATATAAGAGGGTCAATTGTGGGGACCTGCATGCATCATAAGCTGATGGCCGTTCCTAATGATTAAAGTTGTTAACAAAGAATCCTTGGGAAGAATGTATGGACATCGATCCTCAGAGTCCAGAACACGGTCGTATACATAGTTCCGGCGGTTCTCGTGATGGGGGAAGTGCCCTAACGTAAGCCAGAAAGTTTCGCATACTGACCACTGAGTGTAGTAGGTATTACAACGCTTATAATTCAATTAAAATTTCGCACGCAACGAGAGGTTTCGAACGCATAAACCTAAGCACGCAAGTCGATTATCTTAACCACTACACTATTTTACGAATTGCAATCTGTAAAATAATCCCGAAATGCATTTATAACTGAGGTCCCCGTATTAATTTAAAAATGAAAGTTAGTGATAACATTAAACGTCCTTCTAGGACTGTTAAGAAGTTAAATCTCTCGCATAAGTCTGAATATTTTGAGACTCGAGAAGAGTAGGATCCATCTTCATTAAAAGCTGAGAATTTGAAGAATCTTTTTTACTAGCTCCAAAGGATCTGATACGTTTTTCTTTTGCGGTGTGCATACGTCTTCTGCATATTCCAGTCTCGACGTAACATACGCATTAAATAGTATGTGGATAGCGCTTGTCTATTTGTAAGGTCTTTCCAAGTTCTCAGCATGAAACCTAAACTTTGATTTGCAAGTCTCACTATTTGTTCGATGTGTTCCCTAAAAGTAAACGATGAATGGAAGACGACTTCTAAGTCCCTCATGTAGCAGACTCGCTAGATCCCCTGTCTATCTATCTTAAACTCAAAAAGGATTGTTCTTGTTATCTCGTGAAGGATATTACTAGTTGTTCATTTATATTGACACTCAGATCCAGTTCTGCGAACCACTCTGTGAATTCCTGGTGTTCGTTTTGTATGATCAAACAATCCTTAACCGTAGTTATTTTTTGAAGACGTTTCGCGTCCTCAGCCAATGTTAGTTTCTTAGTTTTCATTTGTGTTTTTTATTAACATTGAAAAGAATTAAGAATAGCACTCGGCCTGAGCTAGAGCTATGCAGAACTCTAGAAGTCGGAGTAAATATATCTGAATTGAAATCTAAATATTGCACCTGGTGTTTCCTGTTAATTAGGAAGTCATGTAAAAGTACTTTCAGATTACCCGGTAAGCTAGTGTTATTTATTTTGTTGAATTATATATTATGGTTTAATTTATCAAAACATTTCGCGATATCTAGATATTTTACATCTGTGATTTTTCGCTTAGAGACTTTGTTATGATTTGCGTAAGGATGGTTAAGTTCGTTAGTACAGATCTACATATTACAAATACATGCTGAGTTTTGGTGAGTTTGATTGTATTAAAGCAAAGATAGCGAGCCTACTAGCGCTTTTTTTTATCTATGAAGCTTGATTGCCTGCCAGAACCTAAGGTTAGCGTCTCGGATAAAGTTTTATGTTTAAATTTACAACGAAGCTGTCTAGTTTAAATTTATAGTCTAACAATCCATTAGTTCCTAGTTCCCATTCATTCGTATAAGTTAAGTTTTTTATCTCAGTGTGGACACTGCTGGAGTAAGAAGCGAAGGCGTTTACAATGTTTTTTGAATGTTTGTAGTCGATGCCGTCTAACTGCATAATTCCAGGTATTCTGGTGTAACCCTTCCGGTCACTATGATTGATCCATTTTTATAGTTTTTATTAATGTGTCCTTGCAACTGGTTTTGTAAGTTGTATGATTTCTGGTGATCAAATTATTGATATTGAGGAGAAGGCGCGAAATCCAATATCAAATTTATAGTTCTTTTTTGGACGAACAACTTTTTTCAATTTAATTTTTTTGTACCTTGTGAAATATGCCTCTTCTACCATAAGAGATGAATTTTCAATCCAAAAGAACGAATTTAAATTATTTATATACGTTGTGCACGTTTCCTGATGATGAATTTTAACAAAGTTTGCGAAGGATGACGTAAAAATAACTTAATATGTTAGTGTAAAAATCACTCTCATATTTCAGACTTCACACTCTTTCCACTCCGTGCAGAAATTTCCCCAGGTGGCCCTACTACAACAAACTTTCTGGTCGGATCCCGGCCGGGCTACCCGTGGTTGGGTTTCATGGTCAGGAACCGATCGGGAACCGTCCGGGCTAGATTTCTCTTGAATCACCTATTCGAGAGCCGGCCGGTTACTAGCCGGGCCAACCCTGGTTAGATTTCATGGTCGGGAGCCGACCCGTCACTGGTCAGGATACTTTTTTTGTCGAAATTACACATTTTTTAAGAACCGCGACATTATCAAAGACGTACTTACGGATGCTAGATGAATTATTATCTGAAAAGTATGATTTACTGATTCATCAGATCAGTAAAAAAGAAATTAGCTTTTTAAAATTATTAAAAAACAACATTCAATGTTTTCCAATGTTTTAACTTATTAAATTAAAATGTTATCGATTCTGCAATGTGCAACAGCAGAATTGTTACAATTTTCTCTATTTTCTTACAATGTGTAGTCTCTACACTTTCAAATTTACCGCCATGTCTGACGCCTTGTGTGCCTGGCGTTGGCCTCGAACGAGAATGCACGTTGCACTCATGTCGCGTCGTCTCCACGAAGTTCGCAAATCACATCCGTTATTAAAATCATCCTTATTTCAGTAATCAGTTTGAAAACCCCACTTACTGCGCGAATAATTTAAATTTTACATTTAAGTATAGTGTTGCGTGCATTCATTCTTTCCTTTCTTCCTTCTTAACCTCAAATCACCACGTGGTTCCCAAAATAAAACAATTGTGTGGAAGTAATATACACCAAAATTCGGGAATTTTTCCCTACTCCGCCTTGGAGAAAATTCCCTAAAATAATTTGTGGAATATCACAAAATAAATTTTGGAATTTTCCCTAAAACAGATTTGGGAAAATTCCCTACATTTTTGTGGAATCTTACTGAAAATGTAGAGAATTTTCCCTAAGGCGTAGTAGGGAAAATTCACTAAATGTTGTGGAATTTTATTTAAAATTTAGGGAATTTTCTCTGAGGCGGAATCGTATTGTGTAATAACTTAAAATTCCAGAAAATTTGTAGAATATTAATAAAAAAGCAAGGTTCAGCTCGACTGCATCAATGGACGAGCTCCGCGCTAAAGAAAACGCCTTGTTGATAACGACATCCTCTGCTCCAGGTAAGTATGCTTTGCTGAAAAAATGGGTGGGGATGACCCCCTCATCCCTCATCCACAACCATCGCCCCCTCTTGTGAGATCCAATGCACGGGAGTGGGCGGATGGCGCGGCCAAGCCGCGCCATTTGCGCACTCGTGATTTATGATCTCCCCGAAGAATGATCGGACTGGAAGAAGTTGTTGTGCGTTACCCGTTCGGGCATTATTACACAATCTGAGAGAAATTTGACATAACTGGAATTTAAAGTGACATTTGTTATATGTGGGAAAAAAACGCCCGCAGGCGGGATAAAACCACAAAATCTGATAATTATGCTTTGCTTTGCGCCGACTGCTCTCTTAAACAGTCGACGCGTCATTTCTGTTGCGAGAGAGGCGGCACGTCGCGCCCTGGCGGATTTTCTACCGAACTACCAGCTCAGAGCAGCAAGATTTAAATATTAACACTTATTAAAAGGAAAGTACTGCAAACAAAATTTTTATTAAAAACGATAGATACATTTTTTTGCATGTAATAGGCAAATTATTTATTGCATTCTGACGTGAATAACAAAAATTTATGATAAGAAATCTTTGAAATGTGTAAAATTATTCAAAATATTGTGCTAGTTTATCAAATATTTTAGGGCAAATTATCTTCCTGAACATACGGTAATATTTCAAGAATTTTTAGAAAATTTACATAATCTACGTAGAAAATCAAACATTGTAGGGAATATTCCCAAACTTTTGTATAAATTACCATACGTTTAGGGAAATTTTCCCAAAAATTGTAGGTATTATCTAATTTCCTAAATTTTAGGAAATTTCTTCCAATTTGTTAGTGAATTATAAGAACTTTTAGGGAAATTTCCCCAAATCTTGGGGAAAATGATTTTCCCCAACGAAAATGTTCGAAAAAATTTACCCCACTAAAAAGTGGGGAAAATTCCCGAAATTTTTTACAGTGTGCTCTACTTTCCTCGCAAAAATGTATTAAGTTGATTTTACAATAATATTGATCTTATTATTTACGATGAGCTTTCAAAGACAAGCCAAGTTACCAATTTCTCGCTTGAAGCAACATTTTTTAACCGCTCTGTGGGCGTGTTACCCGACCGGAACCCGGCCAGTATGAACGCCGAAATCCGACCAGTTTACCGTGACGTTTTTAGCCAAATCCCAGCCAGGAACCCCGGCTGGTGCCCGGTCGGATCACTGTTACCATTTCTACACGGGCCTATTTCCCTTTTTATAGAATTCTTATTTTTCCCCTTGTGCTCAGGGAACTTACCCCTTTTCCCCTGTTTATCGTTTTTTTTGTTCTCCCTTTTTTTCAGTAAGAACTGAATTAAATAATAGGACGCAATAGAATGATCCAAATATTTGTTGTTGAATATTTTTGCTACGGAATTCATATCGTTCGTTTAAAAATTCTACTATTTGGTTGAAAATTTGATTATTTCATTGAAAATTAGTCTTTTTCAGGTGAAAATTCAACTACTTGTTTGAAAATTAAAATTCTACTAAAACAGGTGAATTTTTAAATAAAAAAGAAAAATTTGAAAAAAAGAGTTGAATTTTCATCCAAAAAGATTCCAACTGATATTTCCAAGAAAAATGCAATATTTCTACTAAAAAAGATGAATTTTTGAATCAAAAAGACAAATTTCCAGCAAAAAGTTTTCATCCAAAAAAGATTTCAGTTGACTTATCAGCAACAAAATATGAATTTTAAACAAATAGTTAATGTTCTACGAAAAGAGTTGAATTTTCAACCCAGAAGACGTATTTTTAACAAAACAGTTGAACTTGCAACCAAAAAGGATGTCTTTTTAAGAAAACTGTTAAATTTTGAAACAAATAACAAAATTTAGAACTACATAAAAAGATAATCTTCAGGAGAACGTTTTTGCGAATTTTCCAAAATTACGTTCATAGAGAATGTACACACGAATGATTGAATTTTTTACTTGATGTCGGTTTTTCAATTATTTTCAGGCGCGGATTCAGATAAGTGACCTGGAGAGAGCGGCATCGGAAAATTAGAAAAAAAGAAAATTAAAACTAACTAATTTTATATTAGCAATCATGTTTTTCGCGATAAGTTTCTTTTAAGCAGCCAAATACTCAAATATGAATATTTCAGAGAAGCCTCTAGAAACAAAACAAAATTTCTGGTCATTTCCGGTTACCAAACATTTTTCAATACATACAAATTAAAAATTTTTAACTTTCATACTTGAAAAAAATGTTCAATTTAAATATTGAATACTCAACTACAAAGTAAAAGCATTTAAAACACGGAACTCTTATAAATTTAAAGTATTTACAATTAAAATTGTTATTTATTTGTAAAAAATAGCATTCAGAAGCCATTATTTTTGGATGAAAGTTCAACTTTTTCTTTTAATTTGTGTTTTTAATTTAAAAATTCATCTATTTTTTGTAAAAGTTGCATTTTTCTTGGATAAAATCGAGCTTCTTGGTTGAAAATTCAACAATTTTGTTAAAAAGTCATCCTTTTTGTTGAAAATTCAACTGTTTTCTTGAAAATTCGTCTTTTTGGGTTGAAAATTCATCTATCTTCGTAGAAAATTTACTTCTTATTTAAAACTCATATTTTGGTATTGAAAAGTCAGACTGAAATATTTGTTGGATGAAAATTCAACTATTTTTTTGAAAATTTGTGTTTTTAATTTAAAAATTCGTCTACATATTTTAGTAAAAATTGTATCTTTCCTGTATAAAAAAGAACTGTTTCGTTGAAAATTCAACAATTTTGTTAACAAGTCATCCTTTTAGGTTGAAAATTCAACTGTTCTGTTGAAAATCCCACTGTTTTGTTGAAAATTTAACTATTTCGTAGAAAATTTACTTGTTGTTTAAATTTAATATTTTGGTGTTGAAAAGTCAACTGAAATCTTTTTTTGGATGAAAATTTAAATATTTTTTTTAATTTTCTCTTTTTAATTTAAAAATGTATCTATTTTATTAGAAATTAAATCTTAGTGAAAACTCAAGTATCTTCGTAAAAAATATACTTTTTATATAAAAATAGTATTTTGGTATTTAAAAGTTAGACAGAAATATTTTTTGGATGAAAATTCAACTATTTTTTTTTTTAGAATTTTTGTTTTTAATTTAAAAATTCATCTACATATTGGAATAAAAATTGCATCTTAGATGAAAATGGTTGAAAATTTGGTTGAAAATTCAACAATTTTTTAAACAGTCATTCTTTTTGTTGAAAATTCAACTGTTTTGTTGAAAATTTAACTATTTCGTAAAAAATTTACTTGTTGTTTTCATTCATATTTTAGTGTTGAACAGTCAACTGAAATCTTTTTTGGATGAAAATTCAACTCTTTTTTTTTTTAATTTTTTTTTTTAATTTTTTGAAGTAGTTTTATCTGTTTGGTTAAAAATTTAAATATTTTGTAGAAAATTAATTTTTTGCTGCAAATTCATATTTTCTGGTTGAAAATTCAATTTTCAATTTCATTTCAAACATCTAAAAATTTCAAAATTCAATTTTCAGTTCAATGTCCAGAAAAAACCCGACTTTTGGCTGGAATGTTCAACAATTCAAATGAACTTTATTCCTTTCATAACTGTAAAATCTTTATTTGTTGACAATTTCTCCTCTTTGTTTTAAAATTCATTTTTTTTTGTATGAAATTTCATCTTTTTTGGTCGAAATATCAACTATTACACTTTTTTGAAGACAATTAACCATTTAGATTGGAGATTTAATCATTTTGTTGAAAATTCAAGTATTTTTTTAGAAAAGTCTTGGTAAAAAAAATTATTTATGACTGTACGTTATAATTTAAAAAAAGTTAAAAACATGGAAAACGTGAAAGATAAAAAAGTTTAATAAAACGACGCGATGGTATCCCATTCTTATCTCTAATGAAACAATAAGGTCATACTCTGACATTGTAAACGTGACGTAGCCTGTCTCCAATTTAAAAACATTGTCTTCTGATTGTTTGAACAAAGTTATGAAAAACGAGAATTTTTTCGACTCTTTGAATTACCGTGGATCAATGGAATTGAAATTATTTATATATTCAGGGTCTCCATGCGCTGCTTTCCAACAAAATTCTGTTTTCGATTTAAAAATTTTTTTACAGGTGCACATTTTTCTAGTTTTCCATATAAAATTCCAATTATTCCAGGAAGCGTGGATTTATAAAAAATTTCAAAAAAATTAAATATCCTCATTAAGGGTTTTCATGTAGAATAATAATTCTTATAAAAATTAGGCAAGCGAGTTTATGAACGATGAGCAATGTTATTATTGGTAGGTGTAGGCTTTGAAACAGTTTTAGGAAAAATTATGACACTGACTGACCTGGAAGATTTCTTGTTAACAAATGTGAAGTCTAATTTGTTTACCTTTTAAACAAAAGGTATTTTGGGAACCTCTTAATGCATACAGAAGTATTAGTGACAACTGGATTAAAATCAAAAAGATGCATATTGAATTTAACAACATATTAATTTAATCTAAAGGAGTATTCAACTTTCAACTGAGTAGTTGGACTTTTTACCATCAAGATACATTTTCAATTAAATAGTTAATTTTTCAGACGAAAAAATGAATTTTTCACCAAATAGAATAATTTTCTACCGAAGAAGTAGTTGAATTTTACAACCCGTATACAATTTGAAGTTTTAATAAAAATATTAATTTACAACAAAACGGTTACATATAATACATACATACATGTTACATATAAATTCTTATTTTGGTGTTGGAAACTGAACTGGAATCTTCTTTGGATGAAAATTTATCTATTTTTTAAGGGTTTTTTTTTGCACCTGTTTTAGAAGAAATCCCATCTTTCTAGAATAAAAATGCAACTGTTTGGTTGAAAATTCAACTCTTTTTTGAAAGTCTGATTTTTTATTTTAAAATTCACTTGCTTTAGCAGAAATTACATATTTCTTGGATAAAAGTGCAACTATTTGGTCGAAAATTCAACAATCTTGTTGAAAAGTCATACTTTTTGGTTAATAATTCTGCTGTTTTGTTGAGAATTTAATTTTAATTTAATCTGTTTCAAGAGAAATTTCATCTTTCTTGGATAAAAATGCAACTATTGGGTAGATAAATCAACTGTTTTGTTGAAAATTCATCCTCTTTGGTTGAAAAAATTCGCCTTTTTGGATTGAAAATTCAATTTTTTTTTCGTAGAAGCTTTTTGCTGAAAAGTCATATTTTTTTGTTTGAAAATTCAATTTCTGTAGAGCAAATTCACCTCTTGGCTTAAAGGTTTAACAATGTAGATAAACTTTTATTTTTCTCTTGAGTTAAAAATCTTTATTTGTTGAAAATTCGTATTTTTGGTTTTAAAATTCGTTTTTTTTTTTGTATAAATTTCATCTTTTTTGATTGAAATATAAACTATGACACTTTTTTGCTGGGAATTTATCTTTTTAGGTTGAAAATTTAACTATCGTGTTAAAAATTCAATTATTTTGTTGAAAGTTCAAGTGTTTTGTTATAGAGTCATCTTTTACAGTAGAAAAGACATTTTTGTGTATAAAATAAATTAGTAAATTTGAATCTGAAATACTGTTTTATTCCTTTTATGAAAGATTCGATGTTAAAAGTATTACAAGATTAAAATGCTGGTATTTGAATATTAATGATCAAGGAAAACGAAAAATTAGTCAAGGAAAAATCAGGGAAAATAATCAGTTTCTTATAATGGTTTTTCTAGAATAGCGACAATTAGCCCATACCGAATTTCTGATATTTTTTCATAAGATTGTAACGAGCATAACAGTAAGTTGCGAACCTATTGAAAAGATTTTGAATTCTGAAAAAAAATTTGAACCCAAAAAATTTTCAAACAAAAATGTAATAAGTAGGCGTTGTGAGAGTTCTTTTTCAATGTCACTCGTTTACCATTGTCACGTTCAAATCTGGTCTACTCTTGACATTTTCAAGGAAAGTGAATAAAGATTTTCTATCTCACATCAAGAAAAACACGTTTTACAAAACAGTTTATTTCTTCCGATTCATTTGCCGACCTAAATGTGGATAATCATTTTTGTCAATAACATGATAGTAACTAGTACAGAACCAAGTGCGACACGCATGCAAAATCTTTTTAGTTCCGGCTCTGGAAGTTCTTTTTCGAAAATCAGTACTGGAACTTTAGCAAAATGAAGACGTTCATTTTAACTACGATTTTCATATTTGTCATATCGTTTCACTCTGTTCGTAAGTAGAATATTATATACTACCAAATTAATCATAGAGTGAAATATCTTACATCCAAATATCGATTATATTAAAAAATGTTTATTGCACTTTGAAACGGGTGAAACATATGTTATTATCATTGTGGATCTTTCGCAAAATTTTTGCCACAATATCTTTAAAAGGTTTCAATTCTGTCTTTACGTGTACCAATCAATTGAATTTCAGTGAAATTTTGTCTCACATATATTATCATTTTTGTAACATATGTCAGAAAAAAATTCAGTGCAAGCTGTAATAATTAATTTTGTTTACAAATCTTATTACAACATGGACTTTAATTTTTGCCAAAATACTTTTAAAAGATTTGAATGCAATCTACTTGGGTAAGAAGAAACTGAAATCTTTCCCAACATGTGTCGGAATGTTTGAACAATTTTCAGGTCTAACTGTAATAAT
This sequence comes from Andricus curvator, assembly GCA_932195095.1. Lineage (NCBI taxonomy): Eukaryota > Metazoa > Arthropoda > Insecta > Hymenoptera > Cynipidae > Andricus > Andricus curvator. The sequence continues at coordinate 233,738 of CAKNYM010052044.1, forward strand.
TTTTTTTTGCAAATCCGTAGTAGATTAGGAGCGGAAATTTTTGTCGAAATATGTTTGAGATATTTGAATTCAATCTTTACGTATACAAAAAAAGGAAATTTTTTCCAAAAGTCGCGTTGGGTATCGAAAGTATCAGAATTGCAGGAAAGATAAGAAGTGGCATGAGTCTTTAGGCGGGGAAAGAGGCTGACACGCGTCACCGCCTCATCATCATTTTACCATATCTTTTTCGTTCAGTGACATCTTTACGGCTTTTTTGAAAGATGTTGGATTTAATTGACCCAATTATTAAAATTGTTCAGGAAGATTTTCGTATTAGCATTAGCGTCTTAAGAGAAGTTACATATATAATTACAAACATGCATTTTATAAAAAAATGAATTGGCAAACGTTTCGACCACGGATAGGGGTCCTCCTGAGTGCCAGATATTTAATTGAAAAATAAACTTAAAATTAAATCTTTAGTATGCAATATTTGGTAAAAAAAGAAATTCATGCATCAATTTAGCACTTCTATGTCGTGCAGCTTCTCTCTCTCTCTCTCCGCCTGTCTCAGTCTCTCTCTCTCCGCGTAGAGAGAGAGAGAGAGAGGAGGAGGACCTCTATCGGTGGTCGAAACATTTTCTAATTCATTTATTTATAAAATGCATGGTTTTAATTATATATGTAACTTCTTATAAGACCGTAATGCCAATACGAAAATCTTCCTAAGCAATTTTAAAAATTGGGTCACTTAAATCTGACATCTTTCAAAAAAGCTGTAAAGATGTCACTGAACGAAAAAAATATAGTACAATGATCTTGAGACAGTGACGCGCGTCAGCCTCTTTCTCCGCCTAAAGACTCATGCCACTTCTTATCTTTCCTACAATTCTGATACTTTCGAGACCCAACGCGACTGCGAAATGTTAATCAACCATTTAAATTGTTAATCAAGATTAAAACTTTATGTTTCAATTTTTTTGTAAATATTTTTCCGGTATCTTAGAATGTTAATGTAGTGAAGGCCTTTCCCGGTTTTTTCATGAATTTATTTTTATTTTGCCTTCGACTCGGATCCGAGTCCTTTTTAATGTTTTTTTTAATTCAAATGATGAATCTTTACCTGGAATAATTGAATTTCCAAAAATAAACGTCAATTTTGAACAAAGAAGATTAATTTCAACCAAAAAAAAAACGAATTTTCAACTGAAAAATATAACTTTTCAACCAAAAATTGAATAGTTAAATTTTGAGTTTGAAAATAGTTAACCTTCAGCCAAACAAGAACAGAATTTTCGCCAAGCAGCTCATTTTTCGGCCAAAGAAATTAATTTTTAATTACAGTCATAAGCATGCTTAGCTATAGCTGTATTTGTTTCGTTTTTTTCCATATATCTTTCGTGTTCGCTATTCCTTGTTTGCAGAGATCTGCTGGCTTGACCAACCCTGTAAAAAAAAGTTGAATATATATAACGTGAAAATGAATTAAGGTTAAAGTTTGGTGTATTCGATTTGCTGCCATTATCGAATTGGACCTTTAAATTCAATTCTGCAATGCTTTAGGCTCTATTTGGCCGAGTTTATTTTATGAAATGAAGGAAAATTACACGGAGAAACCTTTTGCTGAACTATTTGCTAAAAATCAGACTAGATTTTACTATTTCTAGTTTGCAATGGAGGGACAGAGCGGAACTTTTGTAATGTTTATTACTTCGAGTAGTAACTGGTAACTACATGCCAAACTACAAAATTAATTGGAATCAAATCTAAAAATGTTACATTTATTTCAAAAAAGGTTTGAAGTATAGGGACCTAATCTACCTTTCCGATAGTGCTGCCGTCACCGAAAATTGCGGCGACCCTGGAAAAAGTAAGGTGAGCAAAGCTCGAAATCCATTGGAAACAATACAAAATAAATTAAAATTATAAATGCTGTCAGAATTGACACGCACTTTGAAAACATTGTATGCGATTTAGAACAAATTTATGTATGGTAAAACAATTGTACAAAATGTGTACGACTTATGGAAGCATTTTATAATTTTACTTTACTTTGCATTGTTTCCAATGGATTTCGAGCTTTGCTCACCTCACTTTTGCCACGGTCGCCGTAATTTTTCGGTGAATCAGCGCCATCAAAAGATAGATTAGGTCCCTATTTACAAACCTCTGTAGTAAATTAGCAAGCAATGTATTACAGCCACTTACTAATTTCGGTAGAAGAAAATTCTAAATTTCGTGCATTAATATCTGCAGAAGACTGCAATATTTGCAAACAACTGTAGTAACGTCGAGAGAGACGGGTGCACTGATTTAGTAAATGACTTAGTAAAAATTGGTACAGTCGGATTAGCAGACGAAAAAAATAAACCCAACACGCGCCCCGTCGCGTTGAAGGTCACGATACACTTACTCTTTTACACAAGCATACGACGTACATGCTGACTATAGGGGTATAGGGCCATTTTCAAAGACGGCGGACAAATCGTGTCCCAGAGCCATTATTCTATGTATATTGCTTGAATTAAGAAAATGATTGTTGACCGCTATTGTACTCGTGATACTTTATTAAGCCTCACATGTTTTTTAATCGCTGTTCAGAATATTTTCGATTTATTTCATGAAGTATGGCCCGATCGTCAGTCCTGTCACGTGTCCCAAGGGGTGAAAAGTGAACTTCATGCATACATATTTACTATAAACACTGAACTTTTCACTCTTTCTAATATGCCAATAATATGCTACAGTATCCCTCTCCCAAATTCTACAAAAAAGAAGGATTTCTGTATTTTTGCTTTATTTTAATTAGACTCCGAAGTCTTGTCCGCAGGAAATTGAATCGGGCGAGCGATCAGTTTGAAATACCGCCTAGCGGTTGTAAAATAGGCCGTAAGAGTGCTCTGCTGCATCACCTTGCTTTAGTGAGGCTCGAGTTACCCTGAAGGAAAGTCATCGGTGAGTGAATTATTTTATTTTTGCGATAAACTAAGTGATAATGAGTGCGAAATCGATGCGTACCTTTATTCCCCGTCAGTCCTGTCACTTGCTGTTTCCACTAGTAACTAATAAAAATGATTATAAAGTGATGGGTAGACAATACGTCCTTGCTGCATGAATACGACCTGGGTCTCAGAAGGGGTTCAAACTATTAAGATGGCTGCCTACTTTTCAGTGAAAGGCGAAAACGTCAGTCCTGTCACAGTCAGTCCTGTCACGTGACAGGGTCTGATTTTGGGTATCAGGAATGACGTTTTCACTTACTTTTCTAGTTTATAATACAGGTGGGGAGCGCAGTCAGTCAGTGTTTCTATTTATATATGGCATTGGTGAAGGGTAAGTTGAGGGATTAGGAAGAAAGTGAAAACGCGGTAACCAGGCCACCTAGCGTCCACGAGGTGAAAAGAATTGAAGGGTCACACTGCATACGGGCGCACAGTGGACCTTTTTTCAAATTCTGTCTCAAAATCGTAGAACTTTGGATCGGAATGACCTAGAGGGATATTTTTTTTTTAATTAAAGAAAAAACCTTTCCGAATATAGAAAAATTATAGAGAAAGTCAAAAAAAAAATTGTGACCTTGAAAATCTGTGTTGAAGATGGAATTTTTGGCAAAAAGAATCGTTTATTAAATACCAGAAATGCTTAGATATTACACTACATGTGCTATACATGTTTTTATATAGATTTTTGCATGGCCAAACCGAATCTGACATGTCAATCGTTGTAAGACAAAATCCAAAATGGCGGATCCAATATGGCAGACTAAAATTGTAAAACGAAACCGATTTGACTAAAATTTGCTACCAGGGGGTTTTTCAGGTAGCTGATTACAAATCCAAGGTCAAAATTAAAAAATTCAGAATGGCGGATCCAATATGGCGGACCAAAATTGTAAAAAGAAACCGATGTGACTAAAATTTGCTACAAGGGGGTTTTTCGGGTCGTAAGTAGGTACCCGATTCACTCACAGGTTATTGTGAACAAATTGATACTATTTACTTATATTTTGCGATTTTCGGCAGATTGTAGTAGCCTGCCGTTCCTAGAGTGAACACGGAAAAAAAAAGATTTGCTGGTACAACAAAGCTATTTGCTGACCCAACATATCTGGCATTGTTAATATAGACACAACCAATCTGATGTGTTAGGTCAGCAAACCTTGCCATGTTGGTAAAGATCTGCCGTTACAGCATATTAGCTATGTTGTTACAACTGAGCTGATAAGTTGTGGCAGTTAGTTCCGGTTTGCTGTAATACTCAATCTTTAAACGAATGTGTTGATGCAGCAAACCCAAATTTGCTACGATAGCATGTCGATTTGTTGCCACAGGTCACAAATCTCCTAGCATGTAGGTTGATTATATCACTCAACCTAATATGCTGAGGCAGCAAAGCTATGAAATTATGAACAAAAATTTCAGAAAAATATAGATTTTATTATACGTTAAATTACAACAGTCGTATCATTTTTATATTTCATTACGTAAAATAACATACTTTCGACCTTCTGAACAACTGTGCAGGCTTAAAGTAATAAACGGATCTGTTACATCGCTTAAATTTATCAAATTTTTGTTGCCTGTCAAAAGTATTTCGTACGCTAAAACGTGATCGTTGTAACCTATATTTTGTAACGTTTGATATGAAAAAATCACGTTTTCCTCCCAAGTAAAGATTTCTTCAATGAGACCAAAAACAGGTAAAAAATAAGCGTCGAAATCGATTATAATAATCATATCTTTATGAAATTTTATTCCTTTGCAATCAATCCAATGAGGATTATAAAAGGAAGAAGCATCACAAGTTCGTACATTTGCAGGCAAAAAGTCGCGTAACGTATCAATATCTTTTTCGTGAACTTCTGTACCAGGCCCAATAAGGGTTAACGGATTGATTGGAATAGATGCCATAAATCTGTAGCACATGTGCAATTGATGCTTCACAGCTACTGAATATGCTAAATTTTTTCTACACGCGTTTACTGTAGCATATTTCTTTAGAAATTTATGTTTCGCTTCAAACTTAAAGCATGAATATTGACTGACAGGCCCCGATTCTTTGATAAAATTACTGTAATGAATCAAATTATGGGTTTTAGGTTTCAGAAACTCTTTTGTTATTTTTACGTATAAACTGTTATGTTCAAATACAAGCGTGTTCAAGACCTTATAATGATTTTTATTGATGGTTTTTGCTAAGATAATACTGAGAATGTTGCGTAATAGTTTATAAAGTTGCCAAAAAGTATCTTCTATAGGTACTAAGTCTCCAACTAAAAGGCCAAAATACTTTATGAAGCATAACATTTGAGAAGCATACATTTTAAGACGTGAACTCTTCAGATCATTTTCTGCAATTAGAGGAGGCTTTGATGAAACATCAATTGGACCATAATCAAAATTTGCGATTCTGTCATTCAGTTTGTCAAGATCGAAGTATTTACACTTTATGCAGTGATTGATAATTGGAATCATGTCACTCTGTCCAACTCCCTCAGCACAATCGTGCATAGAGTCTAATGTCGAATTTCGAGTCACGTGAAAATTATGAATGTTATTAAAAATGCTTCTTTCTTTTATGCCTGTTAATTTATAATCACGTAATGTCAAATCTACTTCGTAGTTTTCGGGGTTTCGTCGAAGTGACAAATCATTGGCATATTGAATTTGCATTTTCTCCTTAGAATTTCTGCAAAATCTGCAATAATGGAGTGCGTTGAAACTTTCCACGTAGCCGAAAATTGCATTAAGGCCTAAATTGTCGCCAGTGCCGAATTCAGTTGCGAAGTATATTTTTCTTGTTTCTCCATTTCCCATATTTACTGTAATACCATTTTTGGCTAGGAAATTTACCTCTTTAATGAACGGAGCAAAAACTCTGTCATTTCCATAAAGTTGTCGCAAATAACTTTCAAATAAAAGAACAAGAAAAATATTGTCAGATGAAAATTGAGATTCCGGTGGAAGACTTAGTATAGAAACGTATAATGCCCCAAGTTTTCCAGAATTAGGACCAGAGGGATTATTTGGTTCAAAATCGTCAAAATAAAACATTAATGGAATTACTATGTCATTTGGTAGATATCGCAGCAGAGTTCTTTTCCACGTTTCTGTTTGTATGTAATTACAAATACGATCAGTCGGATTTTCCAATAATGACTTCATGTAAGAGACAACACACTCCAGATTGCCGGGAATTTCAAAAAATAATGTCAACATTTTTTTTAATGAAATCATTTGCCCCGTCTCCCCACAGGCATGAACTTCGGTACCACGCGGAATACCATATGCGAATGGAGGTACATAGAAGTTACTTTTTTTGAAGAAATTTAAGCGTCTATGTTCAGTTGAAAAAATTTCCAGCGATTCCTTGTACTCTTTACAAATAGAATGTATGTCTTCTTTCAAGTCATTATTGTTTGCATCGGAAGTCAAGTTTACTCGATTTTCAATGTCACCAATCAATCCATCCAAAAAAAATGTCTTAATTTCTTCGTACATATTTTGGGCTTCATTTCGACACAAGTTAAACTTTCCTGATATTTTGGCAAAAAACAAACCGACTTTATGAGATATTGGAACTTGTTTATTGTGACTATTGTTTCCTGTGATGTCCAATCCATCAACAGTTGTAAATGAATCATCAGAATGTTCTCTTAAATTTTCGCTTTCTCTAGAAACTGTTTCATTGTTGTCAACTGATGTGCATTTTTGTTTTTTGACTGCAGGAGGCGAAGTTTCGTGATGCAAATAATAATGTCTTTTTAAAGAACGAAAAGTGTCAAATTGTCTCGTCAAACAGTTACATTCTATACACTTGTAATCAATTCTCTCAAGGAAATGCTCTGTTTCGAAATGTTTACCTAAAGCTTTTATATTAACAACATTTTTTTTACACACGTAACAAATAGGCATTTTTATCAGAAATGAAAATCGTGAACCTAGTGTAAGAAAAATTTTAGAACGTTTAAGAAATCTAGTGTTTTTTTTAATCTGTTGCCTCGAAGGAATCGTATTCTCTAACCATCGTGCTCACTGCGGTACATTTTTTGTCCCACTTTGTAGAGAATCTGTAGATCGCTCGTTGTAAAAACAAAAAAACTTGCCCGACTTCTTTTGGGTAATCTGCATGGAGGCTGTGGATTATCTTGAAGGCTATGTCGATAGCTTTCAGAGGTGACTCGACTTCGTACAGTATGGTGTCGACGAGCACCAAATACTGCTGTTTGACGACGCTTTTGGAATGTCCAATTATCAAGGCCTGTGGTTGCAGAGTCAGTTTCAGTTTTCGTAGTTGGTCTCTGCGACGTTGAATTTCATTTTCCAATTCGTCACGACTCTGTAATTCGAAATTATAAATTTAAACATGTGTATATTCCGGCAGTGAAAAAAAATTATTTCATTCGAATTTTCACAAGAATACTCACTTTGAGTTGCCACAAGAAAGCGTTTCGCCGTTCAATTTTTGACGGGCGCCAAGTAGTTCCTTGTTTGTTTGCTACAACCGTCGTGACAGGAAACAAGCTTGGAAGCATTGATAGAAGTTGAATCGTCTGCAAATCTACAGCATTAAGATGAAATTGTAATCATTGAAACAATTTGTCTAATTTTAGCAACCTTGGCAAAACCCTTATGTACTTATTTTACTTCTCACACTACCCGAAGAAATATAAAATTAAATTTTACCCTGTTAGTATGAAAAACTTGTTGGAAACTCAAAAGACAGAGTAAAATCAGAAAAAAATTAAAGAAACAAAAATTGAGAACAGAAAGGAATCTGAGAAAAAGCGAAGAGTCGAAAGAAGATCAAATAAATTTTGAGGAAAACAGAGAAAGCTCTAAAAAGCAGTAATCGAAGAATAACCTGACTAAAAGCAAAGAAAAGACAGAAAAAAAAAATACAGAGAAAACTGGAAATAACAAAATTGAGAACCTTCGTCAGAATGTCTCTCGAAATGCGGATCTGTTTCTTTTACTTTTTGTTCAATAAAAGATGATAATTTGGACCAAGCTCGATATAGTGCTAAGCGGGAATCGGGGTAAACATGTTCAAAATCAATCTCCAACTAAAGAAAAAATAAAACTGATGTAATGACAGTCAAAGATTACAAAATGATTGTAATGAAATCGAGATACTCACCAAAGTATATCCTTGTGGCTCCTTTAAAGGCTTATACAGCGCAGTGTACTGTTGAATGTTTACGTTACTTTCATCTCGCAATAAACGCAATCGCGCCACCACGGTCTTTTTCCACGCTTCTACTACACGATTCCAAGGGGTTGAATTATTCTTCAACCAAATGTCTTCTTCTTCGACGGTTCCATCAGCTGTAAATAACGAGATAATATTGTCATGCAAATTGTATAGACGCGATGGACTCAATAAACGAAAGAACGAAAAGAAAATAATGAATCCCAATAGAAATTAAATGGAAATAAAGAGAAAAATGACGTAAAGAAGCAAAAAATAATCAAAAATAAATGCAGGCACCATTGTCGTCTTCTTCGTCGATGAATTCTTTGGATGTTTGTTTCTGCTTAGAGATGGTTCCTGCGTTGATGAGAGTTCTTCGCACTGTCTGGTACTTCACTATGATGCGTCCCTTTGCAACTGACTTCCCTTTCTTTGTTTTTTCCACGATGATCCACTCGTCCTGCAAAATGAATGTTGCAATAAATATTTATTGAAAGGTAATGCTTGGAAATCTTGTAATAACAAGTATACGTACTTGGTCTTCTGATGGAAAAAGATCGAGAATCTTCTGAGTAAGAATGCGTGCTCGGTTTGTCGAAATTCTATACGAGAAATCATTATTTATAACATAAAGTTAAATTGTTCTTTCATCTAATGTTTATTCATTATCTAATATGCTACTTCACCTCGAATCAGCATTTCCTTTTAGTTCATTTCTGACCATGAAGTCAGCTAGGAGATTTCGAGCCGCGTCGTCTAATTTTTTTTTCTTCTCGTATAATGACAATATTACTTTTCCACGAGACTCGTCGGCATTAAGTAGATCTTTCAAATCCTGAAATGGAGATGTCATTTTTTCAAGCTTTCATCCACATCCTCGCACCATTGATGAAATGTTATGCAATAAATTTGGGGAGTTATTCGTTTGTAGAACTGATTATTAATTATTTCGTAATAAAATTTTATATTTTTTAAAAATTCAATCAAATTTTAAAGGATTTTACTTTTGCGAATCAAGAACGAATTGTCGATTATGGAGAAATCGTCAGGAAAGGAGTTAACAAAAAAACAAGACGTCTCGCTAGCTAAACAAAAGTCGTCGAAAGCAGAATCCTCAAGACGCTGTTCGAAGTTTCAAAAATTCAAAAATGTCATTACGAATCAATTGGTAATCAGTTCTACAAACGGAAAATTCCCAAAATCTGATGCAAAGTAATTCAAAAATTATTTTGAATTTGAGAAATTACCAAAATAAATGAAGACTTGTTGATAAATTTGAATTTTAGACATTTCTTTGCGAAGTCGTACAACGAATTCCCGAAATCTATTGCATAATATATTGCAATAGACTTTTGTAATTTCTTGTACGAGATCGCAAAGAAATTTACAGAATTCAAATTTATCAAGAAGCCATAATTGATTTTGATCAAATCTTCTCAAATTAAAAACAATTTTTGCATTATCATGCACCAGATTTTAGAAATTTTTGGTTTGTAAAATTGATTATCAATTAATTTGTAATGACATATCTTAATTTTTAAAATATCAACCAGTTTTTTGAATATTTTGCTTCTGCGAGTCGAAAACGAATTGTCAATTACATAACTTAATTAATTACATTAATTAATTACATTATTACAAAAATTTCTAGACTCACATATTCATTGTCCTCTTTGGCATAGCTGCCCTTCGGTTTCTTCGTCGGCTGCTGTACATCGTCGTCATTCAGCAATCTCGTTCGGCTTCCCGTATCACAAGCTTTGTTTTCCTTGGCAGGGGGAATATCTGATAACTCAATCTCTTCAAAATTATTTTCTTCTTGTGATGGTCCAGGTTTCTCTGTGTACTCTGACAGTTCCGGTGTGGTATCAGCATTCGTTCTAGACTAAAGTAACAAGACATCTGAATTGTACATTGATTTTGATAAATCCCGAATACCATTTTGTGGACATAAATCTACTTATTAATACATTTATTTTATAACATGTAAATATTTGAAACGTCATGTATTATCTTGCAAATTATTCTCGCCGTTTCATATATTTCGTAATACACAACATTTTGCAGAATGAAGAAATGAAATTTTTTTTTATAATACCGTCAGTGCTGAGAACGATTTCTTCACTAATTCAAATCGAATTTCGTCTCCCACATTCTTCAATAATTTTTTAACGTGTTCTTCACGAATGTAAGGGAGTATGTCCGGCGTTACATTTTGTTCTGTCAACAAACAAAATTTTAATTCAGAATATGGAACAATTCAGAAGTCTAAGTTAAAAATTGATTTTATACTTTTGAAACAAATGTCTTTATATTTTTTCGGTTTTGATTAAAATTTGTAACTATTAGCGACAGTAAAGTTCTTGAGGTAAATTAGTCCATTTACGTTGAAAATGTAGTGAAATTGAAATGCGAATTCCGAACTATTGGATTATTTTAGAATCTCCACAAAATTATCCCAGATTTTACACGATTTTCGCTGTGTTAGAGAAAAAAGATTAGACAACGCATGGCGTGTTAAAAGTTAGGTTAAGATTTTTTGGAAAGTCGTCGGAGCACTTACTTTCGAATTCTTCGATGCTCTCCTCTGAAATCTTGTATTTATCGAGGAGTTCTCGAATCGTAACACTCATTGTTCTTGTTTTCACCACTCGTTTTGATGTTTATAACGATTTCGACAGATGCTTCTTTTTTTTCTGGACACACACTGTAACACTACATATCTCGCAACTGAACGCAGGGATTCCCAGGGAACAGTCTGTCACGTGATTCACTGTATAGTAATTATATTACTTGACGCGGAATGGCGCATGCGCAATCAGACAGAAGTCGCGCGCCCTTTATGAAATGTAATTACTGAAAACTGATACAGCTCTCATATAAATTATTGTAAATTAGAAATTATTAACTTTTTGTTTACTTATATAAAAAGGCTAAGTGTTTTCCAATAAATTATCAATTATATTATCGGAACAAGTTCGAATTGTAATGAATTGAAAAAAATTGTGACACATTTCTGAAAATTCGGTATAAACTATAATTTTACGAGACGAAATTCATTCAAAATACTTAAAATGTAAATTTAACATATTAAATCAATTCGATTTTACTGAAAAAAAACATTCTGAATTATTCTTTCTCAATTGAAGAAATTGATAAGTTATAATGACTATCGACTACAAGGTAACAGCGTAGCAGATTGGTTTGCACGCTCAATTTCAAAATTAACAAATACAACAGTGCTGTGAGAGCAAAGTAAGATCTGCTGCTATAGCAAAATGTATTTGTTGAAACAACCAACTGGATTTGTTAAAACAGCACATTAGAGGCTAGCAAGGTTGTACTATGCTGACAGAGCACATTCATTTTTTTCCGTGAATAAATACCATTTTGTACTTACCTATCGTGTACTTTGATCTTTCTAATTACGTTTGTCCTCACTTTAGTACTTTAAAATTCGTGAGGTTCCCTCATGAGTTCAGTCACCATCATTCTTGTCAGACACCCGTCATTCCTGTCACACTATTTAAAAACCTTCTGAAGTATTCTTCAAATAAAAATTCAAAATAAATTACCTATCACTTTTGTTCGCAAAGAAATGCTCTTGTATTTTTTTCCAGTGGCTGTAATTTTTATTTCCGAAATTGCACTCTAAATTAAAAAAAATGTGAGCTAAAATCGCACTTTTCAACCAATTCGTGAAAAATTACAGAATAAAGCAATTAAAATAAATATTTTTACTTGCCATTGAGACAAGTAACATCAGACTTAGGTAAATACCACAATTAATCATTTTTAGACTTTTCCATCATTTGAAAAAAGGGGTGACAGGAATGTCCTTCCCATGCGGTTTTTGGGCTTTTAAATTGAGAAAAAAATAGTAAATTTAAAAATTCAGCTCGGCCGCTGCAGGGATGTGTTCTTGAGGGCTCCCTTGAAGGTAAGAAACGTTTTCCAGTTAATTTTCACTATATCAACTTTTCGAAATCTTCATTAGTCAATTTGTCCGCCGTCTTGCAAAATGGCCATAGGATATCGAACTATTTGACATGATTATATTTATTTAAATTGCAATTGTACAGTACATATGATTATATAAATGTAGTTTATACATTTATTATATACATACAGGAATATTATATTACAAGCTGAAACAGTAAAATGTGATTAACATAAGGCTTGTGGGAATCGAACACGGGTCTCCGACGCGGCAGCACGGCGATATTCCATCCTGCTCAACCAGATTATGCGATTCAGAAATTGATCGCCTTTATGAAGTAAATACTAGCACTTCAATTAATTTTCATTAAATCATTTATTGATTGTTCACAGAGATGGCATTTTTCAAATTCTAAGCACCATATCTTAAAACGTATTCAAATATCCAAATAACGAAATTTTAAAATGATTTTCTGCACTTAATATGTGATTTGTTTTTCAATTGTAATTTTTCGAATTATCATAATTTATTGTAATAAGGATCTGAACTGAAGTTAAAAACACGAAATACGTAAACACTGGTAAACATAGCGGAGGCCGTTGTGTTGTTCGGCTCACATCGTTTACACTCGGCTGCGCTCGGTGCAACGCTAGGCTCGCTTACTAAGTAACTTACTAATATTCCAGAGCAATCTACCGAATTTGTCTTACTCTATAATACAAGAAATAGGAAGTGTCATGGTACAATTCGTATTCCTACAGACAATAGTAGTTCCTCTCACAAATTTAGTATTTTATGTTATTTTAGATACTTATTACTTCTATTCTTTTAATACAATTTAATAATGTCTCTACTAATTTATCCTATCTAGGATTTTGCTACAGAAAATACTAAGACTTGGTATTATCAACACGAAACTTTCATATGAAAATAGTACAGCTTACTACCACTGTATTAAAATATACAAATTATCGCCTTTGTCCCTCAATTGTAACCTAATTTAGTAACATTTCGAGTACAAAGTTTCTCCGTGTATAATCCAATATTTGGCTGAGAAGGGCGTCCTGTTTCCAGAAACAAAAGGATTTATCATTGCGATTCAGGACAGGGTTTTCAACGCCAGAAATTATCGCAAACACGTGTTACATCAAGACCAACGAATTCATCCTAAACCTAGATCTCTGAAGAGAATGGATGCCTTTCTGTAGATACATTCCAGTGCCCGTTTTGGAAAACAAAGTTTACATCTTATATTGTGATGTGACTATCCAGACGGATCATTATATCCAAGCCAATCGACCCGACACCGTGATACGAGAGAAAAAAGGTGGAAGAGTCTATCTGCATCATCGACATTGCTTGTTTACTTAACCGGAATCTGCAGGCGACCTATAAAACCAAGAAACATAAGTATAGCGAGCTAATGCATGAAGTAAAGGCAATATAGACGAATGTGAAACATGCATCAATCCACCCCATTGTGATTTTGGGCTACAGGCAATGTGCATGCAAGATGCACTGAAAATCTTAAACATTTGGGAATCAGAAGGCAGCAGCTCAGAAGGCGGTTTTATTAAACACCTATCACATTGTAAAAAAACTTTCCATATCATTCGGAAGCAAGCAACTGAAAACCTATGGAGTGGCAGATGATAGCTCTAAGAAAGGATCCAGAGGCGAATGTTGTCACCTCCAACGCTCGCGACCCTTATGTAAGGATAACAGAGGTGAAAGCTGAATGCCAAAGTACACCATGCTGCTAATTATGTGCCGGCAACATCATCGCAAAAGATTTCAAACATCGTATTAAATTAATTTATAGCATCCTCATCTCATTAGGCACTTGACTTAGTCCGTGGCTGATGATTTAAAACCGGATTCATCCACGAACAAGTTTAAAAAAAAAATTAATATTAATATACCCTAGGGTAACCAGAAAAAAACACTTTTGGTTCTCTAAGGAGCGAAGGGCAAATAACGGTAGTTTATGCGATTGTAGAAGCCAGATTTTTTTTTAATTTAAGCAACATTAAGAGGTGGCCCATTTTCTTTGAAGTTCTCATGTAATTAACATGGGCAAACTCAACTTTTAATATGTTGTTCTTGAGGTTCTCAGAATCCACATAAAACCATTTTTTTCAGTGAAAAATTAATAAAAAACAGTAATTACGATTGCCTGAAAAGTGCCATTTTCACGGTTTTCTACTGTTTTCAGAGACTAATAACGGGCCTAGAAATATATATCTTATACTGAAATTTTAAGAATATTTTCCCGGAAGGTTGAAGATCACATTTTCTGAAAAAGCAGATTAGGAAAAATATAAATAACCCTGCAATAATGAAAACAAATCTGAGTAAATTTTTGAAATTTGACAGGTCTACGACTTAAGCTGTTTAATTTTCGGGGCAGAGCGCTCATCAGCTCGGCCATAAAAGTCGATCACAGTGGGTCTTGACACCATAAGCTCATAAAGCAGCCCCTTTCTCGGCAAGCGTCCTTTAGTCATATTTCCCTTTTTCAGAAAAGTGAATAATAATAATTTAGAGGACGCTAACTAATCTTGTTATAAAGTCACATCGATGAAAAGAGCTGAGGTTGCACCTTTACGATCGAGTCTTCTTCACTTACCGAAATTGTCAGCTTTTGCAATGACAACTTTCGAAGACGATAGGCCAGCTCTAAATATTGCTTAAAATTAAAAAAAAAATCTGGCTTCTACAATCGCATAAAGTACCGTTATTTGCCCTTCGCTCCTAAGAAAACCAAAAGTGTTTTTTTTCTGGCCACCCTAATATCCCCCCATTAGTATTATGTAATTAATTTAACTGTATGTGGCCGAGTTTTGATTATCAAGTTTCACTTTCTGCATGCTTCAGGGAAAGAAATGGAAAAAATGGAAGATGCTTTAAATTAAAGTTTAAAATCTCCTTGTAAAATGAGATCAAGAACAGAATGAAATATTTACTGGTTCTCGATTTATCATGAAAAATGTTTCGGTCTGTTGTTTTCCTCAAGTGATCCAAAAATGTAAATTCGACATTTGACTACCGCTGGACGAATTGATTTTTGTTTTGGGAATGCTTCTATAATTTTAATTATAATTCGAGAGAAAATGAATATGTTATTATGTTCTTGGTCCCATTTCAAAGAGGAAATTCCAACATTTAATTCGGCGAAGAGTTAATGTTTTTTAATTCACTTTCCTGAAGAATGCAGAAGTGGGACTTAATCTATCGCTGAGATAACCACGAAAAACGAGAGGCATGTTTTTAATTTGATTTTTTTTAGTGAACTGACAATTCTAACCGGTACTGAATTTAAATAAAAATTAAAAAATTATATGTAGATATGTTCCAGTTATTTAACAATGTATTTTCGCACGTATGTTTTTTATCCGTAGAATACGAACCTGAAGACTAAAATATTTGATCTTTTGACCATTTTCAGAATAATAGGTTTAAAAAGTGAAAACCCCCATTTTTGGCTGATTCTGCAACTTTGTATCAAACAAACCGGAAATACTAAAAGTTTCTGATAGGGCTGTGATTAAAGCCTTATGCATGTACTATGATCCTATGTTTTCGAAAATGACCTTATTTTTTCACGTTTTTGCACGTGCGCAATATTGTTTCTTCAATATTTAAGTAATGTTGAACATTAAATCTTGAATATCTCCCAAAATGTCGCGAAAGTACCTAAAAGTGCAGAAGCAATATATTTTAATAATTCATCAACATATTTTGATGCGTTGTTTATAACCATGATATTCCGTGAATTTTGTTAGATCTCCACTTTATAATCACGGGATAAAATTTCAGCAACGTATTATAAAATAAAATGGGTAAATGATAAAAATTAATAGAAAAGTCGATGTGCGCATGCGCGCGCGTATGACAGTCTAGTAAAATATATTTCCCGTAAATTTTATCAAGGAATTACAAGAATTAGCAAAAGTTACAACTTTTTGTTGCGAGAAAAAAGATGCCCAATTCAATTTCATATAAACCACCGGCATACGCCGTTCAGCGGGAGAAATGGGTAGGCGGTTATAGAATTCGACCTCTCAATTAAAGTTACAATGTTGAACAACAACAACAACAAGAATTTTCATCAATTATGAACAAAATAGTTCTGATTTTTCATTTATTTTAGATAGTAAGTACTATGAAATAGAAGAATTTTGTATTAATTTTAATTTTTTATTTTAATCTAAAAATTGCGAAAGGCAACAGAAAATTGCATTCGTGGCGCGCCTGCTTGTTTCCTAGTCCTTTGATAAAAATCGATACATTATTTTTTACAGGTCCAGAGATTGATCCGCCACGCGTAGACCTTGAAGCCATGACAATCAATGGTTTGGGCCATTTTCCTAATGGTCAAATACTGATGATTCATAACGGAGCGCTTCGGATAATCCATGATGACATTCGTAAAAAGAAGAGGAAACTTAAAAAATTGACTCCTGCCGAGGAAGTGATTTACAATCGGATTAAGAATCGACACCCGACCAGCCCAGGTCCAAGTTCTAACAATAAATCTCAGTACTAAAGTTTATTAAATAATCAAATTCCAAAATAACTCAATTGTTAGAAACAAATATTATATATAATCACACAAGTCTGAGAATAGTATACACAGGAAACAAATTTTTTTGACTATAATTGCTGCAATTCGAGGTCTGACAGTCAAACAAACAGTAAAACTATTTCCAAAAAACTGTTGAAAAAGTAATTAAATTCGGCGTTAAATGAGCTATAGTTGAAGTGATTTGGCCTTGTGGGTATTAAATTATGACGTGAGAAAACATAACATAAAATTCCGATTTTTGAGGAATTTTTTACATCATGTTCAACTCTTGGCAGGAGATAGGAAAAGTAATTTATTAATTTAATATTTCACAAAAACGATGTTTAGGATTTTCGCATGCTCGCACAAAAAATTATTATTTCATAAACCCGTAAATCACTTTTGTAAAATTTCAAATTAAGGGATTCATTTCGCCAGCTACTGCCAAACGTTAAAGTTGAAGTACAAAATTCCTTCAAACTTGGAACTTTATTTTATCTTTCTCGCGTGATAATTCACTAGCTATAAGAAAAAATTACGTCAACTGGGACTCACTCACGCAAAATTTAGTAATATTTACAACTGTTTGAAAGAATATTTTTTCACTATATTTAGGACGGCGTTATCACCTTTCAAAGTCAAGAATAATTTGCAATGTTAGAAACAAATTGTATAGACAAATATCAAAAATCCATATATAGCAAGGTTGTAAAAAAGTTAAAAAGAATCGCAATCTAACATTCAATTACAAACTAATTACAGATAAAATAAACGTATATAACGAATGCAGTGATTTGAGTACAAAACACGTTATTCTTTTATAAAAAAACAATTATAGATGTATGGTATTTTTCGTCATTTGGTAAAACATTCATAATAAATTGCAGCAATTGTTACCAAATAAGTAGTTAGACAATCTTCAAAGAAAGAAGTTATATTTTTAAAATTTTGAAAATCGTGAGAGATGTTATTACAATCCATAAGATCTGAAAAAAGTTCAGAAATTATTAATTTCCTTATAGAAAGGAGCACTATTTTGAATTGTATTCATGGCTTCAAGATTTTGATTTGGAAGTTTTCTGACTTAAAAAAAAGAAAGGCTTAAAGAAAGACTTAAAAAAGAAAAGAAAAAATAAGTAGTATCTATATTTTTTTTACAGCACAATATATAATACATCCAGTCTACTATGAGGTTGGAGATCTTATGACAGAAGTACAACTTGGAGAACGCATTACGGTTGGAATAGCAGTTAGTCCAACGAAGATGTATGATTACAACCTATATCGTTTAGGTAATTTAGAATATAAAATATAATTAAAAGAAAATATTAGAGACATATAAAAATGTATACGTCATAAGCCCTGGTGGAATTTTTTTTACAAAAAACTAAAACTATTTCCACATGAATCTAGAAATAAATACATACAATAAATGACCACCAAAATTACAGGAAAGTACAACTTTTTTCTATTGTTAAGACGAATTTTGTACTTTTTTTTGTACTTTTTGTACTTTTACCTGTAGATTCTTGTAGTTGTAAATCCTTGTAGAAAATTAAACTACAATAAAATACAACAATTGTATTTTATTGTAGTTTAATTTTCTACAAGGATTTACAACTACAAGAATCTACAGGAATTTACAGAGTGTGCAGCCAAAAAGTTATTTTTCGACCTAGGATGACAGATATTTGGAATATTGCAATTAGATAATTTTGAATTAAGATCTGTACATGGTCGCTTCTACAGAAAAAACTTCTATGTTTAAACTTTAAAGGAATGGCACTATATTAAAAGACAATAATGAATAACCGTTATTAAAAAAACAAAAAACATTACGTTTGAAGTTTTTTTTCTTTAAATATATAGCAACCGATTGGACACCATATATTTCATTTAAAATTTTGTCATCGCAATGTTCTCATTATTTGTTATACTTAGTCGCAAAAGGACAAACTTTTTAACCGCAAATAAAAATTTAACATTTGAGAAAGAATTGATCACGGTAATTGAAATTAAAAGATTCGAACTGTTGAATTTTGAACTTTAAAAATGAATGCTGGAAAAAATGTTAATTTAAACGCTCAATAATTTTCGCGTATAAAATGAAAGTTTTTTAAAGTGTTCTTAACTAAAAGCCGTTAAACTGCAACATTTTAACTTTTATACATTGCACAGTTAAAATATTTAAAAAAATAGAAATCCAAGCCATCATTTTCAATGCTATGAATTGAAGAATGAATCAAAAAATTTATAAATTTTCAAAATTATATCATTTTCAGCAATTTTAAGCTAGAAACATTAATCTATACATTAAAATTTGTTTTGAAATATTCTCTGGAACATTTGTTTGAAAAAAATCATTTAAAAATTTTCGAGGAATCTAATAATAATTTTATTATCTTGAAACTCGAATTTTTCCTACAATTTTTTGAAAATCCTGCAAAATAAAAAAAAACTAAAATAATTCAGATTTCTTTTCAAATTTTGGAAATCTTATTAAATATTCTTTTAAATTTAATTTTTCAAAAAAGGAATATTGTTATTTTTTCAAGGAATCTTTATACAAATTTTTATTCATTTGAAACCTTTTAAAATGTTTAAAAAGCTTATAAATTTTGTATTTGACATCTTCAAAAATCTACATTGTGTTTTGAATGTTGTGAAATCTTTTCACGTTTTAAATTATTTTAGAATCTTTTCAAAACTTTAAAATATATTTTAAACTTACTTGATTATCTTCAAAATTAATAATTGCTTAATTGTCATTTATCATTCAAAGATTTTTTTTAATCTTATTAAATATTCTCTTAAAATTAATTTTTCAAAATAACAAATAATTTTAAATTTTTCCAGCAAACTTAAGAAGTTCTTTTTATTTTCCTAAACCCTTTAAAGATGCTTAAAAAGCTTCACAATTTTATTTAAAAATCATCAAAAATATGAATTTAGTTTTTTATTTTTCAAAATCTTTTCCAGTTTTAAATTAAGTTTGGATCTTCTCAAAACTTTTAAACATCTCTTAAACTAACTCAATTTTTTCCAAATTGATAATTGTTCAGTTATTGTTATTCAGTCAAGGCTTTCTATTTCAAATTTCTCAATATTTAAAAAAAGTCTTTCTTACTTCAAAAATATCAAACTAAATTGGTTAAAAATGGAATATTTTAAATTGAAACAATATTTGAATAGGATTTGGAATTCAATAAGAGAGTTTAGTTTCTCAAATTATTATTTTTAAATTTAGAATAGTTCATGAAGTTTCAATCGAAATTTTACATTTGTTTAGCTACTCAGGCTTTCAAATTGAAAAACTTCTATTTTAACGTTAAAATCCGTAAGTTGCTTAATTTTGAACAGATTAAGAATCGTCCTGCAAAGTCAATAATTGTTCAATTTTCAATAATCGAACTACAGTTCAATGTGATTTGTTATCATAGCAAACGTTCTTTGAAAAAGTTTAATTTTTTTTAAATTGTAGTTTCTGGCAGAAATTTATATATTACATATTTCACAAAAATTGTCAGTAAAGTACAAGTGGAAACGTTGATGCGGATTCTAAAAGTATTATTTGGAAAAATTTATATTTGTCTGTTTTGTGAAATCTTGTTTTTTTGTAAAGATTTGTAATTTTCTACAATAATTTACGTAAAATTGAAAGTGTTTTAATGACATCAAACACCCAAATCAAAAAGTGTAAAATTCTATAGTTTTCGGTAATACCTTGTAGATTTTGACAACAAAGTAAAAAAATATCGATAAAAAGTTATAGAAATTTTTGAATTGTAGAAACTTGTACTTTACTGTTAATTTTGTTTACTTTTCTACAATAAAATACAAGAAAAAATTAGCTACTTGTATTTAATTGTGTTTGTTTGTTGAATTTTGTACATTGTCTTACAAAAAAAGTGCATTTGTCAACAAAAAATTACAGTTGTAGAAATGTTGTTTTTTCTTGTAAAAATGTTTTCCACCAGGGAAGTGCCTAGTAGTTCAACGCTAATGATTTTTTACATTCTTCAACTTTATTTATGACTAAAATTTACAAACACAATCAGGTGAAGCAGAAGAAGTTTTTCCTTCACCGGGTAGGGTATTGGAGCGTTTTATAGACGGTGGGCCTGCGCCTATTGCAACATATTGGGGTGGTATGTGGCTCGAGCAGGCTATGCTCCCTCGAACTCGAGCAGGTAATATAAAAATTAAAATACAATCTAAAACAAAGATATTAGCGATCTATGCCTAAAGTGTCCAGATTTTTTTAATACGTATTACATTGGCGCCCTAAAAATTATTTTAATCCCAGGTTAATTACATATACAATTTCTTATACATAAAACTAAGTCTTACTATTTATTTAACTTTTTTAAAGCCACTAATATTTAATTTTTTTGGAACAATATCAAATTTTAAAAATTCAAAGTATATATTTTGCACCACTAGCGTAGAATAATTTAGTTAGTAGTTTTTAATTACCTAAGTATTTATGGTCAAAATAATAAAATTTTTTATATTTTTTCTTACAGGACGGAGGGAGGCGTAAGTTCAATCATTAAAAGTTAGGATAAACTATTCACAGTAATCAGTATAAATAATATAGTCTGTCTTAGATATAAATATCTGTTCGGATCAGGGCTCTAATGAGTCAAATAGTTTCTTAAGAGATTTGGCTTCTCCTGAGGGTTTTTTTCGCAAGTGGGTTTTTCCGGTCAGGATGCACTGAAGCACAATCGTACGGAGGTGCAGGCAAATGCGGGAGCTTGTAAAAATTAAGGTGTCAAATAAATGGTTCTTCATGTATTCCTAAGTTGGCTCATTTCCAGACCCTTCACCTCGTCTGGCCCCAAGTTTGTAACGTGCCATTTAGCGCGTAAGGTAGTTGCAATAACTTTATTCTCCTCATATAAGACATTCAAATAATATAATCGCATGTATATAATAAGACAGGCCCAGCGCGCGAGAATAGGGCCAGACAACACTCAACGTGTTCAGCGAGCCCCACTCCGACCAGAGGTACGAACCACGTGGGCAAGCGCCGCCAATCACAGACACCGCTGAACCCCACTGGGGCCCGCCAGGCAGTTGAGGGTAGGGAGAAGAGGATATAAGGCCACGCGCATCTACATCCTCCAGACCATTCGCCATTCGCGCTTCTACCACTGTCTATCATCATCCGCCCGCTCTGGGCACACACACACACACACATCTTTTTTCTTAAACGCGACTTCATAAGTGAGTACCGCCGCAGAATCTATTTTATTGTATTCTATTTTGTTTTGTCACCGTTTTGGTTCTCCCCATAGAATGGCCCGACGCGTTGCCTAACGGGGAATGGTTGAAATCCACCATCATAATAATTTACATGTTTCTCTTTTTTTAAATTCCTTTTAATAAAACGTTCCGGTTCCCATTTTCTCCTGTTTTTTAGTGGGTCCTCGCAGCGAAGTTGCACGGATGCGTTGCGGTCGAATTAGAAAAATAAAAACACCTTTTGGCGGAGAGAAAGATCGACAATGTGTTAGAGGAACGCTTGATGAAAGAGGCGAACGTCGCGGCTCAGTACTGGGCCAGTATAGCTCAGCCCCGATCAGCACGCGTCCCGCAGGCTCCGGACACGCCTCAATTATCGCCCGAAAGGCTGGCCTCGCGCCAGCAGGCCCAATCGGCTCGAAAAGTCAACTCGCCGGATTTTTGGCACTGCGAAGCGATTTATACCGGAACATTCGCGTTCTTATCCGAGCGCGAACGCGATGCGCTCGCCCGCCTCATGCAAAACTTACAATCCGGGAAAACCAGGTAGATTCAACATCTTTGGACGATTTGCCTATTGCCGTATCAACTACGACTGCGCCACCTGCGAGTAGCGGTCCACCGGATGATAGTCCCTCGGCATCAGCGACTCTCGCGGAAATTGACTTTTTACTGTCCGGAACTTAACCATATTCTTGTGATTTAGTATAAGGTAGAAATTGCGATTATGATAACCTCGTGACGCCCGTGGCGGCGATTTATAAATGGCCAAAGGATTGTCCCGTGATTCTCTGATATGCGAGCATTGATCAAACGTCTATAGCATAAGGTTGATAGCGTAGGATTAATCATTAATACTTGTTTTTTAAAGGCACGTGTGCCCGAGTATCCCCTATCGTTTACCAATATATGTAAAAAAAAATTTGTACACAAAGTACTGCTTGGTTAATTTCTGCCTTCTCCTCTCGAGCTATATTTGAATAAGTTCAATAAAGATAAAGAAAAGAAAAAAGATAGGTATAAAACAAAGAAAACAAATACACAAGTCTCAGTATGGCTTTCCGCCACACCCCTCCGCGCCGGGGATCGGCCGGCGATCAACGAGACTTATCTTCCAGCCACAGACTGGAGAGACAGCTCGGGGATTCCCGGCGAACCCTCACTGGCAAAAACCCCCCTCCTGAGAGCACCGCGCAACTAGTAGGGGACGAAGCCGCTTACAAGTTCATTCGATGGCCGATGTAAAAATATTTCGTCTTGGGTTTGTCTTCAAAACGTTGAATTCTAGCTCCGTCTCATAAGCCAGACTTGATAATTATCAATTTTTGTCTTCGTTTATGGTTCTAGCTTTCAGTGGCAAGACGAACGGAACTTCTGTCAAGACATGCTGCTGGATGTTATTTCTTGGCTGCAGTTTTCGCTAGCTTAGGTCATTTAGGGTTTTAGGCAGATAAAAAGGGACCAGATAACCCGGACTTTATTTTATTTCTTAAATTTTATAATAGTGATTTAAAACTAAAAATATCGGAATCTGTGGGTATAAGCGCCTATATCCACATAAAATTTGCTACAAATTGCTACGAAAAAGGGACAACTTTTTCGGAATTGTCGTCAAATGAGTGCAATCGTGATAATAAATAGAATAGCGTGGATTAATTAATTATGCATATTTTATAATAAATTTATAAGTTTCTTTAACCATAAATAAAGATTAGTGGTTATGGCAGTTAGGATGACACATTTCGCCGGGGCATGTAGGTATTGGAAAACTGTTTCCCTGTTCAAGCCATAAACTAAAGTCTGGCTGCGTCTCATGGATCCTTCCAACTGTGAGGACCTGGTGGAATGAAAATGTTCAGAGCTGAAGGAAATAAACTAGAAGGTTATTTCATATAGATAGAAAGACTGATCATTCAAACTCATATTGGGGTTGCGTCACTAAATCATTAGGATCGTCCTTTAATGACTGGATCGGTCTCGAGTTCAGAGAGGCTTCCAGCTGAGCAAGGAACGTCGTCATTTCCTCAAAAGTAAGGGTGGTGTCACCCAGAACATTGCCGAATATGTCCACCGAAATGTGGAGCTGTGGGCGGATTGAATTTCCACTGAATTTGGTTATCCGCCAGATAACGAACAATTTTGGAATCTTCAGTTGATGCTGCAGAAAACATTTCTCGTAGTTATCGATCAGCTCCCACGAAGTTGGTGTCGTTGTCACTGTAGACGGTCTAACAAACTCCTCAACGCGCTGAATATCTTTTAAAGGCGGCGATAAATGCATCGGTAGTGCAATCGGAAGTGACCTCCAAATGAACCACTCGATTAGCGCAACAGACGAAGATGACAATATAACCTTTATAGGCCTTGTGACCCCGTCCTTTGGAAGTTCGTATCTACATAGCACCTGCGTAGTCGAGACCAGCCTCAGTGAAAGCGCGTGAAGTTTGTTCGACCCTGAAGGATGGCAACGGAGCCATCGCCTGAGTACAAAGTAACGCTCAATGTTGTAACGGCATGCACCGTTTTGAGAACTAAAGTTTCAGAGCGCTGAGACCCTTTTACTAAATACACTCTAGACTATTAATTTCTCAAGTGGAAAAGTTCAAATAGCTTAAAACAAAATCAGAATACGCAATTAATGAGCAATCATTAAGATGATTAATATCGATATAAGAATATCAACGAAAATAATAGATTTATTTCAAGTGCGAGAGCTAAGATTCAATTATACTATCGAGTTTCAATTTAGTTATGTACCCGTTATAGTACTGCGCAGTATCACTGTCTAAAGTGAATTTGAGGTTACAAACTCGAGACCTTGAGCTATTTTAGTATCGATCATGAGGCATGGAGCCAGCCAGACGACATAAAAAGCGGTCCTTGGACTTTCAAACAGGAAACCGTCAATCAAAGTGATTGACGTGTATCCTGTCGAAAAATCGACCTTTGGACCCATATCCTTGAATCGTCACTCACTGTAGTTGCCTTATACCAGTAGGAGGAGCAAAGTGACCTCATTATGATTGGTTATTCGGCATTAGAATTGAATGACGTCAGCATTACGATTAGGCAAACCCTAAACGTCGGGATAAATTCCGTCTAAAACGAGCTTTTAAATATAGATGGAGATCCTGAAAACGTCAGAATATTGCATCTCGGCGCGCGGCTTCCAAGCTTGAACCTTCGACTCTTGTATCTTCGTTTATTATACAGATTCAGACTTAGAAACTTTTTCGAATCTCGAAAAAAACGTAACCTCAGTTTCGTGGTTGCGATGCGATGCGATGCGTGCGTTTGTGTTCGGCTGTGCCAAAATTTTAAGTGCTAAGCTTACTCAATATGAGCTTCTAAATATCTTCCACGTCTACTAGAACTTCATAATAAAACGGTTGATTTTATTATCAGGATAAATGCAGTGTTGAGCATCTTCATTTATTTAAACCTGACCTATGTTCGCGGCTAGTGGTTTCAACCACTCAACGACAGGTAACGAATCCTTTCCTTCGACGCGTCAGCGCGGTGCTCTACAAGTCAATGATCGATTGCAGCGCCTGGGACGTAACAATGTCCTAATGATTTAAGTTGTTAACAAAGAATCCTTGGGAAGAATGTATTGACATCGCTCGTCATAGTCCAGATTTCAGAACACGGTCGTATACACAGGCCCGGGGGCCCTCGTCGTGGGGGAGATTCCCTAACGTAAGCCAGAAAGTTTCGCACACTGACGCATAAACCTAAGCACGCAAAAGTCGATTATCTTAACCACTACACTCTTATACGAATTGCAGTCTGTAAAATAATCCCGAAATGCATTTGTAACTGAGGTGGAACCCTCGGTAATGACTTCCGAATACGCTTCCACGCTATCGCGCACACCTTACAAAAACTATCGCATTTACCTCATATCGATGCAAGTCAGCTGAAACAGTCGCGGAACACAAACAGGTCTTGCTCCAATATCTGTGAATAAGTTGGACCGTGCCAAAAGGTGTTATCTATTTTTTTAAACCCTTCGTTGCTAAGTGGAAATATGAAATAATGTGACGACAGCCACATAAACATCGAAAATAAATGTTTTTTCAGCTGGTGGTGCGTGCGGAGAAGTTGTGTTGTTACGACTTTGGGGGTGAGCTCAGCAAGCCAATCGGATCAGTAGAATATACCGATCCTTCTATAATGTCCACTGCACCGCTATTGTAATCTCGGTTCAGTGTATTTTACATATCTTACCGCATTTAATACTACCGAATAGGGGCTTATTTCACTAAAAAATGACCATTAATTTCACCTTAATTTCATTGAGAAATTTACGAAATACTAAGTGATTTTGACATTTTCGCCCCCTCATTCTCAGCAGTTTTTCCTGTTACTGTTACAGGAAACACTTTACATTTCTTGATAAGTAAATATTACATGTCGTTCTTCTGCGTGTAGATGGAAATTCCGGAGAGTGGTGGAATTTGGCTCAAGATACAAAAGATGATAAATTGCACTTTCCGCAATTAGTTTATTTAAAAATTATCGAATGACAATGTTATATTCAAAATTGGCAAAGACATTCAATATGGATTTTATAGAGAAGGAAAACTAACTAGATCAGAATATGAAATTAAACTTATAAGTAGTGCGAAATACATTATTCCACCACCATCTGAAGTAGAAATTCTAATTAGCTTATTTAGGCAGTTTACTGAGGATGTTATAGTAGCATTTCTTATGCGTAACATGAAAAGTTGTGAAAGGTTTATAGAATTGTATTGAGTTTTTGGACCGAGCAGGGCCTTTAAATTACCAAGAGCATTATTCACCTCGAGAAAACTCGACTTATGATCATAATAATCATAATAGATTATCGCAGAAATATAATCTAAATAACTATACTTATCGTGGAAATTATAGAACGCAGAATCGCGGAAATTTAGTTTCAGCTATGATCGCCGGGGATAAAATTTTGATTATAGACGATGATGTCGAGATATTTTCGATCAAAATAATCTATCTTATCAAGAACAAATTTTCAAAAATAATAATCGTGGATATCACGATCGAGATTATGTAGGAAATCGCAAGCAAGGTTATAAAAAGTATGGAAATTTTGATGATCGCAATCCAGATTTGATAGCAGACAATATCGAAAAAATACAACAATAGACGTCACAGCTGTCGATGCCACGGAAATGATGATCGATATAACCGTGGTTATAACGATAAAGACACGGGACTTCAAAGATCAGGCGATCAATCGTAAACTTGGTAATAAAAACCAATTGGCCCAACTTCGCCAACGGTTCTAATAATATCGGTAGCAAAGGTGCCGACAGTGGCGTCGCCAGGAGGGGGGGGGGGCTCAAGGGGGCCGCTGCCATGGGCGCAAACGCTTGGGGGGCGGCAAAACGATCTTTGAAATGAATGCAGATTCGAGAATAGTACCAAAAATTTATTATTTGCTTAAATTTTTACTACAAAATATATCGAAACTAGAACAAGAAAATAACATTGACTAATCTCAATTTTAACTCTAAAATGAAGTCTCATTCAAATTCTATGAATTTCAATTCGACAATATATCTTATTCTTACAATTTATAAAAATATATCACAACTTCACTTTTCTTGTTTTGATTGCGTTGAATTCGTTTATAATATCCTAATAATCCAAAGTTTGCAGCGGTTTCATTTTCTATTGAGAGAATCGCAAGATTTGAGAGCCTACCTTGACTCATGGTAGATCTCAAGTAAGATTTGATCTATTTTAATTTACTGAATGATCTTTCGCAGGATGCAACAGAAACAGGTATTGTTAGTAATATCCTTAACGCTGCCGCTAGAGTATTGTAGGCTTCCAGCCCCATTGAAGAAATGTACAGCAAAAGTCGCTCAGGCACTAACTCGATTTGTTCTCCATTTTTCTTCGCTCTTTTCAATAAAAACATTACGTCTTCAATATCGTTGAATAGATCTCCTCCGTCCAAGTCATCTGGATAGTATTCAGCAAGTTTGATGCATCGGTTTTTTATTTTAGCTAACTTATTTTTATATGAGTCGCTAGGGAGTTCCATCATTGATCCAAAATTAACACAAAAAACCGAAACGTTTGCCGGTTTCTTCCAAATTTGTGAAACGTGTAGCGATTTCAATCGATGGTTAATCTAAAATTTCAATTAGAGAGCGTCGCATTTCTTCTTCCGAATTCAATCCAACATCATCAGATTCTTCTACTAGCATAGTTCGTTTTTCGGATTCTTTTGTCGGTACTGACGCCCCACTCATTACATTTTTCTTTAGCTTTGGAAATGACACGGTCGCATAAATCAGTTCTCCAATCATTATCATTCAGTTTGTCTGCCAACGTTTGCAAATGTATCAATACACGAGTGAAACTTATTCCCTTTTCCTGCAAACTTTTTTGAACTTTATCAAAAGATACAAGGATATCAGCCCAAAAAAAAAAAGAGTGACAAAGTCGAAAGTTTCAATAGCATTGATAACTAGAGCTGCATCTTGTCTCGTATCGATATTTCCGGTGATCGTGTCTCTTAACTTTTCCAGTGTAGAAATAACTTCCTCTAATTGTGTTGATACTGGTTTTACAGCTTCAGCTTCTGAACTCCACCGGGTCTCACAATGTCTTTTTACAGTTATGTTTACGAATGGTTTAAGAACATCCCATCTCTGGTTTGAAGAAGAAAAAAACATATATCTTGTAAAAAAAATACGATCCACGCCACTGATCTCTTGCCTTTTTTCAGTTTCTTTGGGGTTCAGTGAAGAAATATTCTTGTCATTCTCAGTTTCAATCGTGTGTAATGCATACTCATTCGATTTTTTGTTGTCGTTACAAAGTTCGACAGCGTTATCAGCGTCACTTTCTTCTTCAGAAGTTGAGAATTCATCTGGGATTTCAGAACTTTCTGCAATATTTCCACCTTGAATGAAGGCTTCCATCCAAGTTTTAGACCTATTTACACTCTGTACCTTTTGCTTTTTCATTTTTCGAAACTGTGCACCGCATTAAATAGTATGTGGATAGCGCTTGTCTATTCATAAGGTCTTTCCAAGTTCTCAGCATGAATCCTAAACTTTGATTTGCAAGTCTTACTATTTGTTCGATGTGTTCCCTAAAAGTAAGCGATGCATGGAAGACGACTTCTAGGTCTCTCATGTAGCAGACTCACTAGATCCCCTGTCTATATATCTGATACTCAAAAAGGATTTGTTCTTGTTATCTCGTGAAGGATATTACTAGTTGTTCATTTATATCGACACTCATATCCAGCCCTGCGAAGCACTATGTGAATTCCTGGTGTTCTTTTTGTATGATCAAACAATCCCTAGCCGTAGTTATTTTTGCAAGACGTTTCGTGTCCTCAGCCAATATTAGTTTCTTAGTTTTCATTTGTGTTTTTTATTAACATTGAAAAGCATTAAGAATAGCACTGGGCCTGAGCTAGAGCTATGCAGAACTCTAGAAGTCGCAGTAAATATGTCTGAATTGAAATCTAAATATTGCACCTGGTGTTTCCTGTTAATTAGGAAGTCATGTAAAAGTACTTTCAGATTACCCGGTAAGCTAGTGTTATTTATTCTGTTGAATTATATATTATGGTTTAATTTATCAAAACATTTCGCGATATCTAGATATTTTACATCTGTGATTCTTCGCTTAGAGACTTTGTTATGGTTTGAGTAAGGATGGTTAAGTTCGTTAGTACAGATCTACATATAGCAAATACATGTTGAGTTTTGGTGAGTTTGGTTGTATCAAAGCAAAGATAGCAAGCCTGCTAGCGCAGTTTTGATCTATGAAGCTTGATTTCCTACCAGAACCTGAGGTTAGCGTCTCGGATAAAGTTTTATGTTTAAG
The DNA here is from genome assembly GCA_932195095.1 of Andricus curvator. Classification (NCBI taxonomy): domain Eukaryota; kingdom Metazoa; phylum Arthropoda; class Insecta; order Hymenoptera; family Cynipidae; genus Andricus; species Andricus curvator. The sequence continues at coordinate 263,533 of CAKNYM010052044.1, forward strand.
ATTCACATCGAGGCTGTCTAGTTTAAATTTATAGTCTAACAATCCATTAGTCCCTAGTTCCCATTCATTCGTATAAGTTCAGCTTTTTTATCTCCGTGTAGACACTGCTGGAGTAAGAAGCGAATGCGTTTACAATGTTTTTTGAATCTTTGTAGTCGATGCCGTATAACTGTATTCTGATGTAACCCTTCCGGTCACCATGATTGTTTCATTATTTTAATATTCAATTCTTGGGAATACTATTTTGGGAAATTTTCATGGCGGCAAGATCGACTATATTTTGGGACAGCTCTCTCTATCAATTCAAACAATATGCTGTAAAAGAGGTTGATCGCAACATTGGAATCTTTAAGAATGTCCTTTCAGTCGGTTTGTTGGATTTTCAAAAGAAGTTCCGATTGGTCGGTTTTCGAATAGTTGAATCTGAGTATTTTATTGTTTGTAAATTGAAAATTTGATTTTTTCAGTTTGTCTTTTCGCAGTTTTATATTGAGACTAAGAACAGCGTGGTAGGGGCCTTCTTTGGCAATCTGTTGTTTCTCCTCTTTTTTCCTTTTTCCATTGTAACGAATATTAAAGTATTGAAAAAAAACGTCTAGTGTGACTGACACGAAAGAAAGGAATGGCAAGGCTTGCGTATCACAGAACAGAAGAGAAATGCGCGCCATATTTTCTTTATTTAACTTTAAAAATCGTGGCTGGACTGACCGGAAGTAGGGGGCTATCATTTGATCTTGAAAGGGAGGCGCGAAATCCAATATCAAATCTATAGCTCATTTTTGAACGAAAAACTTTTCTCAATTCCTTTTGTTTCGTACCTTGTGAAATATACCTCTCCTACCATAAGAGATGAATTTTCAATCTGAAAGAACGAATTTAAATTTTTTATATACGTTGTGCACGTTTCCTGATGATGAATTTTAACAACGTTTGCGAATTTTGCGAAAGATGACGTAATAATAACTTAATATGTTAGTGTAAATATCACTTTCATATTGCAGACTTCACACTCTTTCCACCTATTTCCATTTCTATAAATTCTTGTTTTTCCCCTTCTTTTCAGAAAACTTACCCCTTTTCCCCTGTTTATCGTTTTTTTTTATAAATGAGAACTGAATTACATAATAGGACCCGATATCGTTCGTTTAAAAATTCTACTATTTGGTTGAAAATTTAATTATTTCATTGAAAATTAGTCTTTTTTGGTGAAAATTCAACTACTTCTTTGAAAATTTATGTATTCCATTGAAAATTGGTATTTTTTATAGGAAACTAATCGTGTTGGTTAAAAATTCGTATTTTTGGTTGAAAATTCAACTACTTGGTTCAATGTTGAACTATTTTATTGAAAATTTATCTTTCGTTGTTGAAGATTTATCATTTTAGTTCAAAATTGATCTCTTTGGTTAAAAATTGAAGATTCATTAACTCTTGTCTTACAAATGTATTTACTTGTTCTTGATGATTTATCATATTAGTTGAAAATTAATCTTTTTGCTTGAACAATCAACTTATTGGTTGAAAGTTGAACTACTGAGTGAAAAATTTAATTTTTCGTTGAAGATTCATAATTATAGTTGAAAATGTAACAATTTTGTTGTAAATTAATATTTTTATTAAAAATTCAAATTGTATACGGGTTTTAAAACTCAAGTAATTCTTCGGTAGAAAATTATTCTATTTGGTGAAAAATTGATTTTTTTGTCTGAAAAATTAACTAGATAAACAGATAGATAAACGTTTATTTTTTAGCCTGCTGGCCTTAAAAAATTGACTTGCTTACACTTCCATTTTTTTTTTT
>CAKNYM010052044.1:265343-315690 GCA_932195095.1 Andricus curvator
ACCTCCATGCTTATCCCACTCCTTTCCACCTCCACGCACTCCTCCAACCAGTGCTCCACTCTTGCCTCCCCCTTCCCACATAGTTCACACATCCTCTTTTCCCTATCCAACTACTCAGTTGAAAGTTGAATACTCCTTTATATTAAATTAATATGTTGTTAAATTCAATATTCATGTTTTTGATTTTAATCCAGTCGTCACTAATACTGCTGTATGCACTAATAGGTTCCCCAAATACCTTTTGTTTAAAAGGTAAAAAAATTAGATTTCACATTTTTTACAAGAAATCTTCCAGGTCTGTCAGTGTCATAATTTTCCCTAAAACTGTTTCAAAGCCTACACCTACCATTAATAACATTGTTCATCGTTCATAAACGCGCTTGCCTAATTTTCATAACAATTATTATAAATAAAAACCCTTAATGAGGATATTTAATTTTATTGAAATTTTTTATAAATCCACGCTTTCTGGAATAATTGGAATTTTCTATGGAAAACTAGAAAGAGGTACAACTGTAAACAAAATTTTAAATCGAAAACAGAATTCTGTTGGAAAGCAGTGCATGGAGACCCTGAATATATAAATAATTTCAAGTTCATTGATCCATGGTAATTCAAAGAGTCTAAAAAATTCTCGTTTTTCTTAACTTTGTTCAAACAATCAGAAGACAATGTTTTCAAATTGGAGACAGGCTGCGTCACGTTTACATTGTCAGAATATGACCTTCTTCTTGTTTCCATAGATATAAGAATGGGATACCATCGCGTCGTTTTATTAAACTTTTTTATCTTTCATCTTTTCCATGTTTTTAACTTTTTTTAAATTATAACGTACATTGATAAATAATTTTTTTACCAAGCAATTAGTTTTCCACTATTGAATTAGCAAATATCTCGACTACTCGAATTGGTAATTTTCTCCTAATCTTCAGTGGATCACTTTTCACTAATCAAATCTGTAAAATTTCACTAGTAATTGGTTAAATTTTATCGAGTTTGCATATCTATTCAAGCTGATGCTCATTCAAGGCAAATGTTTTTCAACGATTCTTAATATGATTTTAAAATAATGTAAAGGATTTTAAAGGAACCATAAAAAATATTTCAACCCCTTCCCCCCCCCCCCCTCTTATTGTACGTAGTTTATGATTTTCATAAATAATAAGATGTGGGACTTGAAACTTTTTGTATTTAAGACAATACGTGATCTGCAGGATGAAAACTTCATTTTCAAAATTTCCTGATTTTTCCCTGAATAATTTTTTATTTTCCCTGACCATTAACATTCAAATACCAAAATTTTATTCTTGTAATATTTTCAACATAGGATCTTTTATAAACGACATAAAACAATATTTCAAATACAAATTTAAAATTTCCAGATTTATTTATTTATTTTCAACAAAAAGAATACTTTTCTATAATAAAATATGAGTTTTTTTTAAAAATACTTGAATTTGCAACAAAATAATTAAATTTCCAACCTAGAAGGTTAATTGTCTCCGAAAAAGTGTAATATTTGATATTTCGACCAAAAAAGCTGAAATTTCATACAAAAAAAAATGAATTTTAAAACAAAGAGGACAAATTGTCAACAAATAAATATTTTACAGTTATGAAAGAAAAAAAAGTTCATTTGAATTGTTGAACATTGAAGCCAAAAGTCGGATTTTGTCTGGACATTCAATTGAAAATTGAATTTTTGAAATTTTTGAAATGACATTGAAAATTGAATTTTCAACCAGAAAATATGAATTTTCAGCAAAACATTAATTTTCTACAAAATAGTTCAATTTTTAACCAAACAGATAAAACTATTTCAAAAAATCAAAAACACAAATTTTCAAAAAAAATTGTTGAATTTTTATCGAAAAAAGATTTCAGTTGACTGTTCAACACTAAAATATGAATGAAAACAACAAGTAAATTTTTTACGAAATAGTTAAATTTTAAACAAAACAGTTGAATTTTCGTCAAAAAGAATTACTGTTTAAAAAATTGTTGAATTTTCAGCCAAACAGTTGGATTTTCATCCAAGATGCAATTTCTACTAAAATAGATCAATTTTTTATTTAAAAAGAGAAATTTGAGACAAATATTCAAATTTTCATTTTAAAAAATTTCAGTCGACTTTTCAACGCCAAAATAGGAATTTTAAACGACAAAATAAATGTTGTACGAAATAGTTAAATTTCCGACAAAACAGTTGAATTTTCAACCAAAAAGGATGACTTTTTAACAAAATTGTTGAATTTTCAACCAAACAGTTCATTTTTATCCAAGAAAGATGCAATTTTTACTCAAATATGTAGATGAATTTTTAAATCAAAAACACAAATTTTCAAAAACATAGTTGAATTTTCATCCAAAAAATATTTCTGTCTATCTTTTAAATACCAAAATATGAGTTTTATATAAAAAGTAAATTTTTTTGATTGTTGAATTTTCAACCAAACAGTTGTATTTTCATCCAAGTAAGATTTAATTTCTAATAAAATAGATATATTTTTAAATTAAAAAGAGAAATTTGAAGAAAATATTTCAATTTTCATTCAAAAAAGATTTCAGTTGACTTTTCAACACCAAAATATCAATTTTAAACAACAAGTCAATTTTCTACGAAATAGTTAAATTTTCAGCAAAACAGTGGGATTTTCAACAGAACAGTTGAATTTTCAACCAAAAAGCTCAATTTGATCCAAGAAAAATGCAACTTTTATTATCATTAATTATTGATTCAAAATTAAATATTTAATTTCTTTTTTTTTTTTAATTTTCCGATGCCGCTCTCTCCAGGTCACTTATCTGAATCCGCGCCTGAAAATAATTGAAAAACCTACATTAAGTAAGAAATTCAATCATTCGTGTGTACATTCTCTATGTACGTAATTTTGGAAAATTCGCAAAAACGTTCGCCTGAAGATTATCTTTTTATGTAGTTATAAATTTTGTCATTTGGTTGAAAATTTAACAATTTTCTTAAAAAGACATCCTTTTTTATTCAAAAATTCATCTTTTTTAGCAGAAATATTGCACTTTTCTTGGAAAAATCAGTTGGAATCTTTTTGGATGAAAATTCAACTCTTTTTTTTCATTTTTCTTTTTGATTCAAAAATTCACCTGTTTTAGTAGAATTTTCATTTTTCTTGGACAAAAATGCAACTTTTTTGTTGAATATTCAACAGTCTTGTTAAAAGAATTTAGAGAGACCTCAAAGTATCTCTTGCATAATAAAAAAGCTATACAATGTTTTAAAAACAATTTGAAGGGTTTTAAGGGATTTCGAGAAATTTTAATGGCCTTTAAAAGATTTTTGAATAATTTGAGTGATTTCGGGAGGTTCGGAAATATTCCTATGGATTTAAAGGATTTCAAGGAATATATTACATGGTAAAAAACACTAAAACAAATAAAGATTTAATGTATAATTAGACAATTTGAAAATTTCTTCAAATTTCTTTAATCTCTTGAAAATTCCTTAGAATCCTTGAAAACACCCCAAAATGTTTAAAATTCTTGAAAATCTTTTTGAACATCTTAAAAGTTTTTAGGCGCTTGGAAATTCTTGAAAATCTTTTGAAATACCCTTCAAATCCCTCAAAGAACCTTTAAAATTCTCGAAATCTATTCAGAATGTTGGAAAATCTTCTCAAATTTTTGAAATCCTTTGAAATACCTTACTGAAAGTCCTTAAAATCCCTCAGAATTACTGAGATCCTCGGAAATCTTATAAAATCTCTTTAAAATCCTTTGAAATATTTGTAAATCTTAAAAATTCTCTGAAATCCCTTGCAGCCTTTTTCAATATTCCAAAATCTTATGAATCCTATAAAATCCTTCCATATCTCTCGAAATTTAAGGAAATTCTTTCGAAACGCAGATTAACCGAAATATTTGAAATTATCTTTATATCTTTGAAATGTTACGAAATCCCTTCATTTTTGTGTAATTCTATGCAGTTTATAGAAATATTATAAAATGTTTAGAATTTTTTTATATCCATTGAAATCCGCCAAAAATCATTAAAAAATTTTGAAGTAATATTTAATCCCTTAATTAACTCTTGTGAACTACCGTGGTCTGCCGCAAATTTCCTCAAATTTCCTTAAAATGTTTGAAAGCTTTGAAAATTTCTAAAAATAATTAAAATTTTGGAAATTCTAGGAATTCCTTGAAATCTTTTGAAATTCTTTTAAATCACTGGAAATCTTTCAAATGTTTTGGACTCTTTCACAAAAATTGGGTAGAATGGACTTGAAACCTTTTGTATTTAAGATAATACATGCTTTGCAGGATGAAAACTTCAGTTTTAAAATTTCTTGATTTTCCCCTGAATAATTTTTTATTTTCTCTGACCATTAACATTCAAATACCAAAATTTTATTCTTGTAATATTGTCAACATAGCATCTTTTATAAACGGAATAAAACAATATTTCAAATACAAATTTTAAATTTCCAAATTTATTGATTTATTTTCAACAAAAAAAAAAGACTTTTCTATAATAAAATATGACTTTTTAACAAAATACTTGAATTTTCAACAAAATAATTCAATTACCAACCTAAAAGGTTAATTGTCTTCGAAAAAGTACAATAGTTGATATTTCGACCAAAATAGATGAAATTGCATACAAAATACTTAATTTCAAAACATGAAGGAAAAAAAAGTTCGTCTAAATTGTTTAACATTCAAGCCCAAAGAAGAATTTTTTCTGGACAAAAATTGAATTTTCAACCAGAAAATATGAATTTTCAGCAAAAAATTAATTTTCTACCAATTGGTTCAATTTTCAACAAAATAGTTTAACCTTTATCCACGCAATTTAATTTTTTATTAAATAAGATCAGTTTTCGACTGCAACATATCAATTTTTAAATCTAAAAGACAAATTTTCAAAAAAATAGTTGAATTTTCATCCAAAAACGATTTCAGTTAACTTTTCAACACCAAAATGGAAATTTTAAACGACAAGTAAATTTTCTACGAAATAGTTAAATTTTCAACAAAACAGTTGAATTTTCGACCTAACAGAATGACTTTTTAAAAAATTGTTGAATTTTCAACCAAACAGTTCATTTTTATCCAAGAAAGATGCAATTTTTACTAAAATATGTAGACGAATTTTTAACTTAAAAACACAAATTTTCAAAAAAATAGTTGAATTTTCATCCAAAAAATATTTCAGTCTGACTTTTCAAAATCCAAATATGAGTTTTAAATAAGAATTAAATTTTTTACGAAGATACTTGAATTTTCACTGCAAAGAGACGAATTTTAGCCAAACCAGTTGAATTTTCAACCGAAAAGAATGACTTTTAAAAAAATTGTTGAATTTTCAACCAAACAGTTGCATTTTCATGCAAGTAAGATGCAATTTCTAATGAAATAGATCAAGTTTTCAATTAAAAAGAGAAATTTAAAAAAAAAATTTGAATTTTCATCCAAAAAAGATTTCAGTTGACTTTTCAACACCAAGGAAGATGCAATTTTTACTAAAATATGTAGATGAATTTTTAAATTGAAAACACAAATTTTCAAAAAAATAGTTGAATTTTCATGCAAAAAATAGTTCAGTCTGACTTTTCAAGACCAAAATATAAGTTTTAAATGAGAAGTAAATTTTCTACGAAGATAGTTGAATTTAAAACCCGAAAAGACGAATTTTCAAGAACACTGTTAAATTTTCAACCAAAAAGGTCATCCTTTTTGGTTAAATTTTCAACCAAAAAGGATGACTTTTTAACGTAATTGTTGTATTTTCAACCAAGAAGCTCATTTTTATTTCAGAAAAATGCAATTTTTACGAAAATAGATGAATTTTTAATTTAAAAACATAAATTTTCAAAAAAGAAAAGTTGAATTTTCATCCTAAAAAAATGGCTTCTGAATGCTATTTTTTACAAAAAAAGAATAATATGTCCAACTCTTTTGTTGAAAATTCAACTCTTTTTTTGAAAATTCTTCTTTTTGATTTAAAAATTCACCTATTTTAGTAGAATTTTCATTTTTCTTGGACAAAAATGCAACTGTTTGGTTGAAAATTCAACAATTTTGTTAAAAAGTCATACTTTTTGGTTAAAAATTCGACTATTTAGCAGAAAATTAACTTATTCTTTACAATTGTTATTTTAGTGTTGGGAAGTTAACTTGAATCTACTTTGGATGGAAATTTAACTATTTTGTTTAAGTTTTTTTTAAATGTATCTGTTTTAGAAGAAATTTCATCTTTCTTGGATAAAAATGCAACTGTTTGGTTGAAAATTCCATAATTTTGTTGAAAAGTCACACTTTTTGGTTGAAAATTCTGCTGTTCTGTTGAAAATTTAACTATTTTGTAGAAAATTTACTTTTTGTTTAAATTTAATATTTTGGTGTTGAAAAGAGAACTGAAATCTTTTCTGGATGAAAATTCAACGATTTAAAAAAAAAAAATTTCTAATTAAAAATTCATCTGTTTTAAGAGAAATTTCATCTTTCTTGAATAAAAGTGCAACTATTTGGTCGAAAGTTCAACTCTTTTTTGAAAGTTTGCGTTTTGATATTAAAATTCACCTTTTTTAGCAGAAGTTACATCTTTCTTGGATAAAAATGCAACTGTTTGGTTGAAAATTCAATAATCTTGTTGAAAAGTCACACTTTTTGGTTGAAAATTCTGCTGTTCTGTTGAAAATTTAACTATTTCGTAGAAAATTTACTTTTTGTTTAAATTTAATATTTTGGTGTTGAAAAGAGAACTGAAATCTTTTCTGGAATGAAAATTAAACTATTTAAAAAAAATTTTAATTGTAAATTCATCTATTTTAAGAGAAGTTTCATCTTTCTTTGATAAAAATGCAACTATTTGGTAGAGAAATCAACTGTTTTGATAAAAATTCATCCTTTTGGTTGAAAAAATTCGTTTTTTCGGATTGAAAATTCAATTCTATTTTGTCCAAACTTTTTGCTAGAAAGTCATACTTTTTGTTTGAAAATTCAATTTTTGTAGAGAAAAATCACCTCTTGGCTTGAAGCTTTAACAATTTAGATACACTTTTATTTTTTTCTTGAGTGAAGAATCTTCATTTGTTGAAAATTCGTCTTTTTGGTTTTAAAATTAGTTTATTTTTTGTATAAATTTCATCTTTTTTATTGAAATATAAACCATGACACTTTTTTGTTGAGGATTTATCTTTTCAGGTTGAAAATTTAACTATTATGTTTAAAATTTAATTATTTTGTTGAAAATTCATGTATTTTGTTAAAAAGCCATCTTTCACAGTGGAAAAGACATTTTTGTGTTTAAAATGAATTAATAAATTTGAACATTTTAAATTTCAATCTGAAATACTGTTTTATTCCGTTTATGAAAGATTCTGTGTTAAAAGTATTACAAGATTAAAATGCTGGTATTTGAATATTAATGATCAAGGAAAACGAAAAATTAGTCAAGAAAAAATCAGGGAATTTTGAAATTGAAGTTCTCAGACAGCCTGCCTAATTCTACTAGCAATAACTAGCAAAACATTTCTAGGTACAAAAAATTACGTACATTAAGAGGGGTTGTGTAATGATTTTTCTAGAATAGCGAGAATTAGGTGTATGCCCATACCGAATTTTTGATATTTTAATTCTGAAAAAAATTTTAAACCGAAAAAAATTTTCAACAAAAATGTAATAAGCAGGCGTTGTGAGACTTCTTTTTCAATGTCACTCGTTTACCATTGTCACGTTCAAATCTGGTCTACTCTTGACATTTTCAAGGAAAGTGAAGATTTTCTCTCACATCAAGAAAAACACGTTTTACAAAACAGTTTGTTTCTTCCGACTCATTTCCCCACCTAAATCTAGATAATCATTTTTGTCAATAATGTGATAATGACTAGTATATAGCCAAGTGCGACACGCATGCAAAATCTTGTTAGTTGCGGCTCTGGAAGTTCTTTTTCGAAAAGCGGTACTCGCACTTTAGAAAAATGAAGACGTTCATTTTACCTCCAATTTTCCTATTTGTGATGTGGCTTCACACTGTTCGTAAGTAGAATTTGTCATACTACCAAATTAATCATACAGTGAAATACCTTACATCCAGATATCGATTATATTGAAAAATTTGCATTTCACTTTGAAACAGGTGAAACATATGTTACTATCATTGTGCATCTTTCGCAAAATTTTTGCCAGAATATGTTTAAAAGTTATCAATTCAATCTTCACGTCTACCAATAAATTGAATTTCACTGAAATTTTGTCTCACATATATTATCATCTTTGTAACATATGTTAGACAAAAATTCAGTGCAAGCTGTAATAATTATTTTTTTTTTACAAATCCTTATTACAGCATGCACATTAATTTTTGCCAAAATACTTTTAAAAGATTTGCATGCAATCTATTTGGGTGGGAAGAAACTGACATCTTTTACAACATGTGTCTGAATTTTTGAAACATATGTTCGAAAAATGTTCAGTTCTAACTGTAATAATTTTTTTGCAAATCCGTAGTAGGTTAGGGGCTGAAATGTTTGTCGAAGTAGGTTCGAAATCTTTATCGAAATATTTTTGAAATATTTGAATTCAATCTTTACGTGTACAAAAATGAAAGTTTTTTTTCAACAGTCGCGTTCGATCTCGAAAGTATCAGAATTGTAGGAAATATAAGAAGTGGCATGAGTCTTTAGGCGGGGAAAGAGGCTGACACGCGTCACGGTCTCATCATCATTGTACCATATCTTTTTCGTTCAGTCACATCTTTACGGCTTTTTTGAAAGATGTCGGATGAACGACATAGAAGTGCTAAGTTGATACATGAATTCCCTTTTTTTACCAAATAAAGATTTAATTTTAAGTTTATTTTTCAATTAAATATCTGGCACTGAGGAGGACCCCCATCCGTGGTCGAAAAGTTGCCAATTCATTTTTTTTAAATGCATGTTATCCTAAAAAAAGTTTAATAATTGGATGAATTGAATCCGAAACCTTTCAAAAAAGCCGTAAAGATGTCACTGAATGAAAAAAATATGGTACAATGATGAAAAAATTAAAAAATGATGAAAATTAAAAAAAAATTAATTTTCAGTCTCAGAAAAAAAGAATTTTCGACAAAATAACTCATTTTCAAGCAAAGTGGTGAATTTTCCATTAAAATGATGATACTTTAACTAACAAAAAATTAATAAAAGAGCTTCACTTTCAACCAAGTAATTAAATTCTACAAAAATGGAATAGTTACATTTTTAGGTATCAAAATTAATTTTCCATAAAAAAAGGAAATTTTCAACCAAAGTGATGAATCTTCAACTCAAAATATAAATCTTCAACTGCAATAGAAGAATTTTTAACCAACAAGACTAATTTCTTCTAAAAAAGACGAATTTTCAAACAAATACATGAATTTTCAAATAAAAAAGATAAATTGTCAAACAAAAATTGAATAGTTAGATTATCAGTTGAAAAAATTAAAGTACAACCACAGAGATGAATTTTTAACTAAAATTATGAAATATTCAATTTAAATAGTAACATTCGCAGTTAAAAGAAAATAACTTTCAATAAAAAAAAATTATTAAAAAAAAGTAGTTACATTTCCCAACAGAGGGATGAATTTGTAAGTATAATGATGAATCTTGAATTGGAATAGTAGAATTTTAAAACAAAAATATGAATTTTTAACTCAAATGCTGAATCTTCATCTGGAATAATTGAATTTTAGACTAAAAAAGTCAATTTCCAACGAAGAAGATTAATTTCTACCAAAAAAGACGAATTTTCAAATAAAAAAGATAATTTTTCAACTAAAATTGAAGAGTTGAATTTTTAGGTATGAAAATTAATATTCCATTATAAAAAAAAAATTTCAACCGAAGTGATGGATTTTTCAACTAAAATTATGAATCTTCAATTGAAATAGATGAATTTTAAACCAAAAAAATTAATTTTCTACCAAAAAGATTAATTGATAACAAAATACATGAATTTTCGACTAAAAAAGATTGTCAACCAAAAATTGAATAGTTAGATTATCGGTTAAAAAAATTAAAGTTCAACCAAAGAGATGAATTTTTAACCAAAATTATGAAATATTCAATTCAAATAGTAAAAATAATTAAAGTAAAATGATGAATATTGAACTGGAATATTTGAATTTTGAACCAAAAATATGATTTTTTAACTCAAATGCTGAATCTTTATCTGGAATAATTGAATTTCCAACCATAAAGGTCAATTTTTAACTAAGAAGATTAATTTCTACCAAAAAAAAACGAATTTTCAGCTAAAAAATATAATTTTTCAGCGAAATAATGAATAGTTAAATTTTGAGTTTAAAAAAAGTTAACCTTCAGCGAAAGAAAAACAGAATTTTCGCCAAATAGCTCATTTTTCGACCAAAGAATAATTTGCAATTAAAATTATGAATCTTCAACGACAAAAAATTCATTTTTAATAAATGAGTTTAACTTTCAACCAAGTAATTAAATTTTTATTCCAGAAAAGATAAATTTTGAACGAAAAATTTAGTAATTGATATTTCAACCAAAAAAGATTAAAATTTTTAATCAAAAACATTTAACTAACCACACACCATGTTCGTCGTGGTTTTGTTTGATTTGTCGATAGTATCCATTGGTTGTCATTTTGCTGTTCGAGGTTTTAGGCCAGTATACAATAGATAATTTTTAAATTTTTTCCGGTATCTTAGAATATGTAATGTATTTATCTCTTGAGTGGAAAATTCAACTGCTTAGTTAAAATTTATCTTTTCTAGTTGAAAATTCATGCATTCTGTTAAAAATTCGTGTTTTTTAGAAGAAAATTAATCTTGTCAGTTAAAAATCCATCTATTTGGTTCCGACTTTTATTTTAATAAATATTCGTATTTTTTATTCCGTTCAACTGTTTTCGATTCAAATTAAGATCTTTTATATTTAAAATATCATCAATTAGAATTTTCGTTGAGAATTCATCTTTTTTGTTTGAAAGTTCAACTACCTGGTTCAAACTTGAACTAGTTTGTTAAAAATTAATTTTTTTGGTGAAGATTCATTATTCTAGCTGAAAATTCATCTTTAGAGTGGAAAATTAAACCAGTTTTTTAACTGAAAATATGACTATTCCATTATTAGTTCTAACTGAAAGAAAATTCAATGTTTTGTTGAAAATTCATTTTTTAAACTGAAAATGTAACTATTACATTTTTGGTTAAAAAATTATCTTTTTTAGTTAAAAACTTATATTTTTAAATTGAAAATTCGACTATTTTGTTAAAAATTAAACTATTCATTGAAAAAATTAACTATTTGTTAGAAAATTAACTTTTTTGTTGGGTGGAAAATTCAACTTTTTTCTGCCAAATTCATGTATTTTGTTGAAAATTCATTTTTTTTTTTTGGTAGAAAATTAATCATTTTTTTTAATTCATCTTATTGACTGTGGATTCAACTGTTTTATGAAAAACTCATATTTTTTGGTTCAATTTAACTGGTAGAAAATTATTTTTATTTTTGGTTGAAAATTAATTTTTTAAACTGAAAATGTAAGTATTCCATTTTTGGAAAACAACTATTTGGTTCAAGACCTCAACTTAATTTTGAACTCCTTACTTACATGTATTATGATGCGCTGATTACGTAAATGACAGTGAAAATGCCCACCAATTTGAATTTCAAGGTCAAAACCCCCAAATCCTATAAAAGTTTCATGTTTTATCCGTTTATTTCAGTCAATAATGAAAATTAAAAAAAATATATATAAGTATCATTTCTGTGACCAGTCACAGGGGTGACTTTCCCTTCAGGAGGCGTTGGAAAGGGGTAGGGATGTGATCTACATTATTTCTGTGACTAGTGACAGGAGTGCATTAGTATTATTTCTGTGACCATTTCCAGCCTTACCTTCCAGCCCCCATGAGACTTTTGAAAGGGGTAGAAATTCGACCAACTTTATTTCTATGAACAGTCACAGTGGTGCATTTCCACGGTTGCCTTCCTGTCCCACGAGACATGGGAAACGGGTAGGGGTTTGACCAGCATTATTTCTGTGACCAGTCACAGGAGTGCCTTTCCCTAAACGGGACGTTGGAAAGGGGTAGGGATGTGACCTACATAATTTCTGTCGTCAGTGTCAGGGGTGCCTTCCCGACTCCACGACAAGTTGAAAAAGGGGTTGGGGTGTGGCCAACATCATTTCTGTGACCCCTAACAGGAGTGCATTCCCGCTCGCCTCGAGACGTAGGAAAGGGGTAGGTGTTTGACCCACATCATTTCTGTGACAAGTTACAGGCATGAATTTCCGCCCCCACCAGATGTTAGAAAGGGGAAGGTGTTTGACCAACATCATTTCTGTAATCAGCCACAGGGGTGCCTTTCCCTCAACGAGATGTTGGAAAGGGATAGGAATGTGACCAACATTATTTCTGTGACCAGTGACAGGTGTACTTTCCCAGCTCCATGAAAAGTTGGAAAGGTGTTAGGGTGTGGCCATCATTATTTCTGTGACCAGACGTTGCGTTGAAAAAGGATCGGGGTTTGACCAGCATTATTTCTGTGACCAGTCACAGGGGTGCCTTTTCCTCCAAGAGACGTTGGAAAGGAGAGGGATATGACCTACATTATTTATATGACCAGTCACAGATGGACTGAACACTTACTGGACTCAAGCCTGTTGTACTTACTAAATTTCAATAGCGATTTTCTGAGAAATTACCAATCTGAGAGGAACAGTGTGTAGAATAAAAAATGTATTTTTTGATTGGATCTACAACTTTTATCAGCAACATTTTTGAAATTTTTTATACATACCAACATAAACTCGAAAACTCATGACTCTTATGTGTTTTTCCATGGTTTTCACCATGAAAATCAAATTTTCGGGTATTTTCACTATCATATTCATAATCAGAGCATCAAAATAGATAGGAATGTTGAGTTTCAAATTAATCAGAGTTATGCGCTTTTCGGAAGTACACACGAAAAAGCGATGCGTCATTACAGAGATAAAAAATGGGGAGTTGAAGAACTTGAAATATGGTCAGGAGTAGATACTGAATCATATGGTAGTCGAGGGGTCGGTCTGATTATGAATTGAAAAGCAAGGCAGCATGTCCAGAAGCATGGATTTGTATCTCCTAGATTGTTGTGGGTTAGAATGAAAGTGAGAATCAAAAGATTATTTATATATCATAGAGTGCTACGCCCTAGTCGATATTGAAAGAAGTCAGGCGCGAATCCAGAGAAGTGTCCTGGGGGGCCTCAGAAAATTGTATACAGGTGATCCGCCAATAGTCATAAAGCTTTGAATGTAAAATTCTTTGTTAAAAAGCAAACAACAAATCATATTGACAAAATGTTGCGCGAACAATAGTTTTCAAACTATTAAGCATTGTAATTGGCCAATAGAAACTCACTATTTCCGCGCGCCCATAAGCTTCCTGCGCGAATTTTTTTTACCAAGGTTCACTTCAGATCAGTAGAAAAATAGTTGTCAGCCAGACAAGAGAGAAACTGTTACCGAAGCAAGATGAAGTTGCAAACCATAGCACCGTCAATTGTTCATTGCGTGTTTCCCACGATTTAAAATACAAATTACAAAAATTCTTTTCTAAATAAAAAGATATTCAAAAACTTCTCATCAGTCGAGGAAATGAAGCGCAACTTCCTGTTGCATTACGATAAAAGCAGGTTCTAAAGATTTTTGGACAGTTTTTTAACCATGGCATCAGACTGTTATGCTCGCGTCTTGACGACAAGTAGTCGTCTGCCTTGAACAATTCTAAAGATTTTGAAAGTTGGGAAAATTCTCATCAGTCGAGGAAATGAAGCGCAACTTCCGGTTACATTTTGATAAAAGCAGGTTCAAAAGACTTTTTGATAGTTTTTTACTAAGGCTTGAGACTGTCATGGTTCTGTCTTGACGACAGCAGTCATCTGCCTTAAACAATTCTAAAGTGTTAAGACCTTGGGAAAATTCTGATCACCCGAGAAAATTAAGCGCAACTTCCGGTTGCATCATGATATTAATTCCAGCTGAATCCTCGAGAGGGTGGGTCGAAAAATTGAAAAAATGAAGATTTTGTTTAAATTATCGCAATTCAGTGTGTTCTTGGCAACAACTAAAGAGGAAAAGTTAAATTTAAGAAAACTGAATTTTCGTCTGCATTAAAGAATTCTAAAACTTTTGAAACTTGGGAAAATTCTCATCAGTCGAGGAAATGTTTGATACTTTGGGGGTTTTGCGATTTTTTTGTTGATTTTTTAAACCTTAGGCGTTGAAAGTGGGAGTCATAAAAATAAGCTGGGGATGGTAAGACTCTTTTTCAGTTTTACGGCGTGGAATACAAGAATTTCCAGCAATGAATTATTATTTTTCAGCATTTTTCAGAATTTTTCTTGAAACTTTAGGGGTTGAAAATCAGCATGTTTAACAGGAGGTAGGAGGTTGAAACTTTTCTTTGTCCTAGGATGTCGAATAAAATAATTGTCAGGAAGAAAAGTGGAGATTTCGCAGTTATTTTATTTTGTCGAATTTCGGTTAATTTTTTCAAGTATTGAATCCTCGAGAGGGTGGGTCGAAAAATTGGAAAATGAAAATTTTGTTTAAATTATCACAATTCAGTGTGTTCTTGACAACAAATCAAAAGGAAAAGTTAAAATTAAGAGAACTGAATTTTCCATGAGTTTGAATTTTTCAAACATAGGAACAAAAGTGACGCCTTTTGAGATTTAATTAATGGTATTTACAATTAAAAATTAGTTTACTATGGTGTTACGTGTTGTGATACATTGTTATACTCTCTAAATTTAAACCAGTGAGATTTCACTGATAGAAATAGGTAGAAGTGGGTGATTGATAAACATTAGTAAAAATTTCACGTGCAATCAGTGAAATTTCACCGTAAACCAGTAATGATCTCACGTTTTACTATTAAAGTTAAAACTATGTTTAAAAAGACATGAATTTAATGAATTTTTTAAAACACGAACAATTGTAACGAAACAGGGTACTACTTTCTGGTCGCATTAACGCAATATTAATTAAAAACACAAATTTTCACAAAAATAGTTGAATTTTCATCCAAAAAATAGTTCAGCCTGACTTTTCAAAATCAAAATATGAGTTTTAAATAAGAAGTAAATTTTTTACGAAGATACTTGAATTTTCACTGCAAAAAGACGAATTTTAGCAAAACCAGTTGAATTTTCAACCGAAAAGAATTACTTTTGAAAAATTTGTTGAATTTTCAACCAAACAGTTGCATTTTTATACAAGTAAGATGCAATTTCTAATGAAATAGATCAATCAAAAAATTATTTGAATTTCATCCAAAAAAGATTTCAGTTGACTTTTCAATACAAAAATATAAGTTTAAATAAGAAGTAAATTTTCTACGAAGATAGTTGAATTTCCAACCCAAACAGACGATTTTTCAAGAAAATATTTGAATTTTCAACCAAAAAGGATGACTTTCTAACGTAATTGTTGAATTTTCAGCCAGGAATCTCATTTTTTTTAAGAAAAATGCAACTTTTACGAAAATAGATGAATTTTTATTTTAAAAACATAAATTTTCATCAAAAAAAATTTGAATTTTCATAAAAAAAAAATGTTTTCTGAATGCTATTTTTTTACAAATAAAGAATAATATGTCCAACTGCTTTGTTAAAAATTCAACTCTTTTTTTGAAAATTTTTCTTTTTGATTTAAAAATTCACCTGTTTCAGTCGAATTTTCATTTTTCTTGGACAAAAATGCATCTGTTTTAGTAGAAATTCCGTCTTTATGAATAAAAATGTAACTGTTGGTTGAATATTAAACTCTTTTTGAAAGTTTCCTTTTTGATTTTAAAATTCACCTGCTATAGCAGACATTACATCTTTCATGGATAAAAATGCAACTGTTTGGTTGAAAATTCAACAATCTGGTTGAAAAGTCATACTTTTTGGTTGAAAATTCTGATGTTCTATTGAAAATTTACCTATTGCGTAAAAAATTTACTTTTCGTTTAAATTTAATATTTTGGTGTTGAAAAGAGAACTGAAATCTTTTTTTTTTTTTTTGAGACAAATTTCATCTTTCTTGGATAAAAATGCAACTATTTGGTAGAGGAATCAACTGTTTTGTTAAAAATTCATCCTTTTGGTTGAAAAAATTCGTCTTTTTGGATTGAAAATTCAATTCTTTTTCGTCGAAACTTTTTGCTAAAAAGTCATATTTTTTCTTTGAAAATTCAATTTCTGTAGATAAAATTTACCTCTTGGCTTGAAGCTTCAACAATTTAGATACACTTTTATTTTTTTCTTGAGTGAAAAATCTTTATTTCTTGAAAATTCGTCTTTTTGGTTTCAAAATTAGTTTCTTTTTTGTATAAATTTCATCTTTTTTGATTGAAATATAAACCATGACACTTTTTTGTTGAGGATTTATCCTTTCAGGTTGAAAATTTAACTATTATGTTTAAAATTTAATTATTTTGTTGAAAATTCAAGTATTTTGTTAAAAAGCCATCTTTCACAGTAGAAAAGAAATTTTTGTGTTTAAAATAAAATAATAGATTTGAAAATTTTTAATTTGAATCTGAAATACTGTTTTATTCCGTGTATGAAAGATTCTATGTTAAAAGTATTACAAGATTAAAATGCTGGTATTTGAATATTAATGATCAAGGCAAACGAAAAATTAGTCGAGGAAAAATCAGGGAATTTTGAAAATGAAGTTCTCGGACACCCTGCCTAATTCTACTAGCCATGACTAGCAAAACATTTCTAGGTACTAAAAATTACGTACATTAAGAGGGGTTATGTAATGATTTTTCTAGAATAGCGAGAAGTAGGTGTATGCCTTTACCAAATTTTTGATATTTTAATTCTGAAAAAAATGTTAAACCCAAAACAATTGTCAACAAAGATATGTAATAAGTAGGCGTTGTGAGAGATCTTCTTCAATGTCACTCGTTTACCATTGTCACGTTCAAATTCTGGTCTACTCTTGACATTTTCAAGGAAAGTGAATAAAGATTTTCTATCTCACATCAAGAAAAACACGTTCTACAAAACAGTTTGTTTCTTCCGACTCATTTCACCACCTAAATCTAGAAAATCATTTTTGTCAATAATGTGATAATGACTAGTATATAACCAAGTGCGACACGCATGCAAAATCTTGTTAGTTGCGGCTCTGGAAGTTCTTTTTCGAAAAGCGGTACTCGCACTTTAGAAAAATGAAGACGTTCATTTTACCTCCGATTTTCCTATTTGTGATGTGGCTTCACTCTGTTCGTAAGTAGAATTTTTTATACTACCAAATTAATCACACAGTGAAATATCTTACATCCAGATATCGATTATATTGAAAAATTTTCATTTCACTTTGAAACAGGTGAAACATATGTTACTATCATTGTGCATCTTTCGCAATATTTTTGCCACAATATGTGTAAAAGGTTTCAATTAACTCTTCACGTGTACCAATAAATTGAATTTCACTGACATTTTGTCTCACATATATTATCACTTTTGTAACATATGTTAGAAACAAATTCAGTGCAAGCCAAAAGATTTGAATGTAATCTATTTGGGTAGGAAGAAACTGAAATCTTTCCCAACATGTGTCTGAATTTTTGAAACATATGTTTGATAAATTTTCAGTTCTAACTGTAATAATTTTTTTGCAAATCCTTAGTAGATGAGGAGCTGAAATGTTTGTCGAAACATGTTTGAAATATTTGAATTCAATCTTTACGTATACAAAAAAAAGTGAAATTTTTTCCAACATATGTTGTGACGGTGCGGTGAGTCTTGTGAGGATGCGCAATTGAGGTGAGAGAGCAAGCATATAGAGCCACAAGCCCAAGACGACGTGACACCTGGTACAATGATATAGATGAATGTGGTGAAAAAAATACGGTACAATGATGATGAGGCTGTGACGCGTGTCCGCCTCTTTCCCCGCCTAAAGACTCATGCCACTTCTTATCTTTCCTACAATTCTGATACTTTCGAGACCCAACGCGAGTGCGAAATTTTAATTATCCATTTAAATAGTTAATCAACATTAAAAATCTATGTTTTAATTTTTTTATATATATATTTTTCCGGTATCTTAGAATGTTACCCAGCTAACACAGTTACCAACCTGAGTAGTCACATGCTTGTAACAAAGTGATATTTGGGAAAACAACGTGCAATGACAGATTAACCTCCAAATATGCAGCGTTTCGAATTAAAAATTATTAATACTCTAATTTCCGGGGAAGTGATATAATATTATAGACTTCCAACTTGATGAAATAACATATGAACACATATTCTATAAACGAAATAGCGAGATTTTTTAGCTGAACCTTCACGAAAAGGAAGTGGCATCTAAGTCACTTCTAACCTCTGATCATAGAGATTAGAACCAACATGTAAATAAATGTAAATAGAAATGAAATATTGAATTTCAAATAATTAAATAAAGTATTTATCTTCTAATAAATTTTGTATATGCAAAGTGTTGTTAATATTATTATTATGTTGAAATTACAAAGCTGCCTTCAAAAGTTTATGTTTTCTATAATAGATATATACATATCCATATACAATACGTATTTTATCCATAACAATACGCAATAATTAGAAGCTTTTTAAAAATAATTGTGAAAGATTACAAGAAAAAAGTTTTTCAAGATTCCTAGAAAAATTAAAGATTTTTTTTTAATTAACTTTACGAAAATATTTCGAAAGACTTCGAAAGATTCACAAAATTGTCAAAAAAGAATCCGGAAGATTTCAAGCAAATTTGTCTAATTTTGTAGAATTTTTGTAATATTTCAAGAAATATTCGAATCCGTTAAATAAATATTTAGATATTTAAAAAAATTTCCAAAATAATTTAAAAGTTTTTAAAAATTTTAAACAAAATGTAGATTTTTGAAGATTCTGAAAGGAAATATTGAAGTTTTTCAAGAATTTGAAAAGGTTTTGAGATGAAAAAATTTTTCTTGATATTCCTCCAAAAATTATTTTTTATTTGGAAAACATAATTTCAAGGGAATAATTAAAAATATTTTAAAGCAAAAACAAATTTATATGTATAAATAAAAATTTAACAGTAATTCAATCAATATATAATAATTATTTGAAACTACTTAAAATATGATGTAATTTTTAATTTAAACTCGAAATTTAAAAGTGTTCAGTTCGAAAAAAAAAATCGCAAATTTATTGATTCATTCTTTAATTGACAGCATTAAAAATGATAACGTGGATTCCTATTTTTTTAACTGAATCTGAATCTTTGAACTGTACAATTTATAAAAGTTTTAAAAAAAGTTTATTTTGCAGTATAAATTAATTTAATTAAAATTTTGTTAATTAAAGCGCGTTAATAGCTTTTATTTATAAATAAAAAATTTTAATTTCAATTTCAGATGTATTGAAAAACAATCTAGAAATTTCAAAAGAAAATTTTTTTTCATCACAGGATTTTACAAAATATTAGGAAAAACTCGAGTCAATTTATAAGATATTTAGGACATTTAGTTGTTCAGAAGAAATTAAAAAATATTTCATAAATTTTTAGAAGTCTTTTCAAATTTTAAAATATTTCTAATCTCCTCGAAACTTCTAAAATTCCTGATTATATTTTAAACAGACTTCATTTGTTTTTAAACTTGGAAAAATGTTTCAGAATTAAAAAAATTGCCTTAAAATCTCACAGATTTTTATCGACATTTTCAGAAACCTTTTCAAATCTTTCAAAATAGTTTAAAATCTTTTTAAATATTCTCTCAGGATTAATCTTCAAAAATAAAAAGCATTTGAAATTTTGCTAGCAACCTTAAGAAATTTTTTATTCTCTTAAAAGTTTCCAAAATTCTCAAGATTTAAATTATTTTCCAATCTTTTCAAAACTTCTGAATATCTGTTCAAACAATTCGTTTTTCCTAAAATTTTTCTAAATTCTGCAAACTGAAAAAAATTTGCCTAAAATTTCCAGATTCTTTCTCGAAATATTGTCAAATCTTCAAAACTTAAAGTAATTCTTTTAAAATGAAACCTAAATGATTTTCAATTTTGCCAGAAATCTTATTGTCATTACCGGTAATTGTTTGGTAACCGCTACCGGCGAGGTAGCAAAATGTTAAGAACATAATTATATTCCAAATTTAATAGGTTTTTTACAATTAGAATTTTCTCTTTTATCAAGACTGCTTAGAAATGTTCAGAAATCTATTTTATTTTTTAAATGACTTGTAGTCTACAATATTATAATTTTAAATCGTTCGATTTTTAATTATTCAGATTCAACATGTTGTGCTTTTAGAAATTAAACTCATTATACTAATTTTTAAAACTAATTTAATAATATTAATTACAAAAAAAAACAGAGCTTACGAAAATGTCTTGACATCTTTTAAAATACTCTTAAAGTTCTCAAATCCTTTACCATTTTTTGAAATTCCTCAAAATTATTTAAATATCTTGGAAATGCCTTGAAATCATCTAAAATACTCTAAAATATTTCCAAACCTCTGAAATCAATTAAATTACTGAAATCAATTGAAAACTCCTAGGAATCTTTTAGAATAATCAAAAAGTTTTCAAGTCCTCAAAACTTTCTTAAAATTCCCTGAAACTTTTTAAATCTCTTTAAAATCAAATGAAAATTGTAAAAATATTTGAAATTCGCTGAAATCAATTACTGAAATAAATTCAAAATTCCTTGGATTCTTGAAATTTTTCAATATCTTCAAAATCAAATGAAAATTTGAAAAAAGCCTAAAATATTTCAGATCCTTTAAAATTCCTTCAAATTATTCAAATAAAAAAATTCCTTGGAGTCATTAGAAATTCCCCAAAATATTGCAAGGCCTTTCAAAACTTTGAAAATCACTTAAAACTTTTTGAAGCTTCCAAAATGCCTTGGAATCTTTTAAATTACTCTAGAATATTTCAAATCCTCTGAAATCAATTAAAGTATTGAAATCAAATGAAAAATCCTTGGAATCTTCAAGAAACCTCTAAAAGTTTTCAGATTCTTCACATTCTTCGAAATTCCTTCAAATTGTTGAAATCTCTTTGAAATACCTTGGATTCTTTTGAAATGCCCTAAAATATTCCTAATCTTGAAAAATTCCTTAAAAAATCCTTTTGAATCAAGTAAATTACTAAAATTGGTTGAAAATTCCTTGAAATCTGTTAAAATATCCTGAAATATTTCAAATCCTTTAAAATCTGTTGGCATTCATTGAAATTATTGACATCTCTTTCAAATGCTTTGGATTCTTTTCAAATGCCCTAAAATACTAGAGTCTTTTAAAATTCCTTCAAATTATTAAAATAAATAAAAAATTCCTTGGAATCTACTGAAATTATTTGAAATATTTTCCTACAATATATCAATTTGAAATCTTTTAGAATCAATTCAAATTTTTTAAATCCTCTGAAATCCTATTAAGTTAGTGAAATAAATGAAAAATTCCTTAAAATATTTTATAATACCTCAAAATATTTAAAATGCTTTGAAATCTTTTGAAATTCCTTGCAATTGTTTGAAGGTCTTGAAAATGCCTTGGATTTAAAAAAAAATACCTTATAGTCTTTGAACTTCTTTGAAATCCCTTCAAATTATCAATTCCTTAAAGTATCGGTGTTTTTTTAATAGGAGTGCACATTAGGAGCGTAAAAATGCTTAATTTGAACATATTTTTAAATTATAAAATTTTTCATCTGTAGACAAACACAGATCTCTGAGATACTTCTATTCAAACCGAAAAAAAATAATTATTCGAATGTGTCACTGTAAGGAAATGAAGATTTCAATTCTATAGGGAAAGTAGAACCGAAACATACACGAGTTTCACAAATGATATTTAATATGATAAATATAATTAAATTATAATAGAAATCACAGTTACAGAGCGTAAAAATTATTAATTTGAAAATTTCTTGTTTGCGTAAAAAGTTTGAGACTGCCATCACAATTGAGGTTATGGTTCATTACTCCTTTTACAGACTTTACCGTGCAGCGGTTAGCAACACTGAGACGCGCATTACCAAATACGAAAAAACACGTGTCGTATTATCGAACTCGAACTACGATTCGATTCAATTACTATTTCCCACAGTGATCCCGAAAAGACCACCTTGACATGCGCATGCTCCGACTGAATGGCGCTTATTGGTTCTAGTTCGCGTCCTCATTGGGAATTCAAATGTAGACGCGTACTACAGGCAATCAACTATATTACAATTCAGACATGCGCAGATAAAGGCGACTCAGTAAGCATCACTGATTTCAAATGCAGTACCACACACACAGACACACACTACTGTTGAATATGAGCGGCCTACAGCAAGCAAACGTTACCAGCGTTACTCGCGATAATTGTCAGAATCGAAAACGACAATATCGTTTAGAGATTTTATATTAAGGATCAAAAGATGTACCTAGAAGTATTCAGAAACGCTTAGAATTTTGAAACAATTGTTTGAGAAATGAAATATCACTTTAATCAAAACGTAATGGCCATGTGTTACCTTTACACGTACTAGAAATCGCAGTCATTGTATAGTTTTTCGGGATGTCGTTTATTATGCTCTAAGAATACTCTTGCACCACTCTTGTAAAGCAGGCACTTAGTGTATTTAACTTTCATTCCTTCATTCAACCCAATTGAAATGTTCAGTGCTAAAAATTCAATTTTATGTGATGTGATTTGGAACAGAGACTCTCATGAAAAAACTTATTTGGAATTTTGAAGTTGACCTAAATGATCAAGCTGTCGAAAGTTCACTAAATGATCGAACGAATGACAATGAACCAAGTCCCCGTGGTACAGAAAGAGGTCGTCAATGCCTAGAGCCTGGATTGCGTGAACCTATACCAAAAAAGAGTTATCGAGAGCACTTGGCGTAAAAAGAAACTTACCGATCAGTGATTGTGCAGATGAGGAATCCGATGACGACTGCAATGACATGGATAAAACTTTAGCCGCAAAACATTGAGGTTACAGAGTTAGGTGCAAGTGTCCATTTTATATAAATGCTGTATCATACGACGGTACGTATCCTCATGCTGTTAGGAAATATCGTGGTTGAAAGTTCACAAGGAAAAAAGTTATTGTTAAAAGGAAAATGGGGAATGAATGGGGCTTCAGGGCAACAAACGACCAGACAAAACTGGAGTAACGCGGATACAGCTATCGAGGAAAATGGTGTGAACAATGAAGAAGATAATGATAAGGAAAATCTATCTAATGCATCCATTTTTACCCTCTGTTTCACACCACTTCAACTGATAGCTGGCACTGATGTTATCTGGCAAAATTAATGTTTCAATTCCCCACATTTCTGTCGCGTTTTTGAATTCCTATTCGTCAAAGAACATGATTTGCTCGTAAAGGAAAAGTACAATCAGGTTGAAAATATTTTGAAAAAGGTGCAGGTGTACGAACTGAATTTGAAAAAAATGAAGTTTGGTCTCAGCTTTCATCTAAAGTGTACGATGACAGATGGCAAGACTTGTCACGCACTTTGTGGACAAAAAGCTTCAAGCTGTTGTAATATTTGCGGAGTTGGACCAAAATTAGTGCATGACTTGCCCAATATAAAAAAACGTCCATGCAGTAACGGTTCTTACAAGTTCGGGATGTCGACGTTGACTTTGTAAGACGAGGAGCTGGAATGAGTAACACAGGGAATGTTGCTCGTTGTTTTTTTGCTAAAGCGAAAGCTGTAGCGAAAGCTATTGGATTGAATGAAAATCTTGTCAACAGGCTACTCAATATTTTACAAGTGATAGCGTGGTAAACTTAACAACTGTTCAAATTTCCAGAAGTACTGCACAGTAACAATGGAACTGTGCGTTGAACTATATTCCTGGTACAACACACCACAATCAGTTCACAAGGTTCAGCGGCATGGAAGTGATATAGCTGTGGAGCTGGAATTACCTCTTGGCTGGCTATCCGAAAAACCTTTGGAAGCCAATAATAAGATTTTAAGAAGGGATTGACTTTTCAATGCAAGAATGTGCAGTCGTTCTGCCACAAATGAATATATAATCCATTATCTTCTAATTGCATCAGATCCTCTGATTAGTTCCCTTAGATTGAAGGAAAAACCAAAAACGAAACCACTAAGTGATGAGGCTAACAGTATGCTGTTATAAATTGGTAATCTGAAATCTGTATATATTTTCAATTTTATACATTTCCAATTTAAAGTTCCACAATTTTCAAGATTTATAATTGAAAATTCTTTAATTTTAATGATTTGTAGTTTAAAATTGTTCAATTTTTAAGATGTTTAAATAAAAATTCTTAAATTT
Source organism: Andricus curvator (assembly GCA_932195095.1). Classification (NCBI taxonomy): domain Eukaryota; kingdom Metazoa; phylum Arthropoda; class Insecta; order Hymenoptera; family Cynipidae; genus Andricus; species Andricus curvator. The sequence goes on from CAKNYM010052044.1 coordinate 289,632, forward strand.
TGATGACTGACGATTGTGAAGATCAAAAATTAAGCTTTTGCAATTCTAAATCTTCCAAATTGATGAAATTTCAAATTCTTCATCAAAATTACAGAATTTTCAATTGTAAAACTCAAAGATTGTATAATTATTAAATTTAAATTAAAAAAAAAAGTTTAATTTCAAGTACATACAAATTCTACAATTTGAAGAGATAAAATAGAAAACTCTTCAATTTTTGAAGATTATTGAACTAAATTCTTGAATTTGGATGATTTTGAAGATCAAAGGACAAGATTTCAATTCGAAATATACCAATTTGCAGAAATTTAGAACGTTAATAATCAAAATTACAGAATTTTAAATTGTGAAACTTAAAGTTTTGATAATTATTAATTGTAAATTTTGAAATTTTTCGTTGGAATAGTTCAATTTTAAAGGTTTACTATTGAGAAGTCCTCAAGTTTCAAGATGTATAAATAAAAATTATTAAATTTTGATGATTTGTAAGGACTACTGAAAAATCCGGAAAGATAAAATTGCTGACACTGTAAAATTTATCCCCGAAGGAGAAAATTCCTAAACAATAAAATGTGCAAATAATAAAATTCCCAGATTGGAAAATTTCCGAATTATAAAATATCCGAACTGGAAAATTCCCGACTTATAAAATTCCCGAATATAAACAATTTAAATTTTTTTATAATTAAACACATTTTTAATTATAATGTAGTTTTAATTGTAATTCGGCAATTTTCTGTCGGGAATTTTATCATTCGAGAATTTTCAAATTCGATAATATTATAAACTGTTTGGAATTTCATTATTCGTGAATTTTCCAATTCGGTAATATTATAAACTGTTTAAAAGATAGTCAGAATGTTTCGACGTGTTAAAAATATGTTCAAGACCAATCAATTGTTAAAGAAAATAAAAAAATATTTTAAAAGAATTAAAAAATGTGGAAGATTTGTGGAAATGTGGAAGTGCAATTTTTGTAATTTTGAAAGTTTTTCACAATTCGTTAGAAAAATTCGAGAGGAATTTTAGAATTTTTTCAGAAATTAAAAATACTTTCAAACTTGAAAACTTTTTTGAAAATATATAAAATATTTCTAAATTTCTTCCAAACTTTTAAAAGTCCTGATATTTGAAAGGACAAACTGACGTCAATTATTACTTTCAACTAAAAAAGATAATTTTTCAACCAAAATTTGAACAGTTGAATTTTTAGGTATACAAATTAATATTCCATTATAAGAAAATATGTCAACCAAAGTGATGAATTTTCAACTAAAATTATGAGTCTTCAATTGGAATAGATGAATTTTAAACCAAAAAGGTTAATTTTTTACCCAAAAGATTAATTTCTACCAAAAAAGACAAATCTTCAAAAAAATACATGAATCTTCCACTAAAAAAGATTAATTGTCAACCAAAAATTGAATAGTTAGATTATCGGTTAAAAAAATTAAAGTTCAACCAAAGAGATGAATTTTTGACTAAAATTATGTAATATTTAATTCAAATAGTAACATTTACAGTTAAAAAGAATAACTTTCAATAGAAACAATTAATTTTCAAAAAAATAGTTACATTTTCCAACAATGTGATGAATTTTTAAGTAAAATGATGAATCTTGAACTGGGATAGTTGAATTTTGAACCAAAAATATGATTTTTTAACTCAAATGATGAATCTTTATCTGGAATAATTGAATTTCCAGCCATAAAGGTCAATTTTGAACTAAGAAGATTAATTTCTACCAAAAAGAAAAACGTATTTTCAACTAAAAAATATAATTTTTCAACCAAAAATTGAATAGTTAAATTTTGAGTTAAAAAAAAGTTAACCTTCAGCCAAAGAAGAACAGAATTTTGGCCAAATAGCTCATTTTTCGACGATCCTTTTTTTTTCTGCGATCCTTTCCAGCCTTGCCTTCCCGCCCCCATTAGACTTTTGAAAGGGGTAGAAGTTCGACCAACTTTATTTCTGTGAACAGTCACAGGGGTGCCTTTCCCTAAACGGGACGTTGGAAAGAGGTAGGGATGTGACCTACATCATTTCTGTGGCCAGTGTCAGGGGTGCCTTCCCGGCTCCACGACAAGTTGAAAAAGGGGTTGGGGTGTGGCCAACATCATTTCTGTGACCCGTCACAGAAGGGCATTCCCGCCCCTACGAGACGTTGGAAAGGGGTAGGAGTTTGAACTACATTATTTCTGTGACCACTCACAGATGGGCTGAGTACTTACTGGACTCAAGCCTGTTGCACTTACTAAATTTCAATAGCGATTTTCTTAGAAACTACCAATCTGGGAGGAACAGTGTGTAGAATAAAAAATGTATATTTTGATTGGATCTACAACTTTTATCGGAAATTTTTTGAAATTTTTTATATATACCAACATAAACCCGAAAACCCATGACTTTTATGGGTTTTCCATGGTTTTCACCATGAAAATCAAATTTTCGAGTATTTTCACTATCATATTCATAATCAGAGCATGAAAATAGATAGGAATGTGGAGTTTCAAATCAATCGGAGTTATGCCCTTTTCGGAAGTACACACGAAAAAGCGATGCGTCATTACAGAGATAAAAAATGGGGAGTTAAAGAACTTGAAATATGGTCAGGAGTACATACTGAATCATATGGTAGTCAAGGGGTCGGTTTGATTATGAATTGGAAAGCAAGGCAGCATGTCCAGAAGCATGGATTTGTATCTCCCAGATTGTTGTGGGTTAGAATGAAAGTGAGAATCAAAAGGTTATTTTTAAGTTAAGATCGAACAGAAATCTATTTTAGCATGAATACTTTTATGCAAAATGAGCATAAAAAAGATTCAGATTTAAAAAACAGACTTCTAAACTACCTCACCTATAAGACTATGTAGATTAGATAGTGGGATTCAAATTTGTAATCTATGAAAATAAGCGTTGAGTACTCCGGTACGCGCATGACGCTGGCGCTGGAGCCCCGCGGCACACCGTGGTGCCTTCATGGTATTGTTTTTACGAAAAGTAATAATATATGCTAGTATATTTGATCGCTCTCTGCATTTTACAGGGTTGAGACTGCCATAATTTAAATGCCTGAATTACGTTCACTGATGAATTTTGGAAAAATTTTCAATTTTGGAAAATCAAGTTATTGAATAAGAGGTCGGGTCGAAAAAGTGGTTTTATGGATTAAGTAAAATTAAAGCTGGGAGATTTTTTATGCTGATGTCTGGTCTTCTATCTGCCTTTCTTTCCGCTTTTCGTTTTTTTAATCACGGTTGTTTTCACTTTGTTTTCTAATTTTCGTTTCTTCTCTTTTGGGAAGTAGTCGCATTCCGTGGCTGAGGAAAATTTCTTCAATTGAAGTCTCCCATCTTCAGTAGGTATAAATGCATGGTATTGCAAAGTCCCTTTGATGGTCACTGCAGCATCGAATCTGCTTTTCAGATCTTTGGCAGTGGCTTCGTGATCTTCCTTGTTACTAAAAATGATTTCAGTTTCCTTGCAGTACTTCTTTGCCCACTGGCATAGGGATGAAGCATCTGGGATGCGATCTTCAGCGGAACATTGTAGGCTAAACCTTGCTGCATTTGCCCCTATGCCATCACATGCTTCCTTACCATGAGCGGTGGGATGGTAATGCCATTCAGCTGGAAGTCCGAAATCTGCCTTGTGAGCTAGGATATTAGCAAAATTGCTCTTGTTCTTAAAATGCTGACCTGCTCCGTCTGAGACGTAATACACCTTTTGGACTACAAACTTTGCCTTAAGATAATTCACAATTACCTTCTGGTACTCATAAATGGCAACAGTGTCATGACTCAAATTGTCCAATATGATTGCCATGCTTTTGTGCTTGACTTCTCCAACTTTTACATAGTAAAAATAACTACTGTGAATATTGTGGCCTGGCCATTATTCCAGTGAAATCCTTGCGCGGAGTTTTGGAGAACAAACTTAAAGCTCTCAGCAAAATCAAATGAGATAACAAATTCACCATTTTTCAAAGTTATCTTTAGATTTTTGAAAAATAATGACTGCTCTGTAGCAAGCAAATGATGGGTTCTTAGCTTCAGCAGCGCTTCACAAAGCTCATTCACAAATTCATCAACATTCATGATCAGCGTCTTTCAAGTGCATCTGTCAGTCTGCAGCCAAGAATAAAATTTGATTTCTTCCAAATCCTCCTCATCAAAAGCTTGAATCAAATCATCTTTAATTTTAGTAATACCGGGGCAATTTTGGCATTCTTCTAATTGGCAGGAACTTGTCGCATCAGGGTACACAGTTAACTTTAAACAATCACGATAACCATTTAAAATTATCTCTGGATCGTTCGTTAAATATTGCATGTTTATTTCTTTTAACATTGACTTCAAGTTTTCATGGCGAACACAAACGCATACTGTCTGGGTACCGCTACTCCCTGCCAAAAGGCAATGTTTCGGTCTTAGTTGTGTGAATTTCGTGAAGATTATTTTAATATCTTCATATTCTGACTGGAATTCTGCATATAATTCGTTTAAATTGCACATAATCAATCTTTTCTGAACAAGAACTTTCTTAGCAGTCACTCGAACAGACACACAATCCTCCATTCCAGGCATTAAGCGACTTATGTCGTCACGCTCATAAAATTTGGATACGAGATCTTCAGTTTCAAGACTCAAAGGCCTTCCTCTTTTTGGCATAGGCATAGGCTCATGATATTTGTCATCGTACAGCGTAATATTCATCTCGAGTTTTCCGAAGGAGAAGTCTGGATCTTCATCATCATTTGACATGATGATTTCATTAGTTTCAACATCATCAACGTTTTCATCCGCGAGAACATCATTACGAGGCTGATGGGTGTCATCAAAATTTGACGCTGGTATTTCTTTCAGTTTACTGAGTTCTTCCCTACATGAAGCACAAATTTTTAGTTCTTCAGATAGTGTAGGAAACAAACCTGCAAAGTGACACCGTTTTGAAATTCAATTTCGTAATCAAATATGAGGATGATTAATGTTTGTCTTATACCGTAGATTTTTGTTTTCATTTTTGAGAATTTTTAGTGCTTTGTCATCTAGCGGATGAAATTTGAAACTCATCTCTCTAATGACCGTGGTCTTCATTTGTTTCCTATAATAACCTGACGAGAAACAAATGAAGAACAAGTGACTTCGAAAATACATATCCGTTGATTCTTTAAGCAGGCGTGTGATTGGAATATTTGTTATTCATCAACAAATTTTATGTGAGTAAAGCTCATTTACACGGGCATATAGTATTATTACTTTTCGTTGAAGCAATACAATGAAGGTGTACAACGTTGTGCTACGGGCGGGGCTCAAGACCCAGCGTCATGAGCGTACCGGAGTACTCAACGCTCACTTTCATAGGTTGAAAATTTGAATCGCACTTAATAATCTACATAGTCTTATAGGAAAAAACCTAAGCTTTCTTTTAAGACCAAATAAAAACCTGTCTTATTTCGAAAAAAAGTGCAATTTATTTTTGTCGTTCATTTTTGAAGGTCAAATATTTATTTGTTGGAAAAATGCGTAGCACCAATAGAAGGAGCGTGAAAACCCCTTTCGAAACTGTACTACACGAAATTTTTTTCATCGCTATTATAAGAGTTAAAAATTGCCGAAATAGACGATATCCACGAAAATCCCAAAACTTTCACCCCTTCCCCCTCGGTTTCATGTTGATACAATTTACTCGACGATCCGCGAAATGACTGGTTCCGTTCTTGCACTACGTAAATTATGTGCTCAATGACGGAATACCAGTGACGCTTCTCCGCTTAAGAAAAGGCTTGATCTCCTGTTAGTCTTTTTAATCTTTTTATTTTAAAGCTATATCTAAATTGGACCACTTTCTAAGGTTCTTAAAATTCAGTAAACTTTTTTCATGCCCACCTAATGGACAAGATGCATGTTGCCCATCATGAAAATCTTCCTTGATTGAGAGACTTGATGTCTGACTAAAAAGCCTAAAACAAAAGCAAAATACTGCGTTCTTAGATACTGAATATAGTAACCAACTTCTGTAATATCTATTCGAAAATACTCTTTCTCTACTATCCACGGGATATATTCCTGTTTTGTGCTCGTGGCTTTTTTTTTACCAACATGCTCATTTGTACCGGTGTTAATATATCGGGCCATTCACCAGGATCGTTACTTAGGACTCTGTGTGGAACGGGTTTTTCGGTTTTGCTTGCTAATTCCGCATTTTTTGGTTCGCCAGGACTTCTTCCTTTGTTCACCGAAGATACCTTAATTGCGTGAGCTTTTTCATTTCTCAGCTCGGAGGTATCGTAGGTTGCGCTTCCGGTGCATAAGGTTACGTCCTCTTAATAATTTGCATTTAACTTATATAGCGCGGTCTTATATTGTTGCCGGAAATTCAAATAAGTAAGTCTAGCACAAGTTAATTCATGTACAGAATAAAATGCGGTAACGATTTGCAACACTTTTTTTAACAATACGTATTGTGACAAAGAGTAATTCGGTAATATAGAAAAATGCAAATGTCAATTGTGAAAAATAAAAATGATGCAGGATAGTAGTACGGAAAAATGAAAATTAGGGCAAACGGTAATTCAGAAGAAGAAAAATGATGACATAATATGTTGCAATACAGTTGGTAGCTCATAACAAGAATCTTGTTCTACTAACAACATGTTATATTATATAGTTTGGGCCTGAGCTGTAGAGTTACCTCACGTATAGGTAGAGGAGTTTGTAGAACCTTCCAGCTTGTCTGAAGCAATTCAAGCTCTCGGCGTCTGCAAAATAATTGATCTGGAGATGAATTATCTTGTATTAGTGGTCATACTTTTGTGCGTTGTAAAACCTGCAGCGTCACAATACACAAGCTTGAATAAATTAAACTCAAGCGTCTGTAGCTTTTTTTCAGTGAAAGTATTCCAAATTAAAAACGCATCCATTTCTATTTGTTCTTGCAGAATCAAGTACGAATGGCAACATACCTTCAACTCCTAGGCGGCGCCCGAACGCGGGTAAGTAACTTTTTTTAAGTAACTCATTACAGATACGCTACATAGCAAGAAAAAATTAACTCATTGCTGTTAAGTTACTTTAAGAAGTAACTTTATGTTCTGTAGAGTAAGCGTAACGTAAATAAAATGTACCTACGCTATATTTCGAGATGTGAGCCGAAAACGTGAAATAAAATTATATATATATATATATATATATATATATATATATATATATATATATATACCATTTTCCACATTTAATATTATGTTATATCTTTTGCAATCTTTCAGAAATGAATTAGCAATTTTAATTTATTTTTGCATGTTAATAAATTTAAATTGAAAATTTGTTTTTAGAAATTGTATTAACTTCAGTAATCAGTGGAAGTAATACAAACATACCTAATATGGGTTTAAGTTCTTAGATTGCAAACTCTAGTCTGCTTCAACCTGACTTGGTGAATCTGTTGATGATCGCATCATCATCCACTTCAATGTCCTGATGAATGTGAAGTAGGGCCAGAACAGTTAGTCTTTCTTGTCTCATTGTTGAACGCAGCCATGTCTTCAATTTTCGAAGAGTAGAGAATGTTCTCCTTGCTGAAGCGTTGCTCACGAGAAGAGTCGCTAAGATAAGAAGTAACCTGTAGATTAACGTAAAACTTGAACTGTTTGCGGTAAGAGTGAACTTGTGTTCTTTATTCGCACCCACTTGGCTTTCCAAAGTTCGAATTCTAAATGAAGCAGCTGAGTTTCCATCTCGACGTCAGCAAGAAGTAGCTTTCCAAAGCGTTAAAAAATGGCTCTAATGTGATTCTTATACTCATCTATCGATGTTCTAATTATGTTCTCGGGAAATAAGAATAGCAAATAAAAAACGTGCAAACTCTTTGCAGAGAATTGTTCTCTCATATCGGCCAGAATGTGACCCAAAAGTACTTTTCAGCCTGCTCACGACAAATTTCGAGAATATTAATTGTGTCTTCTACTATTTCTGAAGCCAATTTGAGATCCAGCGACGGGTTTTGGAGCACTTTGCTTAATGGGAGAGTGAGAGACAAGATGCCACTGAGAGATAACATTGACACAGCAAACTTAGGTTCGCAGAGGGCTGATGCCAGAGAAGCTGTTTTCGCTGCAGTATTGCGGTTTTCCCAGTTAGAAATTTAGTCAAAGAATTCAACTAACTTAGGAAGGTCTACCGCAAATTCTTAGATAACGTCGTGTCTATCAACCCATCGGTGGTTGCAGAAATGGTCGTTAAGCCACATCCTAATTTTGAGTTAAGGATTTGCCTCTGCTTCGGAAGTTGAAAAGCCAAACAACTTCTTTCATGAGTTATTCAGTTTGTGATTAGTACGTGGTGTCTTCACTGCATTGACAACTTCCTTCCGTAGAATCACAATGGCACCACGCTGTACAGAGATTATCACACTACAACTGTCTATTTCGATTCCCATCATCAGAGCTTTCATGAAACATAATGCTGTATTAACCGCTATTTTTAACATTCTCTAAGATTTTTTAAGCGATTTCCAATCCATAACGTTCTATGAGCTGGTTTTTGGTAGTTATATTGATATATGTGGCACACGCTGAAGATGTTTTAAGTGTTCTTCAAGAGTTTTATCTCCTCACTCCACTCTAAACTTTAAAAAGTTTTTAAAAACTCCCATTAGCTTTGACCGACATTGTCGGAATTCGGAATCCATGCAGAGGTAAGTTGTTTCGACCTCAGTGACTAGAGTTTTAGCATGGTGGCATTAATGATACCACCAACATCGCCAGTGAAAAAACTAACCACTTGGAATTTGGATTCTTCAAATGAGTTTCGTCAATATATTTACGTTATTTTACTTGTTTATGTAATGAAAATGGAAATTTATATCTGAGCGGTGGCATCCACGAATCTTTGAGAAGCTTGTATTCTGTAAAATCGTCTACAGTTTTACCAACGTAGAGTCCATTATCATTTTTGGAAATATCTTCCCTAGAAAGTGCAGGATCAGGAGCAATGAAAGGCTCGAGGAGATTTACAACAGGTTCTAATGTAAGGCTAGATGCCTCCTCTTTAGATTCGACAGTAGTATTGTTAAAAGTAGATACCAGTGAACTAGCAGAAGGTGAAGTTATCGCAATATAGGATTCTTGAGCTTGACGATTTTGTGAAGATTGGAAAAAATTATCTTTTATTGCGATTTAGCTCGTTTCTTCGATTCTTGATTATTCATGACTCCCGATTTCAAAGGCTCTAAGAAAAATTTCTATTATGTTTTATACCCCGACTATGAAAGCTTAGAGGGGGAGGGGGATCACAGTGCGTAGTGAGGGGGGGGGGGGGGGTGAGCGAGTTGCAGATTCAGCGGTATTACGCTCGACTGTCGCAGTCCCTTGTACGAGAAGGGGAGAGAGAGAGAGAAAGAAACTCAAGCGGGCCTCTGGGTCTGGGAGGCGGCGCGTTCCCCTGCGCGTTTGGCGAGCCAGGCGTGGAGGGCCCGCATATCGCGGGGGACGTCTTTCTGGCCAGTTGGCAGCGGGAGGTATACCCTCTTGATCTCGCCCTTGATGAGCTTTCTCCACGCCGTTAGTCGTCCATGAAAAGGATAACAGAGCATAAGCTGCTGTACGGTGAGTGCACTGATTTGTATTTTGTGTTTTGGTTGTTTGGGGTGCGGTGAGATGGGTGTAGAGGAAAGGTAGTTGGAAAGGGAGGTTGATTCGAAGATCGAAAGGGGAGGTCCAGAGTGTACTCACCAACCGGATGGAGGGAGCTTCTCGGCGGTGTTCGTAACAAGAACGGCGACAACGTCTCAGGCGTCCTGTCAGCAGATAGGAACAGGACGTCGTGGTCCGGGGTTCCTACCCCTTCCTCCTCAGTTTGAGAAACGGGTGTCGTGCGATCCCAAGGGGTACCTGGTGGAGACGAGGGACGCTCGGGACGCGCTGGGGAGCCTGACGGATCCTCCGCTGCACGGGAAGACCCAGGGGTGCATGGGACACGGTAGCGGATGAAATTTTCTGCTGGCCCATGCTCCTAATTTTGTACCTAGAACATCATTGCAAAAGATTTCAGATATCATATTAAATTAATTTATAACATCTTCATCTCACTAGGCACTTGACTTATTGTTAGTCCGTGGATGATGATGAAAAACCGAGTTCACCCGCGAATAAGTTGAAAAAAAGGTAATAATAATAGCGTCCTACCATAGGTATTCTCGCGTTGGCGTTGCGGTAGCGCTTGAGCTTTCCTCTAATGACTTTGATGAATATTTTGGCTGTAGTTTTGCTACTGATAGGGTTTCCCATGCCAGGCAGATAGAGAACGAAGAGGAAAGGGACTGAGAGGAACACCAAAACCCATAAATTGTCATAGAGAGTTTAATAAATATTCTGAAATGCTTGTCGCTTCCCGGGAATAGGCGAAGCGCCCCTGGAGCCAACGCTGGTGGTCACAGCATGCGGGATGGTGGTGATGGTGAGCAGCGAGACGGTCAGGCACACCTCCCTAATCAAACAGCTGGCCAGCAAGAACACCTGCGACAAAACGTAAACAGCGGAGCATCAACTGTGCCTGCTGAGGATGCTTTTGGCTAACGTTAGCAATTTTCAGCCGAACATCTTAACAGAAATACCGTGGGAGAGCATCAAGTGGGATACTACAATGAAAGAGGAATTCCTGCGTCTCTTCTGCAAAAGTGCGAAGTGTGATACCAAACGCGAAAAGGGATACAACTTTAGAAGGAAGTTTGCTGCAAGGTATCCTAACGTACAGAAATTTCAGTGGAATGACTTATCGGTAAGATGTAACACATCAGAAATAATCTTTTTATCTCAGGTGACCAAGCAATGGAGATTAAACAGCAAGTTGATTTGGCGTCGAGAAACGTCAATAATGAACATCAGCAACCAATACGGCGATTAAAATGGGCACACGATATGAACAGAGATATTATGCGTCTTTCTTTTTGGCAGAGAAATGTAGGCAAAGTGTGAGGAGAGGACACCATCGACTCTTCTTACTTGAGCACCCAGAGCTAGCCATGAAAATAAATGAGCAGAATATAGGAGACCGAAAACGCTCAGTATCTGTAAACAGATTGCTTTCGGGTGTTGAAATAGCTGCCATAAAAATGGAAGTGGAACAGCAGTTTCCTATTCATGAACTCCCTTTGGAAGATGTGGACGACGAAAACCTGATTGAAGCTGAAGGAATAGGTGCTAGGTAGAATGTACATAAAGTACCGGATCCACTAGAACCAAATTCGGAGATTAATAACGATGATGTGAACAGTGAAATCCCAGAAAAAATACAGCACCTTGAAAGGAATTTTGGTCATGCTTTACTAGAGTTCAAACATGTAGAGTCAACACAAAGGAATTCTCTGTCCAAGATGAATTTCACAAAGGATCTGCGTGCACTATTAGAACACCTGAACAGCTGATGTTTACGTATACATTTGAACGCAACACAAACTGCATTAAGGGTGTAAACTCTTGTATATTGTGCAACTGTGTCAGTCGTTAGAACGTTGATCTGCAGAACTAGGCCTAGAAATGCAGTCCTAGCCCTAGGAAGGAATCGAGATCGAACATGGAAAATCAGGTTGGATATGGATGTTAGAAAAGTGACGTGCTAATTGGGTCCATTGGCTCAATATAAGAAAGGAAAATATAACCAGAAAGCTGATATACCGTGGTACTAAAATCATTCACCCTCGGTGCATCGAGACATTGACACTAGCAATATTGGATCAGATCATAGACTCCCAAAGGCAGAAATTTGATGTTCTTACTGCTAGACTGCGTCGGTATAAGAAAAGTAGTGCAAGAAGGCTACAAAATCGAACCTTCAAGGCAGCTAAAATAAGGTTCTATCATGAACTGAGTGTAAAGCAAAATAACCAGCAAGACACCGAAGTCACTCAATTGAAAAACATGACTAACTACTGGTCGGGTGTTTTGGGGGAAAATGAACAAAAACCATTTAGATGCTGCGTGGTTCCCACTAGAGAATGTAAAAGCTAGCAACAACCCTGAAATTGATGTGACTATTATCAAAGCTTCAGATGTTTCAGCGGTTTTTGAAAAGGGCAAGTAGTTGGAAAGCTCCAGGTCCGGACATGATAAACAGCTTGTCGCACAAGTACCTGAAGAGTGTTCATTCTGCGTTCGCAAGCTGCTTTCAGAAGATCCTCTAACACCCAGATCTGATGCCAGCCTTTATGCTCAAAGGTACTACGCGTATGTTGTCTAAAAAACCAGACGCGCAAAATCTATCTGAATTTCGACCGATATCCTGTTTTCGAACAATTTAAAAATGCCGCACAGCTATCATTGCAGATAAGGTATATTCTCACTGCGAGGAGAATGACGTGCTTACAGAAGAACAAAAAAGATGTTGTAAAAACTCGCGAGTCAGTAAAGATCTAGTCACCGTAGACGCTGCTGCCATGACAGCAGCTCGTAAACACCACAGAAACTTGCACATGGCATACATCGACTACAAGCAAGCGTTTCCTTCTGTACCACATGACTATTTCTTTGAAGTCTTAAAAATTTACAAAATCTGCCCACGCATCAGCGACTTCCTAAGTTGTGCGATGATGCTTTGGGGTAAAAGAATCAAGTATTTTGATCGTGGACAACCGGGGATACATGATAATATGGATGGTCATCAAGTGACCCATCTTCTATACATCAGTGACCTAAAGCTATACGCTAGTAGAAACACAAAACTGAAGCAAGTGATTGATGTCACAAAGCAGTTTACCAATGATATCCAGATGGAGTTCGTAATAGATAAATGCAAAACAGTGCATTTCACCAGAGAAGAATTACGGACGGCAGAGCCAGAGAACGAGTTCGAGAGTGACATCGAAGTAATGGTTGATGGCGAGTCATATAAATATCTGGGTATTCTCGAATCTAAGGGTATTCAGCGTACGATAGTTAAGAATAGCCTAACGACTGCCTCCACTACAAGAATGAGATTGCTTCTAAAGAGTTCGCTGTACTCCGCACACAAGATCAGACGAATGAACACCTATGTCATCCCTGTTCTCACGTACTCCTTTGGGCTCATCAAATGGTCGGACACCGACCTTGAAAGGTTAAATAGAACCATCTGCGTAGAAATAACGAAGCACCGAATGCACCACAGTAATTCGACGATTAAAAGGTCAGTTCTTCCACGACATAGGGGGGGGGGGGGCGCTTTTGTAGATGTCAAGAAACTGTAAGTCACAAGGTATACAGTTGCAAGACTATTTTAACAGCAAGCAAGATGTTACGCTTCAGAAGACCATCTGCAAAGCGGTTCTCGATTACACGTCCCTGAATTTGTCTTCAAAGAAGGCCTTCCAAATTATTCCAAATTATTCACCCCATTGTGATTTCGGCTACAGGCAATGTGCATGCAAGATGCACTGAAAATCTTAAACTTTTAGGAATCACAAGGGTACTGGCAGCAGCTCAGAAGGCGGATTTATTAAACACCTATCACATTTTTAAAAAAATTTCTAGATCATCAGGAAGCAAGCAATTGAAAACCTATGGAGTGGCAGATGGTAGCTCCAAAAAAGCATCCTGAGATGACTGTTGTCACCTCCAACACTCACGGCCGCTGTCTAAGGATAACAGCGGTAAAGACAAACTGCAAACTACACCATGCTCCTAATTATGTGCCGGCAACATCATCGCAAAAGATTTCAAACATCGTATTAAATTAATTTTAAACATCCTCATCTCATTAGGCACTTGACATAGTCCGTGGCTGATGATTTAAAACCAGATTCACCCGCGAACAAGTTTAAAAAAAGAGAGTAATAATAATATTCCCCAATTACTATTATATAATTAATTTAACTGTATGTGACCGATTTTCGATTATCAAATTTCACTTTCTGCATGCTTCAGGCAAAGAATTTAAAAAATGGAACATGCTTTGAATTAAAGTTTAAAATATCCTTTTAAAATGAGATGAAGAACAGAATGAAATATTTACTGGTTCTCAATTTCTCATGAAAAATGTTTCTGTCTGTTGTTTTCCGCAAGTGAACCAAAAATCTGAATTCGACATTTTTTCTTGCGAGAAAAAAGATGCCCAATTGAATTTATATAACCCACCAGCATACGCCGTTCAGCGAGAAAAATGTGTAGGCGGTTATAGAATTCGACCTCTCAATTAAAGTTACGATGTTGAACAACAACAACAATTTTCATCAATTATGAACAAAATAGTTCTTGTTTTTCTTTTATTTTAGATAGTTAGTGCTATGAAATACAAGCATTTTTTACTAATTTCAATTTTATATTTTTATCTAAAAATTGCGAGAGGCAACAGAAAATTGCGTTCGTGGCGCGCCTGCTTGTTTTCTAGTCCTTTAATAAAAATCGATACATTATTTTTTACAGGTGCAGAGGTTGGTCCACCACGCATAAACTTTGGAGGACTACGATTCAGTAGTTTGAACAATTTTCCTGAAGGTCAAATAGTGATGGATCATAACGAAGATCTTTGGATAATCCTTAAAGACATTCATGGACATACGAGCGACGTTAAAAAATTGAATCCAGCCCAGGAAGAGATTTACAATAGGATTAAGAGTCGACACCCCACCAGCCCAGGTCCAAGTTCTAACAATAAATCTTAGCACTAAAATGAATTAAATAATAAATTTTCAAAATAACTCAATTTTTAGAAACAAATATTATATATAATCACCCAAGTCTGAGAATAGTATACACAGGAAACAAATTTTTTTGACTGTAATTGCTGCGATTCGAGGTTTGACAGTGAAGCTATCGACAAATAGTATCTGACCACTTAACCTAACGACTTATTGAAAATTAGCCTTAAATTTGTAAGGTGATAGCGCCGTCTCAAATATAAAGGGAGAAAATTATTTCAAAAAACCTGTTGAAAAAGTAATTAAATTCTGCGTTAAATGAGCTATAGTTAAAGTAATTTGGCCTTGTGGGTATTAAATTATGACGTGAGGAAACCTAACATAAAATTCCGATTTTTAAGGAATTTTTTACCTCATGTTCAACTCTTGGCAGGAGATACGAAAAGTAATTTATTAAATTAATATGTCACAAAACCGATGTTCAGCATTTTCGCATGCTCGCACAAAAAATTATTATTTCATAAACCCTTAAATAACTTTTGTAGAATTTCAAATTAAGGGATTCATTTCCCTACCTCCTGCCAAAAGTTAAAGTTGAAGTACCAAATTCCTTAAAACTTGGAACTTTATTTTATCTTTCTTGCGTGATAATTCAATAGCCATAAGAAAAAATTACGTCAACTGGGACTCACTCACGCAAAATTTAATAATATTTACAGCTGTTTGAAAGAATATTTTTTCATTACATTTCGTACGGCGTTATCACCTTTCAAAGTCAAGAATAATTCGCAGTGTTACAAACAAATTGTATAGACAAATTGCAAAAATCCATATTTAGCAAGACTTTAAAAAAAGTTGAAAAGAATCACAATCCAACCTTCAATGGTATTTTTCGTCACTTGTTGAAACGTTCATAATAAATTGCAATAATTGTTACCAAATAAAATTCAAAATTATTTCTGAAATAAATGAATTAGAACTCAAATCCCAAAAGACAAGGCCATACATTATTTCATGAGTTAAATAAGGCCTGTTGTGATTATTTGTAAATGGAATGAATGTGTTTTTGTGTTAAAATAGGCAGGAACAGTTTTTAGCACTGAATAAATTTTATTTCAAAGTTTAAAAAGTTAGACGATCTTCAAAGGAATAAGTTATATTTTGAAAATTGTAAGAGATTTTATTACAATCCATAAGATCTACAAAAAATTCAGAGATTATTAATTTCTCAAATAATCAAAAAAATTATGATACATAGCCTGACGAAAGGATTTTAATAGTGATCTCATGTTTTTCGCTAGTACGCCATAAGGGCCTAACTGTGAATTTGCGCAATAACTTGTTCCGATTCAAGAAATTTTGTATTGTTAACATAACTAGTAACTATATTTTTTTACAGGTCAATATCGAATACCGACATTCTACTATGAGGAGGGAGATATTGTGACAGAAGAAGTAAATGGACGACGCAAAATGTTTGCAATAGCAGTTAGTCCCACAATGTTGTATCATTACGATCTATTTATACAGCATGGTAACTTAAAATATCAAATATAATTTTTAAAAAAGATCAGAGACATATATCTATTTTATACGTAAAAAACCCTGGCGGAAAAATTTTTACAAAAAAAAGTACAATAAACTAAAACTATTTTCACAGGAATGTAGAGATAAATACGATAAATGACCACCAAAATTACAGGAAAGTACAACTTTTTTCTAATATCGAGAAGAATTTTGTACTTTTTTTGTTTTTTTGTGCATTGTTGTATTTTATTTTAATTTAATTTTCTACGAGATTTTACAACTACAAGAATCTACAGGAATTTACAGAGTGTGCAGCCAAGAAGTTATTTTTCGACCTAGGATGACAGATATTTAGAATATTGCAATGAGATAATTTTAAATTCAGATGTATACATGGTCGCTTCTACAGAAAAAACTTCTATGTTTAAACTTTAAAGGAATGGTACAATATTAAAAGACAATAATGAATAATCGTTATTAAAAAAAACAATAAACCTTACGTTTGAAGTTTTTTTTTCAAATATATAGCAACCGATTGGACGCCATATATGTCATTTAAAATTCTGTCATCGCAATGTTCTCATTATTTGTCATACTAGGTGGCAAAAGAACAAACTTTTTGACTGCAAATAAAAATTGAACATTTGAGAAAGAATTGATCACGGTAATTGAATTTAAAAGATTCGAACTCTTGCAGATAACAATTTTTTCACTTGAAGTTATAAAAACTGAACCGCAAATTAAAACACTCAAAGTGGAATACTTTTGAATTTTGAACTTTAAAAATTGATGCTATCATTTCCAATGCAATGAATTGAAGAATGAATCAAAGAATTTAAAAATTTTGAAAATTATATCATTTTAAGCAATGTTAAGCTAGAAACATTAATCTATACATTAAAATTTGTTTTGAAATTTTTTGAAATATTCTCTTAAAAATTTGTTTAAACAAAAAATCATTTACAAATTTTCCAGGAATCTAATAATAATTTTATTATCTTGAAACTCAAATTTGTCCTACAATTTTTTGAAAATCCTGCAAAATTACAAAAAAAATTCCTAAAATCATTCAGATTTCTTTTTAAATTTTGGAAATCTTGTTAAATATTCTTTTAAATTTAATTTTTCAACAAAAACATTCTTGTAAGTTTTTCTAGGAATTTCGATACACATTTCTTATTCATTTAAAACCTTTCAAAATGTTTAAAAAGGTTATAAATTTTGTGTTCGCCATCTTCAAAAATCTACATTGTGCTTTGAATGTTGTGAAATCTTGTCACGTTTTAAATTATTTTGGAATCTTTTCAAAACTTTGCAATATATTTTAAATTTACTTGAGTATCTTCACAATTAATAATTGTTTAATTGTCATTCATCTTTAAATTTTTTTTTAAATCTTATTAAATATTCTCTCAAAATTAATTTTTACAAAATAAAAAATCATTCTAAATTTTCCAAGCAAACTTAAAAAGTTTTTTTTATTTCCCTAAAACCTTTAAAGATGCTTGAAAAGCTTCACAATTTTATTTAAAAATCTTCAAAAATCTTAATTTAGTTTTTTATTTTTCGAAATCTTTTCCAGTTTTAAATTAAGTTTGGATCTTCTCAAAACTTTTAAATATCTCTTCATTTTTTTTCAAATTGATAATTGTTCAGTTATTGTTATTTATGTATCAAAATTCAATAATTTCACTCACATATTAACAATGTTCTAAATAGAACAATTAAAATTGTAACGTTGAAAGTATTAATTTAACACTCTGAAATATTAACGATTCAAGGTTTTCTATTTCAAGAAATTCAGTCTAAAATTGTTTGGTTTTTAATATTTGATTTTGAATGAAATCATTTTAAATGAAAAGTAAAATATTGCTCAATATTTAAAAAATGTCTTCCTTACTTCAAACATATCAAACTATATTGGTTAAAAATGGAATAGTTCAGATTGAAACAATATTTGAATAGGATTTGGAATTCAATAAGAACGTTTAGTTTTTCAAATTATTTTTAAATTAACAATAGTTTATAAAGTTTCAATCGAAAGTTTACATTTGTTTAACTACTCATGCTTTTAAATTGAAAAACTTATATTTTTAACGTTTAAATTTGTAACTTGCTCAATTTTGAACAGATTAAGAATCGTCCTGCAAAGTCAATTATTGCTCAATTTTCAATAATCGAACTACAGTTCAATGTGATTTATTATCATAACAAAAGTTTTTGGTAAAAGTTCTATATACTTTTCTAAGTTGTAGTTTCTTGTACTTTATTGTTAATTTTTTTACTTTTCTACAAGAAAATACAAGAAAAAATTAGCTACTTGTATTTAACTGTATTTGTTCCTTAAATTTTTTACATTGTTTAACAAAAAAGTACATGTTTTAACAAAAAATTACAGTTGTAGAAATGTTGTACTTTCTTGCAAAAATGTTTTCCACCAGGGAAGTGCCTAGTAGTTCTACACTGATGATTTTTTACATTCTTCAACTTTATTAATGACTAAAATTTACAAATACAATCAGATATCAAGCATGAAGTTCATCCTGGTGATAATATGCTATTGGAGAGTCATCTAGGCGAAAACCTATATGTGCCTATGGCAAAATATTGGAGTGGTATGTGGCTCGGGCGGGATCAGCTCCCTTACACTCGACCAGGTAATGTCAAAACTAAAATACAATCTAAAACAAAGGTATTAGCGATCTGTGCATAAAGTGTCCAGATTTTTTAAATAAGTATTACTTTGGCGCTCTAAAAATAGTTTTCATCCCAGGTTAATTAAATATAAAATTTTCTAGACATAAAACCAAGTCTTATTATTCATTTAACTTTTTTAAAGCCATTAATATATAATTTTTTTGGACAAATATCAAATTAAAAAAATTCAAATGTTGCACCACTTGTGTAGCATAATTCACTTGGTAGCTTTTTAATTACGTACGTATTCATGGTCAAAATAATAAACTTTTTTAAATTTTTTCTTACAGAAGGGGCGTAGGAGTAAGTTCAATCATTGAAAGTTCGGATAAACTATTCACAGTAATCAGTATAAATAATATAGTCTGTCTTAAATATAAATATCTGTTCGGATCAATGCTCTAATGAGTCAAATAGTTTCTTAAGAGATTTGGCTTCTCCTGGGGGTTTTTTTCACAAGTGGGTTTTTCCGGTCAGGATGCACTGAAGCACAATCGTATGGAGGTGCAGGCAAATGCGGGAGCTTGTAAAAATTATGGTTTCAAATAAATGGTTTTTCATGTATTCCTAATTTGACTAATTTCGAGACCCTTCACCTCGTCTGGTTCCAAGTTTATTCGACCGCCGATGTAAAAATATTTCTTCTTCAATGTCTTCAAACCGTTGAATTCTAGCTCCGTCTCATAAGCCAGACGAACGGAACATCTATGAAGAAAGGCTGCTGTCTGTTATTTCTTGGCTGCAGTTTTCGCTAGCTTAGGTCATTTAGGGTATAAGCGCCTATATCCACATAAAATTTCCTACAAAATGATTATAATTGTATCGATATTTATGAATTTTAAATTAGATTTAAATAAAATTCAAAATCCCATTTAACGTCCAATAATCAAGTTAATGTATAGAATTCCTGAAAACAAAAGAAGAATTCAACGACCAAATTTGGACAAACACCACAAAATGCTCCTATTGCAATTCCCAAAAACAAAAAAAATTTTGTTTCTTTGCACAAAAATAAAAACGAGGAAAGAAAAATGAGAAGGCAACCAACCACATCCACTTTCTTCTCTTTTTTATTTCTTTCGTCTTTTTTATTTTTATTATTATCAAATCACAATATGAAAGCATGCACAATATTTACCAACGTTTCTGTGCTCACACAGCACCCTTATCAGGGCAAGAAAAATTAGAGCAGGTAGAAATAGCGACGAAATAACGACAACTGAATGTGGGTCAAAAGACAAATCCGTTACAAACAAACGAGAAATTAGAGAAAGTCAAGACCCATGAAAACGTATTGCTAAATGTAATTAATCATACTAGAATAACTTTTGTTTAATTTATCCAAATCAGTTTTTAAATTAATAGACAACTTATTTTGTTTTTTAATATAAAGCATTTCCATGAATTCTCTCTTTCTCTCATTACGTTCACTGTGTACAATTTCAACATTATCCCAGTCAAACTCATGGTCAACATCAACAAACCCTCTCGTATGTCTAGCAAGAACGCTCTTATAACAACGTCCTAAACGAACATCACTTTTGTGTTCCTCCACCCAAGTATTAAGAAGTCTGCCAGTCTGTCCCACATAAGTCATCTTACAGATCTTGCAAGTGATCTTGTAAACAACACCACCTTTTTCAAATTTATCTACAGGATCTTTACCAAAAGTTGTTATTGAATCCATTTTAAATGGTATACGGAAAACAGTATGAATATTACATTTTTTTAACATAAATTCAATAGTTTTCGAAATTTGACCAAAAAAAGGAAGAACAAAAGTATTGAAAGAACTTTATTCATTCAATTCTTCCTGATTACCTGTAGATAAAATGTTACTTTGTTTGTTTTTGATTTGTTGAATTCTAATTGTGATGTGTTGCTCAATCACCTTTTTTGGGTAATGATTAAGAAAAAGGATATTCCTAACTATATTCAAATTCTCTTTGTGAAATGAAAAGTGGGACAAACCTAGAGCTCTGTCAACTAAGTTTTTGATTACTGCAATTTTGTTTTGAAAAGGATGAGCCGAAAGGAAATTTTAAATTCTACCTGAATATTTACTTTTCCTATACCAATTGGTAATAATATTACCATCCTGACCCTTAATTACTTCTACGTCCAAAAAACTGATTCTATTATTGTTCTCTATTTCTTGGGTGAACTGAAGTTTTGAATGAAAACTATTAAAAGCATCAAAAACTGCCTGTAGCTTTGCTAGAGGAACACATGATAAGGTGTCATCAACATACCGAAAGTAAAAGGACAAAACAAAATCCAGCTTCTTGAAAGCAAAGACCTCCAAATCTTCCGTAACTATTTCTGCTAAAATCGGAGAAATGACTGAACCTATAGGAGTACGGAATTTTTGCCTATAAAAAGATCCCATCTATTTAAAATTGCCTGTTTAACCAATTCAAGGGGTATACTTGGAAACATTGCAACAACATCCAAAGAAATCATTACATGGTCATCAGGAACAGTTTTTGGAATAATAATTTTTTGGAATTCCCAGCTATTTTTAATATTGTATTTGGAAGTTGTAATGGAGTCTTTAAGTATCAAATTAAAGTTTTGTTCTAAAAATTTCGTGGAAGTGTTATTAGTTGAAATAACCAATCTCAAAGGATAGCCATCTTTATGAATCTTTCTCAAACCATAACTTCTTGCAAGAACTGTGTCTTCGGTATTTATATAAGTCCATCTTGTATCCTTTCCCAAAAGTCCTTTCTTTCTCCAATTGTCTAGAATCTTGAGAGTGTCTCTTTTTAATTGTTGCAACAGATTTTCATTCAATAATTCAAAGTTATCACGATTGGAAAGTAAATCCTCCATATCCCTAATATATCTATTTGCTCGGCAATTATTGCTTTTTATACTCTATACTAATCCATTCGCCACTAATATTTTATTATGCATTGAGTGATGTAGTAAATTTTTTTCATGAAAAATTAATTTTCTAATTTTTACCATAAAAAAATGCACGTTATTACGAAAAAGTAAAATGTATTTTAGTATAACTTTTTTATACAAGAACATTTTTGTGTGAACATTTTTATCGTATCTTTCTTATTAAAAGCTAAATTGAATAAACACTTCTCAAACAAATTTTTTTTTTCCTTCTGCGAAAATTTTTTTTAGAATAATTTTTTTTAACGTTTCGCATAATTTACTCAAGAAAAAAATATTTTCTCCCTGATATATTCTGTAACTGTACTTGTAGAACATGTCTAATTTTATATGGATTCTTTCTATAGACAAAAAATGTATGTAAAATATTTTTCATAATTATTGTTTAATTATTGTTTTAAAATGTAGATAATATCTTCCATGTGTCGAAATATCAAAGTTTAAAATTTAACTGCTCCATTTGTGGTTAAAAATCTATCTTTTTGGTTTTAAATTCAAACATTTATGCAAAAAAATTCGAAGCGAAAAAATATAAACTAAAAGTTAATCAAATACAATTTAAACTAACATCACATCTATTGTTCAAAGTACTTAGATGGAAATTTATGTCGTTTGTCAAAAATTCGTCTTTTTTGGTAGAAAATTAATCTTTTTAGTTGAAAATTCAAATATTTGGTTTCAAATTTACGTACATATTTGATTATGATAGAAAATTAATCTTCTTTTTTGAAAATTAATTTTTTTGAGTAAAAAATTAAATATTTAGTTGAACATTCAACAGTTCAACAGTTCTCTTGAAAATGCTTTAGATCTTTTAAAATACCATAAAATAATTCAAATCCTACGAGTAACATTAAATTACTCAAATCAATTCAAAAATTCCGAGGATTTTTTAAAATATTCTAAGATATTTAAAATCCTTCACAATATTTTGGAATTCATTGAATTTGTTTAATCTCTTTAAAATCCCTTGCAATTTTTAAAAGCACCCTAAAATATTTCCAATCCTTTGAAACTCTTTAAAATTATTGAAATCCTTTTTAATGTGAGAAGTTGTAGGCTCCGGAAGCTGCGATCATGGTTCTTTAAAATCAACCAATCCCGACGCAACTGGAACGTGTACGTCATCCGCTTCTGCTCCTTCTGTCCTAGAAGGTAAGCAATAGCGGGAAATTTACGCGAGATAACATCGGGCAACACTGTTCCTTGGAGTCAGGTCTCTAGCCGCGGATGATCTTACGCGGCAGACGGGACAGTTGGAGATGAAGTTTCACCTCTGGATACTTTTTTAGAGCTGCCAATCTTTGTAGAATGTTATGAGGAACAGTGTTGACGGACCAGATGAAGTGATCCCAGAAGAACAGCCTTTTGCATCCGGTTCGCGATGGAATGAGCCTGACGCTGGCAAGCCGGAATCTTGTTGAGTTGGCTAATAAATGAAGCTTTCATACCTCCAAGACAGCCGATTATGAGAACTACAAGATGGACTTTGAAGCCTTGGTAGAGCCTGCTCAGCTCGAAAAGAAGTGCTTGATATTTCGCCCGTTTTTCTTCCTCATTTGCCGTGATATTACCATCGGCTGGTGCCGAGAATTCAATCACGTAAATGATCTTGTTCTTCAGATCTTGGAGGACAATATCAGGCTTCGTAGCACTGATACGTTGAGTGGTCGAGAATGAGAAATTCCAGTAGATCTCACACTGATCATTCTCCACAACGGACTCGAGTTCCTCCTGGGCGTATGACAAGACGGGCAATAGATCAACACCATAGAAGTGCCTCGGATGGTAATATAACACTTTTAGAGCCGCATTGTGTCTCTCTATGTACCCGTATCGTGCATATTTTGAGCATCAACTGAGAACATGTCCAAGTGTTTCTGGCTCTTGCTTGCACGCTCGGCAGTTGGTATCGCCTACAGGTATATTCATTATGCGCTCGCGGTAAACTAAGGTGTCTATAACGCCATCTTGACAGGCAAAAAGAAATCCCTCAGTCTCCGATTTTAATCCAGCAGACTTGAGAAACATGTTGGACAGACCCATCGAGAGCTCTTCTCTACGTATAATGCCGTAGAATTTACCATGAAGGGGCTTGTCAGCATGTTCTACTAGTAGAAGCGTATGTTCTGCTTCCTGTACACGACTTTTGAGCACCAAAGGTGTTAGTGATGCTAGGCCATGTGTAGTGTCGCTGGAATCAAATGGGAGGCCAAGCTCCTCTGCGGCCCTTTCTGCGGCACGATATAGAAACGCCGCAGCATGGACGACTTCATGTTGATGTACTAGTCGCATAAGAAAATCTGTGCTATTTAGAACTGAGCAGGCTGTAGCCAGAACCGTTCTGCGATGAAGACACTCTAAGCTCAGCAAGCCTCTACCCCCTTTATCTGGAGGGAGGTATATTCGAGGTACGGAAGATCTAGGATGATGACTTCGATGGATTGTCATCATTTTGCGTGTGCTTCGGTCAAGTTGCTTCAACTCATCGACGTTCCATTTTACTGCACCGAACGTGTAGAGCAGTATAGGAACGGCCAGCATATTGGTCGCCTGGATCTTATTCTTTCCAGATAATTCGGAAGCCCAAATTTTTCTGAGAATTTGGCGATACCTTTTTCCAAGGGCCGTTTTTTAACACAAGCACATCATGGGTTTCCGCTTGCGGTATTCCAAGATATGTATATGTTTCTCCAATACCAAGATGTTGAATGGTACTTCCGCCGATGAGTTGAACATCCTGATCGTGACCCGATGATGTAGTTTCTAGTCTTCCTTGGTGTAGGTGGACGCAGGCACACTTGTCCAGTCCGAAGCTCATGCCAATCGCTTTAGAGTACCTATTTACCGCCTCCACAAGGATGTTAAGGTCCTTTTTCGAGGAAGCAAAGAGTTTAAGGTCGTCCATGTATAAAAGGTGGTTGACCTTATATTCTCTTTTGTTCGGCGGGCCACATAGGTATCCAGAGCTTTTGCCTCGGAGCACAATAGATAGAGGCGAGAGGGAGATGCAGAAAAGTATCGGACTTAGAGAGTCTCCTTGGAAGACTCCCCTCTTATATGTGATATAGCTTGTAGTCACTTGTCTTTTGTCAGATGTTATGACAAATCTTGTCCGCCACAAGAGCATAAGCTCTTTTATGCATCTCACTATTTTTGGATGCACCTCCATGCATTCAATGAGCTTAATAAGTAGCTCATGGTTCGTGTTATCGAATGCCTTACGGTAGTCAATCCAAGCCATGGACAGATTGCGTCGATACCTGATCGAGTCCTGGGTGATACACCTGTCTATTAACAGGTTCTCCCTGCAACCAGCCAGACCTCTCTTGCATCTACGTTGTTCAACTATTGCACTCCATACCGGCTCGATAGATGTTAATATCCTCTCTTTGAGGATGCCAGTGAATAGCTTGTAGCTGGTGTTTAAACAAGCTATGGGCCTGTAGTTCTTTGGACTTGACAAATCTCCGGTCTTAGGAATCAATACCGTGCGTTGAAATCCTTTTTATTATTATTATTATTATTATACCATTAAGGCGTGACTTGCTCGGTTGGAAAATAGTATTGGGTATATGGGTGAATTGGTATAGAGTATATAGGTATAAGTTAGATAGGTATATAGGTGTAAAGTAGATAGGTATATAGGTGTTAGGTATATATGTTTTTAGATTGATCTGGAATTCTCGTGTCATTTATTCAAATGACACGTTTATTCCGCAACACTGCTCCGACCCAGGTTGCTGATCAATCCCTCTAGCGATCACCCCAAGTGAAGAGCCTCACAAAATTGTTATGTATGGTTCCCCACTTGGGCCCATTAGAATCCAAGGTCTTTGTTTCAGGCTTCATTCATTCTATTGTCACTCTGTTTACAAACTATTTGTCGCCACACTTTTCTGTCCTGGCATACTACTCTAGCTTCCTTCACGTCCATGCATTTTTTCATGCAAGCTCTTGTCTTTCTATGGCTTCTTACGTCTCTTCGGATTAGTGTCTCATTTACCGATTCTAACCATTCTTTCGGCGGTCTACCTCTAGGCATTCTGCCATTTACTTTACCTTTGTACACTGGTTTGGTCAGTCGCTCATCTTTCATTCTTTCAAGATGACCGAACCATCTTAAATGATTTCTTTCCCATGTGTCAACTATTGTCTCTTTTGCACCACATTCTTTGAGGATTGTCTCGTTTCGGACTTTATCCATCAGTGTTTTCCTGCATATTATGCGCAGAGGTCTCATGCCGATCGCGTTAATTTTACTTCTGTCCTTTTCTTGACATGTCCATGTTTCGCTACCGTATAGTACAGTCGGTAC
>CAKNYM010052044.1:321468-355265 GCA_932195095.1 Andricus curvator
TAATTTTCTTCAAAAAAAAAAAAAGCTCTTTTAATTTGAAAAAGAGTTATATATAAATATATATATTAAATTTTCTCCTGCTTGAAACATTAAAATATTTATAATAATTGAACTGCATATTATATTTTTTTTTTTTTTTTTTTTTTTTGGAGAGTTTAAAAATGCATTTAGGAATCTTTGAACATAACGCGTAAAGGGAGACGTCATCAGTTTAGTTTTCGAGTTTTCAACCACCTCAAAGTATCTTTTTAAAACAGGTTGCATGTCATTCCATTTTCTGTCAAATTCCAAATTGCACTTTAGTTACGCGGTTATAAAATCTTTTATATATATTTTTGTATACAGAAACAAGGTTTATAGAAAAATAATTAGACTGTATAATTTTATATTTGGTTCTTTCCCTATTTTCGAATAGTCGACTGGCTCCTTGAGACACTCGAGTCAGACTGATATTTTTTCCATTGTAGACAAAGGGATGCTTGAGAAGAGTCAAATTACAAGTGCGTTTTATTCTTGATGGTTGGAAAAATTGAGTGTTTTGATATTTTTGTAGATACTTTCGGATGTGTAAGAAAAAAAAAATCTTGAAATACTGTGCAGTCCTTGATTTAATGTAAGCGGAAATATTTGAAAAATGTGTTAAATATTATTATAAAACTGAGTAGAAAACCATTACATTGATTCTTTAAAAATCACTTCAAACTTTTTAAAGCTTACCAAAATATCTTGACATCTTTTAAAATACTATAAAAGTTCTCAAATCCTTTACCATTTTTTGAAATTCCTTAAATATTTATTTTGATTATTTTAAAATTACTTGAAAGTTGAAACTTTTTAAAGCTTTCGAAAATGCCTTGAAATCTTCTAAAATACTCTAAAATATTTCCAATCCTCTGGAATCAACTAAATTACTGAAATAAATTGAAAACTCCTAGGAATCATTTAGAATAATCTGAAAGTTTTCAAGTCCTCAGAACTTTTTTAAAATTCCCTGAAACTTTTTAAATCTCTTGAAAATGCCTTCGAATCTTTTTAAATACTCTAAAATATTTGAAATCCTCTGAAATCAATTACTGAAATCAAATTAAAATTCCTTGGATTCTTGAAATTTTTTTAATCTCTTGAAAATCAAACAAAAATTTAAAAAATAGCCTAAAATATTTCAAATTGAAATAATTTGCACTTTATATGTTTTTAAATTTTAACATTCATTTATGAATATTTTATGTATTAAAAAGCTTTTTAAATAATTCCAGAAAATTAATTATTAATGGAATCATTTAATAATAATATGTATAATGATTATTATTATGAAAATTGTAATCAGCTGATAATTAAATAATCATTTCAGGACATGAAAATTATTAAATAGTTATATTCATTGAATCATCCAATTAATTTTTACCTTATATTTTTCTGAAAATCTGAATTATTAATAAGCTTTTAAACTAATTCCAAACAAATTAAAACGTATGTACACATAACTTTCAAATTTCAATTCAGATACTCATTTCACAAGATTAAAAACATTTAAAAAATTATGTAACTGGCATACGGGTATTTCAAATTTAAAATAAACTTCTATTATACAAATTATAGCCAATATTCAATTACATAACATAAAAATAACTAATCGATTTATGTCACTTAATTGAAACAAATTAAAGTTCAATCTTTATGTAATTTACGATTGTGAAAAAAATTAATCAGCTAATAATTAATTAATCAGTTTGCAAAATAAGAAGAATTCAACTATAATTATTTGTATTAAAACATTCCAATAATTTTTACTTCATCTAATTTTTTTTTAAATTTGAACATTCAGTTCTGAAAATTCAATTTATTAATAACCTTTCAAACTAATTCCAGAAAATGTAAGTTTTAATAAAATCAGTTGATAATTAACTAATCAGTTCACAACATAAAAAGCATTAAACAATTATTTTCATTCAAAAATTCAAATAATTTTTGCATTATATATTTTCTTCGTTTGAAATTGCATTTCTATACATTTAATGTATCAATGACCTTCAACACTAATTTCATAAAAAATTTAAATATATGTACATAATAATTAATCATTTCACAACATAAAAAGCAATAAAAAATTATTTTCATGAAAACATTCGAAAAATTTTGCTTTATATTTTTCTGAAAATTTGAATTATTAATAATGTTTGAATCCAATTCCATAGAAAAGTAAAAAATATGTACATATAATATTGAAAACAGAATTCAGATACTTATTTCACAATATCAAAAAATTTACAAAAATTATACAGTTGGAATAGAGGTGTTTTGAACATAAATAATCTTTTAT
Source organism: Andricus curvator (assembly GCA_932195095.1). NCBI lineage: Eukaryota > Metazoa > Arthropoda > Insecta > Hymenoptera > Cynipidae > Andricus > Andricus curvator. The sequence continues at coordinate 323,789 of CAKNYM010052044.1, forward strand.
TATAAAAATTATAGTCAATATTCAATCACATAGCCTTGAAGTAAAAAATCAATTTATTTACTTAATTTAAACAAACCAAAATTTAATATTTATTTAATTTAATATTGTGAAGAAAATTAATCAGCTAATAATTAATAATCGGTTCAAAACATAAAAAGCATTAAACTATAATTTTCATTCAGGCATTCAAACAATTTTTACTTTACATTTTTTTTTAATTTTCACTTTCATTTCTCAAAATTTGATTTATTAGTAACCTTTTTTAGTAATTTGAGAAAAAATAAAAAAATATGTATTTACATATAATTTTGAAAATTAAATTCAGATAATAATTTCGCAACATCACCAACATTGACAGAAATTACGTAATTGGAATAGAGGTATTTTATATGTAAATAAATTTTTATTATACAAATTATAGTCAATATTCAATTACATAACCTTAAAGTAAATAATAAATGTATGTACTTAGTTGAAACAAATAAAAATCAATCTTCGTGTAATTTAATATTTTGAAAACAATTAATCAGCTGAAAAGTAATCAATCAGTTCAAAAAATAAGAAGCATTAAATTAACCGTTTAAAATAATTCCAGAAAATGTAAGTTTCAATAGATTCACTTCATGATTAGTTAATCAGTTCATAACATAAAAAGCATTATACAATTATATTCATTGAAGCATTCAAATAATTTTTACATTATATTCTCCTTTAAATATGAAATTTCATTTCTATACATTTAATTCATTATTAACCTTTTAAACCAATTTTTAAAAAAGCTAAAATATATGTACATATAATCTTAAAAATTGAATTCAGATAGAGTCATTTCACAACGTCGCAAGCATTTGGAAATATCATATAATTGCAAAAGAGGTATTTTAAAGAAAAAAAAAACTTTTATTATAAAAATAATAGCCCATATTCAATTCGTAACCTTCAATTAAATTATCAATTCATTTTACCTAATTGAAAAATAATTTAAATTCAATTTTTATTTAATTTAAAGTTTTCAACAGAATTGATCGACCAATAATTAATTAAACTGTGCTTTATGGAATTTCTTCCAAAACGGCGTTCATAAGGATAATAAAATTAGTTACAAGTGCAACTATTGCAGTGAATTTTACGTGAGAAATCCTACACGCAAAGAAGGCATTTAGAAGAAAATTTTTTAAAGTGCCCTCAAACAGTCAAAACAATGTTGAAAAAGAAACGAATAAATAATCAACGACAGCTTTCCTCCGATGATGACAATATCAACGGTAATTATATTTTATAATATTTTTCTTAGCGTTCCTTTTAGGTTATAAACCGGCCGACCTAACCTAACCCAAAAATATCGTTGGATTTCTGGTATTTCGGAATTCAGTATATTTACATGACTTGCATTTAAACCTTTTAAATGTTTTACTTAAATCAGAAAGAATTCTTGATCAATTTAAAAATATATTAATTATATAATCTTTCTGATAATATAATAATATTTGTCTAAAATACTGAAAAAAGGTTTACAAAGTCCTAAAGAGCTTTTATTTTTGCCTATCAGTGATTGGAAATAGTATTATTAGTTTTTTAATAGAAAAAATATGAGTTAAATCTAGTAGTTTTCTATATAATTATTAGAAGGAAAAACCTTATATATTCCGACATCTTCCAGATTATTTTTTTCAGAATTTTGTACAATAAAGTTTCGGAATCGGACCAATTCCCTTATCCGATTACATTTACATATCTTTTCCTTATAAAATACAAATTTGTTGTTTATAATTCAGATCGCAAAATTATGACTATGTCTTCTTCTGACTTATTTCTTAAAGCCTGGTTTATTCCAAAAATCCCCTTATTTAATTCTCATGCATGACTAGTGGGAGCTCTATAGCCCAGAACCGGATCGTTTGCAGATGTCAAGATGCATTTGGGCTCCAGGCTGACGCCAGTAGATCTTACCGGAGAGTAAGGATAATAATTATCCACCAAGTAAAGTACTTTTGGTTGGTCAAATTGTCAAATATGGAGGATAGAATGAACTACTTGGATAGCTAGAACCCAAAGTAACTACCACTGATGTCCGCTACGACACAATGCCCGCCGTGGGGGTGCTCCCGTGTGGGACAAAAAACGAGCTAGGGGAAGAAACCCCGAATTACAAACCAATCATGAGCAGGCGTCTTGAAAACAAGACACCCCAAGAGAGCTCTGATCTCTCCATCGGTTCCGATCCTGTGAAAGTCCCGGTGGCCGATGTCCGTTCCAAGGATTTTGGGGGGAACCAAAGACGCTTGGCTAAGGAGGCTAACGTGGAGGACGATAAGGAGACAAAAAATGAGTTTACCCTGGAAGACTTTCTAAACAAACTTGCAAAGGACTTCGATGATATGCAAGAACATGTCAATGTGAGGCCAAATCTTGACCTGAAAATTAAAGATGGAGTAGAACGTGCTTGTAATGCTCTGAGAGAATTCAGAGAAGTTCAGAATAGGTCTTGTTCGGAATCATCACATCCGGTCAAGAAAACGAATGTTCAGGATAACATAGACCTGAATACACCAAAGGGACAACGCAACAAGAAGAGGACAGCTGAGTGCACACCTAGTCCTGGTGAAGGCTCGTCACTGCGTCCAGCGAAGAAGATTCAACGTGCTGGTGAAGATTCTGAGTGGACGGAAGAAAAGAGGCGTAATCGAAGAAGGCAGACGACAACTACTGGTGAAACCGCCGTACAGACAGAATGGGCAAATGCTACAGCACGATCCTCCAAGCCAGCAACTAGAAGAAAGACACGGGCCCGCCCGGAGGCAGTGTTGATCAAACCTGAGGCAGGGAAAAAGTATGCGCACGTCCTTAGGCTGGTCCGCAGCAAAGTTAGACCTGGCGAAATGGAGGTCACTGTTAAAAGCATAAGGGAGACTAGGACAGGAGATGTCTTGGTTGAAGTGGGCGCAAGTATGGACGCCAAAGCTAAATTTAGCGAGGCTCTGACGGCTGCTGTTGGCGATAGTGGGCAGGTGCGTCGACTTGTACCGAAAGCCATGTTGGATGTAAGAGACTTCGACTCTGCATCCGACGAGCAAGAGGTTAGGGAGGCTTTAGATAAGTTTCTAGGGTCTGAAAGGGGGGGGGGGGTTGAAAATCAATCTCTCGAATCTAAACCGATGGGGAACCAGGATGGCTTTCATCGAATGCGATGAAACCATTGCCAAGAAACTGGAGGAGGCTGGTCACATCCGGATTGGTTGGGTCAGCTGTCGTGTACGAGGTAGAATGATCATCACACGGTGCTTCCGCTGTCATGGCTTTGGCCATATTGCGGTCTCATGCAAGGAGAAAAACAGAAGAAAAACTTGCTGGAAGTGTGGAAAGGAGGGGAATCTGTCACCGACCTGCAAAGAAAAACCTCATTGCTATCTATGCGCTGAGCGAACAGGTAGCAATGAAAGCTCAGAACACATCCCGGGAGCCTCTAGGTGCCCGGTGTATAAGGAGTATTGCAGGAATGAACAGTGATAGCGGTCATTGTTCAGTGTAACCTGGCTAGAAGCAGACATGCCAGTGATTTGCTGACCCAGATTTCGGGAGGGCACAAGGCTGATCTGCTGATTATTTCGGAACAATATTTTGGCATGGGCGGGCGCAATTGGTACCCGGACAACACTGGCACTGCAGCAATATGGGTCATGCGTGGGAATACCACCTACGTGAGCGTATACCAATGCGAAGGCGGCCGAGTAGGGCATGTTATGGACCTGCAACAGAGGCGGTAGGGTGGTAGAGATGGCGGCCAGGATGGACCTAACGATCCTTAATACGGGTACGGTTGCAACATTTAGATGCAGTGGCTGCCAAGGTACCATCATTGACATCACTCTAGCATCTGCTGGTGTCTCATCCATGATACGTGGATGGCAGGTTCTTGAGGATCTCACTGGTAGCGACCACCAGTACATTAAGTTCTGGGTAAGGTCAAACAATGGAATAAGAGGAACCCATGCTGTCGTCGCAAAGACACGAGGTTGGAATGTGACTAAGCTCAGTCGTCCGGCGGTACTCGACACGCTGTCCAGAGGGGATGGTCTAACTAGCTTGACTGTTCGCCCCACCAAGCCGACGAAAAAAATGGCAGAAGGCTTGGTTGAAGAGACTATGGGTTTGGTTAAGAGGGCATGTGACATGTCAATGCCCAAAAAGTCAAAGCATCGTCAAAATCAACATGATTGCTGGTGGAATGATGAAATTGCCCATTAACGCAGACATTCACTGGCGAAGCGCAGGAAGGTCATTAAAGGCAGCAAGAAGAAAGGTTGCATTTCGCTCCTTGATGACATTGACAAGGATATCAAACTCCAGAACCCCCACGGGATCCCCTGATAATGGAGATGATCTTGGACGCACTCTTTTCAGAACATCCAGAGAGACTCTGTGCCACGATCCCAATTGTGGAAGCGGAAGTTCAGCTTTTTACAAACGATGAACTGTGTAGCGCAGTATATTCGCTGGGCAGCCGCAAGGCTCCGGGTCCATATGGGATACCCGCTGAAGTTCTCAAGTTGATTGTAAGTGAATACCCATTCGTACTTTTGAATATGTACAATGCATATTTTTTGGCTGGCATCTTTGCGAGGAGATGGAATGTGCAGAGGTTGGTTCTGCTTGACAAGGGTAATGGTCCTCCCATTACACACTCGTCATTCAGACCACTCTGCATGCTAGACAATGCAGGGAAGGTACTTGAGAAGCTTCTACGGGCTCGTCTACGGATTGCCATTGAAGAAGCAGGTGGGCTCTCGGAAAACCAGCATGGGTTCCGTACTAATCGCTCCATAAACGGAGCCATTAGAGCGGTCATATCAGTGACACATAGAACATGGCAGGGTAACGACAGATCGAGGAACTCCTGTGTGCTGGTCACCCTCGGTGTGAAGAACGCCTTCAACTCAGCGAGGTGGGTTGACATCCTGGATGCTCTTGAGCACTGATTAAGGGTGCTGGCGTATCTACGAAGAGTGATCAGCGATTACCTAAACGACAGGGAGTTATTGTACGACTCCACGGAGGGTCAGCAGAGGCGGAAAGTCACAGCTGGTGTGGCTCAGGGGTCTGCACTTGGCCCAGACCTCTGGAATGTTGTATACAATGGTATGTTAGAAATTGTGCTGCCTGAGTGAGCCAAATTAATTGGATTTGCACACGATCTCGCGGCCATGATAATGGCTAGCGATACAGAGCAAGCTCAACGAAGAGTAGCACATGTTATCTATCTGGTCAATGATTGGCTCGGGAAACATGGGCTCTCACTGGCGGCTAGAAAGACGGAAGTCGTTGTTCCTACGAGGCAGAGACATTATGGAGATATAATGAGGTTCAATATAACAGGTGAATCTGTTGTGGCTTCAAAAGTAGTTCGATATCTAGGTGAAAATGTGGACCAGAAGTTTACGCACTGGCTCAAATCCAGTATGCAGCTGACAAGCTAGTTCTACAGTGGCGAACCTCTCCAGGCTCATGCCTAACATCAGAGGCTCTAGAGCCAGTAAGAGGAGAGTGCTTACCAGTGAAGCCCACTCGATCCTTCTCTACGGAGCGGAGATTTGGGCAGATGCACTAGAAATAAAAACGTACCGTAAGTGAATGGTCTCGCTACAACGTCGTTGCGCCATGCGCATAGCAAGTGCGTACCGTACGGTTTCAGCTCCGTCGGTAATGGTTGTGGCTGGAGTAATCCCAATTTACCTACTTGCCAAGGAGGGGAAAATGTACTATGAACGATTCCGATTGGAGGAAGACCGTCCAGGAATCAGAGTCCAAGAGAGAGCGCGAATCCTAGCAGAATGGCAGCATTACTGGAACATCGACACTAGGGGAAGATGGACAGCACGGCTCATAGCAGAGGTGTCCCCGTGGTTCGGGAGGAAGCGCGGTGAGGTGAACTGTCATCTCACCCAATTCCTCACGGGACACGGACACTTCAACTCCTATTTACATCGGCGAAACAGGAAGGAAAGCGAATTCTGCGACTACTGCCCCACACAGGTGGATACTGTAGATCATACATTGTTCGAATGTGGAAGATGGGCGACAAAGAAGCATGATCTGGAGAGCAACCAGGAGTACTGGGATTCGGTGACATGGTATATTGAATCTGCCATTCGGCAGAAGAAGAAAGAAGAGCAGGAGAGGCTGCGCAACGACCAGAAATGATGGTTGTGCGGGATTTAAGAAGAACGTTGAAAGATGATAAGTTTTTGTTTGCTCGTTGTTTTTTGTTTGCAGGAAAAGAGACTACCCTACTGGGTCGAAGGCCGGCGAGCCCAAGAAGAGACATATGTCCCTTCTACCGACGACAACGCGTACCCCTGGTGGGAGAGATTTAGCTGCACCTAACTGCATTTGGAGGCTGTCATGATGTCGAACATGATGACTGGATCCGAAGCCTGAAGAAGTCCAAGCAGGATAGGGGGGGGGGGGGTTAGTTGGTAGGAATCTGACACTACGCATCTTAAGAATCGCCTACCCAGGTAGACGATTGCTAAGATGGGTGTCTTATGCAAGGTTTCCCCTCCTACTACAAAAAAAAGAATGCCCGCCGTCGCGCCAACTCTACCAATCAGCGTACGAGCTACGAGGAGGAGACGGCGAGCACAGGAACGAGCCGAGAGCACGCCGAGAGTCGTTCTCTATTCTCTTGGTGTTCCTTAGGCGACAAGTCGCGTGATTTATAATCAACCCTAATTTTTCTGAAGAGAGCTACTATTATGATTTTGTTGGCCGATAATAATCTGGATTTTCGAGGACTATTTTCGAGGAATTTCTAAGCATTTCCTTCGTTATTCTGCTGCTGATTGTTTACAGTAAGACTCAATGTATAATTAGTTCTAGTCTGGGAACATCTGTTCGACCCGTAGCCATCTTATGTTACGGTAATTTTACTCTTATGGAGCTTTTGTTCTGATTGTGTATTATGGGTTCGTTCTGCGGTAGTGTTTTAGCTCTTATAGAGTTTTGATGGCACGTAGTCTAACCGTAGAGTTTATTATCTTAATTACGACTGTTCTTATTAGATCTCGTTTCTTCTGATTGATTTTCTGATTTGCTATTGTTGGTTTATTCTTATTGCATGAGAACTATTATTGATATTACTATAACTATTATTTATTTTTTAAATTATTGATTGCTATTGATCTTACTTGATTTTATGCCTATTGTATTATGCTCATCTAAGATCGTGTTGATTTCTTTGTTCTTATTTTTTTGTGATATTTTATTATTGATTTTCGAACCTTGAGGTTGCCCTTCTAACTGCTAAACTATGACTAACCCCTTTTGTTAGATTGTCACTCCCCCTTTTTGATAAATTATGACTACCCGCTTTGTTAAATTATGATGACCCCTTCCTAGTGAATTATGACGACCCTTTTTTATTAGTTATGATCACCCCTTTTGATTAATTATGGCTACCCATGTTTTTAAATTGTGATTATTCCTTTCTGAATTTTGATTGCAATAATTAATATTGGATTTAATTATGACTACTCCTTTTGAAAACTTAACTAAGCCTGTTAATTACTTTTTGCTGTGAAATGTTACGATTTTGATTATTTCTGTTTGTCTACGAACATGATTATACCCTTTGCTTTTAATTTGAGATTGGGTAACCGCTAAGACTAAGTCAAGATGGGTTACAGATTTTTTTTTGTTACATAAACTGATCTTGGAGTAGCGTCGTGGTGTTAACCAACAGAAGGGCCTAATCTATTATAGATTAGTTAGATTAGGAGAAACAGTTAATTGTAGGCAATTTGCATTTAGTTTTGAAAACGTAAATTCTTTTGAAGGAGATTACGTGACGCTGGGCTAGCAATGTTTTGATCCGGTATACTCCATCTTACTAATGTGTCCATTTGGGTTTAAGTTTTGTAGTAGTTTCGCGGAAATTGAATTTTGCTGTAGAATTTGTGCGTATTGAGTTTTTAGTTTTTTTGCTGTTTTGAAGTGGCTACGTATAGCCTGGCGCCCGACATACCGATTTAAGAGTTTTCTTGATTCAGTAGATGTACTACCGAAGGTAGGTGTTGATTTCATTTAGTTAAGTAAAGTACCATTCTCACAAGGGTAACAGTCGCGCAACGGGCTCGTCGTCCTTCAACGTCATAGTTGGGGTTGATAGGCCACCACTGTCTAATTTGAGGCTTCTTCAGCGGAGCTGTCTCTCTAAATGTCGAGCATCTCACGGAGCCGGGCAGATGGTCGGTCCGAGGCTCTCCCACCTTTACAGTGCAGAGGTGACATCGCGGCCTGCTGGCGTACTCCGCAGCTCTGTAGCACTCTTTGTCGGACCGCCAACACGCTCTGGTTCGTTTGAAACCCATAAATTTCGGACGAAATCGGAAGAAACTGTGGTAAATAATTTGGGAAGATAATTTAGTCTGTAAGTATTGAAAGTTTTCGTCCAGTGATTTGAAGTGACTGCATGGAGTGTAATAGTTTCAGTTGAAGTTCCAATTTATTATCAGTTTTTGAAGATGGTAGGGAAAGGTTCATTGCGGAAAAAAATTACAGAATGAAAAAAAAAAAAAACAAATCAGAAAGTATATTTCTCCAAAGTGGGAAGAAGAGATATTTCTTATTCTTATAATTTATCGATCAATCAAAATAGAAATCTTGAGAGACATTTCGATACCCTCCACTCTGAACTCCATCATTCGCATCCATCTGGAAGTCCACTGCGCGCAGAAAACTCATTTCAACTGAATGAAGAGTACATCCAACCCAATGAAAAAGAACAAGTTGGAGATATCGTGACTAATAATCCCCACTATGGAACTCTAGCATCATTGGACATTTCCTTTGAAATAGCGAAGGCTGTGAAACTCTTGACTGTTGTGCAAAATACGCAACTTTCTTCTACCACAGTTACGATAAGAGTGAATGTAATGTCAAATCTCTAGACATTTCAGCTAATGACAGTATTTCTATGGATAACTAGGAGAATTTTATCCTCGAAAATGACGTCTCTGAAGCTAGCACTGCCTTTTTATAATATCGAATTGGAAACTATTCTGTAATTGAGGACCGCGAGTTCCAAATTTTAGACTTTTGATTTTTTTATAAAAAATAGCTTCTAAAGCTACCTAAAAAATAGCGCTCTGACTTCACATAAAGTGGTGCAATGAATTCCAGCATCACAACAAAACTAAGAACCCCGTTAAGGGCTGAAAGGAACCCCAGATCCCAAATTATGTAATTTCATTTCACTTGTATTTCACTGTACTTCAATTAAAAATTCACCTCACTTCAGGTTTTGGTAAAAAAATTGTCATCCGCTGTGAATGTTGACGAATAACTGAAGTATGGTGAATTTAAAATTCACGTGAAAGGAAAATAAAAGAAATGCAATTACATAATCGCATCCCTGTTCATTTAATCTGATCCGGGATTTTTTTAGAAATCAAGGGCTCTCGAAATAAGCTAGGCCCAATCAAGCTGGTCTCTTATATATTGTATGCGTTCTTACCTCCAGACTATTAAACTGGCGCGCAAGAGGTTTGAGGACACGTCACACATCAGAACCGGGCTGCATGGTCAAACGTGGCACTAAGCATGGGTATCCGTAACGCCACGAAGTAATAGTAAGGAGACCAAACTGTGTGTTACAAAAACGTGGCAAATTCCTGAAAATCTGCCTCACTTTTTAGTTTCAAATGCATTAGCGTTAGTTCTCTTAAAGAAGGATGTTATACTATTTGCCTGCATTTATTACATTTTTGATAATTGCAACGGATTCAATTTATTTTCTCAAGAATTTCGAGACTTTAAATCGTGTCTTTTATATTAATATAATTTGTTATCAGCACATCGTTATTTACATAGGACTACAAGAGGAAGTGGGTATTCCTACTCCCGAAGATGCCACGGGCGTAAGATTCCATACTGATATATTGCAAGATGAAATCCATTGCGTTTCACGATAACACCATCGCGTGGCTGGAATGGTGGACCAACTATTCCTGTAAGAAGAATATGGTAATTAATTAATTAAAACTTTTTTTTAATTCTTAAAAAACAACAACATTGCCAGTCTACTAGTCTGTGTCCGCGTAATTAAATTTTCAAGTTTTTCTGATTCCCCGTAATTTGCTTTAGTTCCGAAATTATATATGGAACTCAAAATTGGTGTGATTTCGGTTCCATCTCAGTTCGCTGATATCCGATAGATGGACAGTGAATGATGCCGACGTTTTGAACTGCGCATGTACCGAAAAGCGCGGATCTATTTCAAACCAATAAATACTGTGAATAATCACGCAGATACATATTACTAGAAGTTTATTTGTTTTGTCAAAAAAATATTAAGTTAAATGCTAAAAATACCTGACTTCTTTAAATAATTTAATATCAGCGTAATATTGCAAGTATACATTATATAATTTTAAATGGGCCCGCGCTTTTCGGCACATGCGCACTTAAAAACGTAGGATTTTTAAAATAACCTTATAAACTGCCAGATCTCATGTGCATTGGCATTGTCTTTCTTTCAACGCTAACTAATCTCTGTAATTTTAGTTTCTTCATTAAATGCTTTCCTTTTTTAAATGATATAAATTTAATAAATTTTGTTTTCTTTTCAGTAAGAGAGGTGCATGTACTACATGTACTACTCTGTACTAAATAATTAGGAGAGAGAAAAACTATACCTTTTTATCATAGTTCTGTAATATTTGTTAAAGATTGCATACTAGATTTTAAATTACCATTTGGATAAATTCTGTAAGCCGTTTTTCCTGTCGCTATTCCAATAAGCTTTTCTTCGATACCTCGGTGCAATGTATCATTAGTTTCAAGTTTAACTTGCTCTGGATCTGTATCAAAAATATAGTCATTAATGGGCTCATTAATTTATATGAAGATTCAAAATTATTTTTAAAATATGAAGATTTGAAGTCTACAAGCAAAAAATATTTTTTTAAATGTTGTAATTTAACATTTTTCCAGGAATCTTAGGAAATTTTTTTTTATTCATTTGAAACCTTTCTAAATTCTTAAAGAGCTTCTACATTTCCATCGAAATACTGATAAATCTATGTTTTGTTTAATTTTTTTTCAAGTCTATTCAAAACTTCTCAACCTTGGGAAAGTATTTAAAAGTAATTCGAATTTTTCCTAAATTCTTTAAGAAATACTGCTTTTTAACCTTCAACATTCTTTTTTGAAATTTTAGGAAAGCATTGGAAATATTTTTAAATATTTTGAAATTATCTGCTCAAATTCATTTTTCTCAATGAAAGAGTATTTACAATTTTTCCAAAAATCCTAAGAAAAATGTTGTATTCTCTTAATACGTGACTTCATGCTACTGACTTCAGTCACGATACAAACTAGGGTGCCCAATAAAAATTCGAATAAAAAATTTGTTCATTTCTAGGAAGTATTTTTTATTTATTACGGAGAATGGGCCTTAAATTTTATAAACAAATTTTTTTTTTATATTATCGGGCATAGAATTCGAAAATTTGTAATTTTATCATAAATAATGGTCTGAATAAATTAGAAATATTTATACCGAGTGACAAAAAAGATCCTGATTTTCTGATTTACAGTCACTAAAGTCACTTTAAAAAAATGAAAATATCATTTTAATAACCTTTGAATTCTCTTGAATTCATTAAAATGTACTCTAATTTTACTGGAATCAGTTAAATATTTTGGGTAATCTGGTTTTTTCGCAATTAATTTGAACTCATTTGGAATTCACACTGAATTCTTATTAATTTATCCTGTATTCCTTCAAATTCTTTTGATCTCCGTAGAATTCATTTGAATTCTCATAAATTCACCAAATTCTACTTAATTACATGGATTTTTTTAATTCATCTTGAAGTCTTTTAATCTCACCTTGAATTTTAGGCATTTCATCAAATTCAATTGAATTTTCGTTAGGTTTTCTAAATTCACTCCAGAGTTAATGAATTCAACTAATTTTGTTAATATTTTTTAAATCATTTCAGTTCACTTAAATTTTGGTCGAAATTGACCTTTAATTTTTATGAACTTCATCGAATTTTTCTCATTTCCCTTATATTCCTTTAAATTTACTGAAATTTTATTAAATTCAATCGTTCATTTTACATTTTTAAACTCTTTTTCAATTCACTTAAATCCTGTTAAATTGCCCTGAATATTGTTTATTTGTATTTTATTCAATTCAATGAAAATTGTTGGATTTGTTCAATTTCGTTCAACTCACTCAAATTCTTCTAAGCTACGTATCTTGTATAATTGTTTCATAAAATGTAGGGCTTCTTCCTCAATAAATAACAAAGACTTTTTAGGGATGAAAGAATTTTTTAGCCTTATTTAGATAAATATAAGTATAGGAGTATTTTTTTTAATCGAATACTGAGAAACTTTATTTTTAAAACTAAAATGGCCTAGCAGAACCTTTAAAAAAAATTTTTTCAAATAAAATACAATTAATGACAGTATTTCTTCACTAAAAGGAAGAGATTTAGGAGGTAGCGTTTGCAAAAATTTAAAAATTAAAATTTTTTGTGGGCACCATATAGTGTACACTATAAACCTGACTTCACGAGTTATTGGTCCCAAGATATATGCTAATAATTATTCAAAAAAATTGAATTTTGATTGTTTTGTCTAAATCTCAACAATTTTGTATCATATAAATCAATCTAAATTTGGAGCAAGGTTCCAAAATTTCTTCTCCGTTTGTTCGGCCGTTGTTACAAATATAGTTTCGGAGAATGATTGTTCTTCGGTCTTACAATTCCCTTTAAAACAAAAACGATTTAAGGTATTAAACGTGATTAATATAATCACAATTTTCAGGGCCGTCTGAACCGTTTCCAATTGAAATACATAATATTGCGCAATCTCCGCATGTGGGTACCCGCGCACTGAGCCTTTTAACTACGCTGCTGGTGTTTTCCAAGCAAGATTCGCAACCGCCTCCCGCCCGGCGCGTTGGTAACCTGAGTGGGCCAGCAGTTCCAGGAAGGCCGAGAGCGGGGGGACAGAGTCCGAGAGTTGGGTGTTAGCTGCGCGAAGCACATAGAACCAATGATTTCACGATTTTAACTTGTAAGAAATAGAACTTTGATTTCGGAAACAAAACGACACGCGTCCAGCGACACACACACGCCTGTTCGTAGAATGTATTGTTAAATGAAAAAACGTTGTTATTATAAACATTTATATTTGATACCAAAATCTCGTTTTAAGATATTTTAGTTAAGTTTCTATACCAATTTAATTTTTCTTCTATACAATCTAGAGCCAAATATAAATAAATGTTATCAAGTATTGAAACGACATCAAGTGAAACTCAAGAATGTGTTTTTGTTACTTAAATGCTCTTTACATTATCTTTGAAATTCGCACTATTTTTTATAAATGTGTTTGCGCATTTGTGTACTTTGGCAAATTTTACGTAGGAGATCCGATGGTAAAAGCAATCAGTCTCAAATTTAAATCTACCCTAGTGAAAAGAAATACCGATTGAATACCGTTTCCAGATTAGATTCAAAAAAGGTTTAGTAATCTTCTAGTATGTACTCTTCAGCACATAACTGTTTTATCACCTTCAATATACACCCCTCCTCTATCCCTACAACGCTCCGTGCCAATCTTCCATTGTTTGAAACAGTGCTGGAAGTCTTCTTCTGTCAGATTTTTCAGGACGCGTGCCGCTTTCTCTTTCAAAGCTTCAACGGACTCAAATCTTGTTCCTTTTAATGCAGATGTTACCTTACGAAACAGATAGAAGTCGCACGGCGCAAGGTCCAGCGAATAAGGCGGATGGTCTAACACTGAGATGCTGTACTTGGCTAGAAACCTCTTGACCGACAATGCAGAATGATCCGGTGCGTTGTCTTGGTTGAGAACCCATGACTTGTCCTTCCACAATTCGGGTAATTTTTTCCTTATTCTTTCACGAAGTTCAGCAAGAACGTGAAGGAAGTAATGTTGATTAACAGTTTGACCTTCAGGAACCCAGTGAAGATACACGTACCATGAATATCGAAAAAAACAATCATCCTGTCTTTGAATCTTGATTTGCTCATTCGAGCTTTTTTGGCTCTTGGCGAAGTTGGGCTCTTCCAGTGCAAGGATTGGCGCTTCGTTTCAGGATCATCCTTAATATAAAATCTCTAAACGATATTGTCGTTTTCGATTCTGACGATTTTCGAGAGTAACACGGTGGTAACGTTTGCTTGCTGTAGGCCGCTCATATTCAACAGTAGTGTGTTTCCGTGTGTGGTGATGCATTTGAAATCAGTGATGCTAACTGAGTGGCCTTTATCTGCGCATGTTTGAATTGTAATATAGTTGATTGGCTGTAGTACGCGACCGTATTTGAATTCCCAATGAGGACGCGAACTAGAACCAATAAGCGCCATTCTATTGAAGCATGCGCATGTCAAGGTGGTCTTTTCGGGATCACTTAGTTCGAGTTCGATAATAATACGTCACGTGTTTTTTCGTATTTGGTAATGCGCGGCTCAGTGTTGCCAACCGTTGCACGGTAAAGTCTGTGAAAGAAGTAATGAACCATAACCTCAATTGTGATGGTAGTCTGTTTTTAAACTGTTTACGCAAACAAGAAATTTTCAAATTAATCATTTTTACGCCATGTAACTGTGATTTCTATCATGATTTAATTATATTTATCATATTAAATATCATTTGTGAAACTCGTGTATGTTTCAGTTCTACTTTCCCTATAGGATTGAAATCTCCATTTCCTTATAGTGACACATTCGAATAATTATTTTTTTTCGGTTTGAATAGAAGTATGTCAGAGATCTGTGTATGTTTACAGATCAAAAATTTTATAATTTAAGAAGATGTTCAAATTAAGAATTCTTAACATAAGCTCTCAATGAGCACTGCTATTAAAAAAAACACCGATACTTTAAGAAATTGATTTTGATAATTTGAAGGGATTTTAAAGAAGTTCAAAGACTATAAGGTATCTTTTTTATCCAAAAGGAATTTTCAAGATCTTCAAAAAATTGCAAGGAATTTCAAAAGATTTCAAAGAATTTGGAATATTTTGACTTATTATAAAATATTTTAAAGAATTTTTAATTGATTTCACTAACTTAATAGGATTTCAGAGGATTTAAAAAATTTCAATTGATTCTAAAAGATTTAAAATTGATATATTGTGGGAAAATATTTCAAAGAATTTCAGTAGATTCCGAAGAATTTTTTATTTATTTTGATAATTTGAAGGAATTTAAAAAAAAGACTGGGAATATTTTAGGGCATTTGAAAAGAATCAAAAACAGTTGAAAGAGATGTCAATAATTTCAATGAATGCCAACAGATTTTAAAGGGTTTGAAATATTTTAGTATATTTTAACAGATTTCAAGGAATTTTCAACCGATTTTAGTAATTTAATTGATTCGAAAGGTTTTTTTAAGGAATTTTGGAAGATTAAGAATATTTTAGGGTATTTCAAAAGAATCCATGGTATTTCCAAGAGATTTTAACAATTTGAAGGAATTTCAAAAATATGTAAAGAATTTGGAAACTTTTAGAGGTTTCTTGAAGATTCCAAGGATTTTTCATTTGATTTCAGTACTTTAATTGATTTCAGAGGATTTGCAATATTCTGGAGTAATTTAAAAGATTGCAAGGAATTTTTTGTTTATTTTGATAATTTGAAGGAATTTGAAAAAAAAAGACTGGGAATATTTTAGGTCATTTGAAAAGAATCCAAAGCATTTGAAAGAGATGTCAATAATTTCAATGAATGCCAACAGATTTTAAAGGGGTTGAAATATTTTAGGATATTTTAACAGACTCCAAAGCATTTCCAAGAGATTTCAATAATTTTGAGGAATTTAAAAAAATGGTAAAGGATTTTAGAACTTGAAGAGTATTTTAAAAGATGTCAAGACATTTTCGTAAGCTTTAAAAAGTTTCAAGTGATTTTTAAAGATTTAAAGGAATTCAATAATTTGAAAGAGTTTCAAAGGATTGGAAATAATTTATGGTGCTTTTAAAAATTGCAAGGGATTTTGAAGAGTTAAAAAAATTTCAAGGAGTTCTAAAATATTGTGAAGGATTTTAAATATCTTAGGGTATTTTGAAAGATACTATGAATTTTTGAATTGATTTCAGTAATTTAATGTTACTCATTGGATTTGAATTATTTTATGGTATTTTAGAAGATCTGAAGCATTTTCAAGAGCTTTGAAATGTTTCAATTGATTTCCAAAGGTTTGAAAGGATTTGATAACTTTAACAGTATTTCAAAAGATTCTAAGGAATGTACAATTGGTTTCAGAGGATTTGAAATATTTTAGAGTATTTAAAAAGATTCTAAAGCATTTTCAAGAGATTTGACAAAATTTGCATGGGGTATTGTATCGAAGAGTTTTCTAAAATTTCGAAAATATAGATCGATTTAATAGGACCTATGCCAGGTTTTAGGGTATATCAAAAGATTTCAAGCAATTTTGAATTTATTTCGGTAACCTAATAGGATTTGAAATGATTTAAAATATTATAAACTATTTTTAAAGACTTTAATGCACTTTCAAGATATTATTAATTTTTTATGGAATTTTAAAGGCTTTGAATGACTTTAAGAGGAATGAACAAATTTTTCTGAGGGTTTAAAGAATTTGTTTACAACTTTGGAATATATGAAACTATTTCATAGGACTTGCGAGGTTTCAATATATTTTAGAATATTTAAATGAATTTTATGCGATTTCCGAAGATTTCAATGATTTTAATGGATTTTAAAAGCTCCCAAGGTATTTTCAAAAATTTTCCAGGATTCAAAAAAATACTTTAACATGTCATATAATTTCACGGGATTTTATAATATTTCACTGTACTTTAAGAAATTCATTAACAAGAAGTGAGGGGTTTTTTAGGTTTTCACAGATTTGTAGAGATTTTCAAATATGTTTTGCAATTAATTTGAATTCACCCTGAATTGTTACTCATTCATTCAGAATTATTTTATTATGTCTTTCGAATTTTGTTGATTTACCTGAATTCTTTTGAATTAAATCAATAATTCTATTCTGTTCAGTGGATATTTTTTTCAGTTTGTGTTTAATTCGTCTTGAAGTGTTTTAACCTTATTTTGAATTCTTCAACATTCAATAAAATTCTTTTGAATTCCCTTGTATTTTTCCAAAATCATTTTAAAATTACTAAAATCAATTACATTTTTTGGAGTTTTAAATTTTTTCCAATTTATTTCCATGTTTTAAATTTTAACTTTAATTCTTTGAAGTTTTATGAATTGAATTTTTCGAAATGCTTTCAAATCCAAAAGAACATCAGTCACAATATTGATGCACATATTCACTTTAAGTCACTTTTTGGATTAGAAATGAGTCTTGCTGCAAAAAACGTCGAATTAAAAATTATTGCTGCGCACTCCCGAGATATTCTCTGGACATCTGCTTTTAGACAACTTCGCATTCAAAATACAATACTTTCGAATAATTTTCAATCCGACGGTTTTTGTAGGGCAATTTCTCTGCTTTTTTCGGTTTGAATAGGTCACCATTCTTAAATAAATTAGGCTGTAGCCGCCCTTAGAATAATAAACTACAAATTCAGGCCTCGGGCTCAAAACACACTATTGACACTATTTGACACTTTTTTCAAGCGATGACGCTGTTTTGCTACTATTTTGAAAAAAAGACACTAAGGACACTATTTTCCAATTAAAAACACGAATTTATCAACCACTATAGATTTTTTGAAGAATAAAAAATTGACAGATTTTCGCAGAAGGAAAAAAAATATATTGTTTGAAAAGCTTTTGTTTAATTTAGTTTTTAATAAGAAAGATACTGTAACGTTTATAAAGGCCTGGAAAGTTCTATCGACAGGATAATTTTCTTCTTATAATAAAAGAATTTAATCATTTTGACGTAAACAACAGATACGATAAAAATGTTCACACAAAAATGTTCATGTAAAAAAAAAGTAATACTAAAATACATTTTACTTTTTTGTAATAACGTGCATCATTTATGATAAAAATTAAAAAATTAATTTTTCATGAAAAAAATTCACCACATCTCTCAATGCATAATAAAATATTAGTGGCGAATGGATTACTATAGAGTATAAACAGCAATAATTGCGGAGCAAATAGACAATTAAAAAATTTGTTATCATATTTCTTGAAAACTGAAAGATTGGTAATTACTGCCACTATTCTATGTATCGTTCATTTTTTTAAACTTTGTAAAGCTTATATAATAATTAAAATTAACATTATTCGCAGTATTTATCAATTTGAAATTTATATGCTCATATACATGTTAAAACGAATAATTCACAATTTATTTTATAAATAACATTTCTTTTAATTTATAAAATAAAAAATGTATTACGCCAATATAATTTATAAATAAGTTAAGTGTTAAACAAATTTAAGAGCCGATTATAATAAATTGAATTATAATTATATTCACAATTTTTTCAAGATGATAACGGTGACAGAATTTAGCTACAAATAAAGTATGAGAAATCCATTACTCCTTTAGCTTCAACATCATCCTGTAGTGCCTTCTAATTATTTTTTACGAATATTTTGTAACATTAATTAAATATAAATAACATAGAAAAAATAAGTATTTGGTTTATTGTTTTTTCATAACAAAAATTAGTAGGCGCGCGCCTTGGCGCGCGCACGACTACTAGTAAGGAAAAAACCACGATTCGTCACATGTGTCAGTACAAACATTTTTACTAGCTTCTTGTTGTTCAAACATTAGATTTTAGGCACCGTTTTGGCACACACTTTTTGCATGTTAAAATCGTTATGTAAATTTGCCGTACGCATTCTTGATCAAATCCCACAGATTCAGCAATCGCTCGCATACTCAACCGACGGTCAGATCGAACCAGATTAACGATTTTTTTCAATATTGTCATCCGTTTTTGACGTGCAAGGACGACCAGGGCGTGAATCATCTTTAACGTCTTCTCGGCCATCTTCAAAACGCGTAAACCATTCAAAAACACGTGCACACTCTATCGTTACACTTGACATTTTTCCGGCGAAACAAAAAAACAAATATAATGCGAACGAAGGCTACAGCTGTACGGATTTGTTTACAGACGCAAGAGGTACTGCATTGAAGGAGAAGGCTTCAGACTATACAGCTGTCGGTGGCTGATGTTTGGCGTATGCGTACTTTTTCTGTAGAAGAGCCAGTCTCGTTATTTAATAGCCACACCTCGTACTTACACCACACACTACACGCAGACTTAAGCTGCCCACGTGGGAATAAGCGTAGCTGAGGCCTAATCCTGGAAGAAAGGAGAGAGCAAAAAGCAGGCGTCCAGCCACTCTCCCTCTCATTCTTCAAGGTGAGGCCTCAATTGCGCATATCTTTTGCGCTTAATAGGGACAGAGTGGGGATAAGCGCAACTGATGCCTCACCTTGGAGAATTATAGGGAGAGAGATCCGACGCTTGCTCTCTACTCCCTCCTTTCCTCTAGGGTTAGCCCTAAGTCACGCTTATCCCCACTCTGTTCCCATTTATGCAGTTAAGGCCTTCGACTAGCGTACGGTGTATGTGGCTCATTTTTAGGTTATTCAAATAGACACTTCTGTATCAATAGACTAGCTGGCTGAAGTTCCTTAAGGACCTTATCTCATTTAGGATATGTATGGGCTTCAGCTAGTTTCGGCTAGATTTATATAGAATGATCTGATGCTTGTTTATTTTTCAGGCTTGTAGAAAAAAGAGATTAAGCTTTAGCACTGCTTTCGTACAAATAACAAAAATTTTCCTTCGTTGATACTAATGTTCAGGTTGAACCCTGACCTCCCTAATGCGGACCCCACCAACAGGGCTATCCATTTCCTGTATGTCGTCACGACTAGAAACATCTCAAATTTTCTACAGAAAGCTGAAAATTTTAATTTTCTACAGCTATCTGGTAAACTGTTGGAGATAGGATTAAATGGAAACCATTTTTAGTATTGAAAAATTTTTCACAGAACGAAAAACTATATAATTTGTTATTTCCGTGTAACTTTTTGTTAGTGTTAACAAAACTGAACGAGAATAGTGTAATCTACAACATATCAAGATTCCAGAACAATATTTGTGCTGCTCTTAGCATACGTTTGACACTTTTTCTCATTTTTCTAAGCAAAAAACTGACTTGGGGGATGATTTTTTTTTAACTGCTTCGAAAACTCTCTGTAATAATCACATTAGTGTAATTCGTGGATATAGCACCGCAGACTAGCATTCTTTTCTTAAAACCTCGCGGTATTTACAAAAAATCATGAATCTCCATAAGATTCTGTACGGGGTTAGCCCCTTATGTTCACTGAGTACGTTTTGGGATAGCCCCTTTGGGAACTTTGTTATTTTATTAAAAATAGAGAAATTGAATTTCTTCACTTTCTGAAAGAGGCACGATACGTAGGACAGATTGGACAATACAAAAAACAAAAAAAGTGAATTTTGAATAGTTCGTGGGTTAGCCTCTTATGGTCCCCGACCATTTATTTATTAATGCATAATAAATGAATACCATGAAGATAAATAAGTTGTGATTTTCTTTCTTTGTTTTTATAAATTGTAATTATAGAAACCCTGTTTTGACACCTTAAATCGTTTTTGTTTGTATATGAGACTGTAAGACCAGAGGGAAACCATTTTCTAAAATTTTGTATTGTTTATAAAACTTTTATTACAAAAGAATTCAACAAAGGTCAATTAAAATTAACATATACCTGTGGGCACTTTACTTTAACTAAACAATATTTTATAAAACACTCAAGGGATGGATTCAGAGGGAGGTTTTTATTGGGGAGTGGCGGATTTATAGGTCAATGTGCCCTCTCTACTTGATAAGCTGATAATTACCAGTTACTATTCCATTATATTCAAAGAATGCACTCCACTGAGCCTCTAGGGTTGCAGAAAGTCGAATACGTGAACCATCTCTCAGCACTAGTAAACACACTCTATGGCCATCTCTGTATACGTTGACTAAATAATCACCTTCGCTCGAACGGTGTGGCAGTATCGGGGGACTCAGATAACGACGTCCTGGTTGTGGTCTTGATTCTGTAAGAACGAACATATGTGTACTAAAAATCACTGTTGAGTTTGAAATGTGATTACTCGTTAAAAAAAGGAGAGAGAAAGTTTTTTCAAAAAACCATTTGAAATCTCATGAAATTGTCTGTTAAATAAGTCATAATAAGAGAAATTTTTGATCTTTCAAAGATAATGTACCATGTGAGAAGTTTTTCAACATAATTCAAGAGTTTCTCGAATTATGCACGTCGACTTCAACTCGTGGCAACCGTTACCCAGGAAAGTTGTACCAAAAATGTAGAATTTTCAGCACATTGTCTTTGAAGTACTATTTTTAATTTAAGCTGATGAAACTTAAAAAATTTGTATGGGTTACCGAAACGTGACTAAGAATGTGCAAGCATGTCTTCGTTAAGTTTTTGTCATATCTTGGAACCCGTGAATACAGGGTATTTTTTTTAACTTGAGACAACGAAATATCTCAAAAATACGCATCCTACGGAAAAAATGTCTGGAATAAAAACTTTTTATTTTCGAGGGGGAAAAAAAATTTGCTAAAATTTACCCCACCACCACCCCCACAGGAGGCAGGGGTGGGGGTAACTTTGTAATTTCAAATGGCAACCCCAATTTTTTATCACAGATTCAGATTCTCCTTTACGAAATACGTTTTATTCGGAAAATTTGTTTCGATTCGCGATAGATGGCGCTGCAATTGCGAAAAATGAAATTGTTGACACTACTTTTAGCTCTACCCAGGAATAACGACGCGGACGTAGTAGTTGTCTATTCCCTTCGGGGTGCTTAATTTCGGTGAGTCCCCTTGCTTCTCACCATCCATCGGGGTGCTTGAACTTTTGACAACGGGACAGTAAAAGTGATAAAACTTTCGAAAACCATTCCCGAATGCAGTTGGTTGACGACAGTCGATTTTGGATGTAGACATTACATATCATCGAGTCTCCACTGTCTACAATCCTCGACGTCATTCCGGCCGAGCGATAACGGCGTCTGTCCGTGCTTAACGTTTATTCATTAGGAAGGTTGATTGTGTTCATTTGATTTGGGTGTGTTGGTTGCTTTCGTTTGGGTTATTGTTGTTGGTCACGTTCTTTTGAGTTGGTTTGGGTGTCTTTGTATTTCCTCATTACCTTACTTCATTACTTTTACCATGGAAATTCTATCTCAGCAACAGAAGATTGAAATGATTCTCATTTATGGAGAAAGTGGCAGGAATATCAATGATGCTCTCACGCTTTATGCTCAACGCTTTCCAGAAAGTGTTCCTTCACGCGCTTCTTTTTACCGGGTTGTCCGAAACTTCATCACTGACGGAAGTGTACGGCCGAAAAAAAGGAAGCGTCAATTAACAGTTACTGGAGTTGATAATGAAATTGCAATCTTAGCTGCAAGGAAACCCGAATTTCTTTTTTCTAGTACTCTTCACAGACGAGTCGTCTTTCACAAACCATGGTAACGTTAATCGGCACAACATGCATTATTGGAGTGTAGAAAATCCACATTGGTTGCGTGAAGTTGAGCATCAGCGTCCATGGTCCGTGAACGTTTGGTGTGGAATAATTGGAGATCAACTTATCGGTCCGTATTTTATTGATGGAAATTTGAACGGTGAAAAATATCGTAACTTTTTAGAAAATCAACTTCCAATATTGCCAACATAGCTGTCTGAATCAAGAAGCCACAAAGAAAGAAAGAAAGAAAGATCCATTCGACAATGGCTCAACTTACCGCATGATGTGCCTGATGCCTACACCCATGTTAAAGTTCAAAAGGGAGGCTTAGAAATCCCGGCGATGAGATGGGTTGAGCAATTATTACGCTCATAAATTCCTACAGAAAGAAACCTACCTATGCAGTCAACGATTGATTGATCATGGAGTAACACTGAACTCATACGACGATATTAACAATATGTGGGCCAACAAACTTCACCAATCGGTGGACGCAGGAGAGCTCGCTGAATCCAAGAAGAGGGCCAATACATATGGGTTCAGAATGGAACCAATTTCCTGAGTGGGAAAGACTACGTGAATTCTTCTCGATTTCGCATCAGTGCCATGCCGATCAGATCGAGAACATCAAGAGGAAGGTTTAAGGACAGAAGTTGCAGAGCAGGGTGCAACACGACAGAAACCCTGAATCGAGTGATGCAAGAATGTTTCAGATCACATGCAGCCCGCATTAAAATACATAATGCCGTAAGTAGTTATGTAGCATTAAGGCCACAAGCCGCAATACAAAGGAGTCCGTTTAGTGGGTAAGACCGTTGGTCAGTCCCACACTCACCTTCGTTCCTTAATGATCTAACAGTTCCTAAAGTTTGAATGTAGTTAGTGCATAAAGCATTTTTTCAATTCTCCTTTAAAAAAATATATATATTTTTTTGAATAGATTCCGTGCACGAAAGGGAAAAGGATATTTACAGGTTACTGAAAATACCAATAGAAGGAATCGCTAAGTTAAAATATTACGATGAGTATACAACTCTAACTAATGGGCACATGCTCAATATATGTATCTCAAAAAAAAATTTTGAATTCCGGCTTCAGCTTATGTCGAATATTTATAATTATTCGACATAAACTGAAGCCGGAATATGAGTATTAGTGAGAATTCTTTTAATTAACAAGTCTAAATGTCCTCTCGTTTTTCGAAAACCAAATTTTTTCGATAATTTAAATTTTTAATGCACTATATAATACAAAATTACAAATAATTTATTCCAGCGTACACTCAAAAAGGCTAAGATATCTTGCTGCAAGTATTGTAAAAGCAATTCCAACTGATAGTCGAGCTGCGTAATATTTATTTGCTATTTGCTAACAGCAAAAAGGTGGATTTACTGTGGGAAATTTGAACACTATTCAGAGTGGAGCAAGAACATCGGATTTTCCCGAACCACGTGACATAATTTTGGCTACATATGAACAGGTATAAGGCCTGGGTAATTATTTTCGATTCGTAAAGTTAGTTTTTAAATACCTATTTCATTAAAATATAATATCTATATATCTTCATAATTATTTGTGTAGATACTGCTGAACTGTACACAGCTGAATTGTGGCTGAAAAGTCTGAATCAAAGGTAAAATCTACATGTCAGCTTATAAAGTTATGTTTCGTAATTTCAACGGTTTTCATATGAAACTATTTTTACAGATTCAGTTGCCATCGTCTTACGATTACTACCGCTGTTGCTTTTCTGTGTGAGTGTGAAATGAGCTGTTAAGTTATTCTAAGTAATATTTTGATTTATCTTCTTGATACCAACAGAATATATCAAAACTTCAAGAGAGGGTGGATAGTCGTCGAGAAAAACTTCAAATGCATGGCATTGACAAACTTAATTCTAGTAAGAGTGAAGCTGACGAAATATTATTAAGTATGCGAGATTTAGAAAAAAACGAGATAAATTAACTATTAGATGTAGCCCGGTTGCACTTTTCGATACGAGAAAATTCAAAAACTCACTACAATTAAAAGCGCTGCGATGTGTTAGTAACTTATATGTAGATTCAACTTTGGAAAGAAACAAAGTACAAGTATTCGCAGATTTACACCAAGAAATTGTTCATGAAATCTCTTCAATACATTATACATGATCGATTGAGAACTTTAGCTGACTCAAAGGAAATTATATTAATATTGAAAATATTGGGGTTTCACTTCCTCCTGTCAGACATGAAATAGGTGACAAGCATGAACCAGCCACATTACGTACGGGCAATGTCAAAGAGGCACCCGTAGAAGCAATAGCAGATTGCATTCAGCCTATAAATGTTTCATATCAAGTTTTTGAAATGAAAGGCATTTTTTATGCTGTTATGCCATACAAAAAATTTCTCGAAAATGAAGGTGAGGTGTTATCAAATTTCATACAGGGATCTTTGTGGAAAGAGTTGATCAAGGATTACGATACAGATTTATTAATAACCATTTTCTTATTTTTTGACGACTACGAGACGGGACACGGTTCAGGTTGTGACGCTGGCATGTATATAATTGGGGCTTCTTACATTAGCATTCCAATTTTTTCCTTCAGAATTTCCAGGTGCCTTAAAAAATATCTATCTTGCTGAACTGTTTTATTTTGACGACAGAACAAGTTGTGGTCATGCATTCGCATTTTCAAAATTAATCGAAGAGCTGCAATTTCTGCAGAATAAAGGTATCGTATTGAACCTCCCTGAAGCCGAAAAACGTGTTTACTTCAAGCTAGCGCTAATAACGGGCCATAACCTCGGGTTGAATTTCATTTTCGGTTTGGCGGAGTGCTTCAATGCAAACTTTCTTTGCAGACTCTGTAAACTTCCAAAACATGAAAGGCAATCTTCTTATAGTGAAGATCCAACTAGTTCAAGAACAATAGATCCCTATCAAAGTAGATAAGCTACTTAATGATGTATAGAAAACGGGCATTAAAGAATGAAGCGCATTTCACCAAATGGAAGGGTTTTATATGACTCAAAATCTAGTTGTGGCACTCGAAGTGTAACCAACTTCAGACCGCTCGCGCAGCTGACGTACGGGCATTAGCTGTCTAAACGTTTTCTAAATGACAGTTCGGAGTATTGTTTACAAGCGCAAAAAAGCATTTTGCCAAAAGTGAACGCGAAAAAAAATCAGTGATGGATTTCAAACGTAATAGTGTGCTTGCTTTATATTTAGCTGGAAAATCACAACCAGCGATTGTTCGTGAGCTCAAACACCTTAAAGTGAATAAGTTTTTTGTTTATCGCACCATAACTCGTTACAATAATACTGGTAGCATCACAAAACGTCATGGAGGTGGTCATCAAAAGACTGCAACGTCACGTGAGATGGTTCAAAAAGTGAAGAAGCGACTTGAGCGAAATCCGCGACGAAGTGCCAGTCAAATGTCAGAAGAACTGAAAATATCCGACAGTAGCATCCGCCGCATACTGAAAAATGATCTGAAGGTCAAGCCTTACAAGATCAAAAAGGCGCATGATCTCACTCCGAAGCAGCAACAAGTTAGACTTGAGAGAGCGAAGGAGTTGCTTCGCTTGGCCGAAAGCGGTCAATTTCCGAACATCGTGTTTTCTGACGAGAAAATTTTTCCAATTGAGCAATTCGTAAACTCTCAAAACGATAGGGTTTACGTGACGGACCGTTCATACGAGAATTTGAGTCATCGATTGGCCACCAGGAGGCAGCACCCGCCACAGATAATGGTTTTGGGCCGCTGTAACCGCAGATGGGCGCTCTCCAATCGTTTTCATCGAGCCTGGCGTCAAGGTAAATGCGAAATATTATCGGGAAAGTGTTCTGGAGGTTGCTTTGAAGCCTTGGGCAGACACACATTTCGGTGGCAGACCATGGACGTTTCAACAGGACTCGGCACCGTCTCACAAAGTTCGAGTGAACCAAGAATGGCTGAAAAACAACGTTCCGAAATTCATAACGTCCACACAATGGCTCTCGAATTCACCAGACGCGAATCCAATGGATTAATCTCTTTGGGCCATTTTGGAGAGCAAGGTCCGAACTAAAAGATACACCAGTCTCGAGGCGCTGAAAAAAGTTATTGTCCGCGAGTGGACCAAAATACCTGCAAGTCACATTCGGGCAGCTTGCGATTCGTTTTTTGACCATCTCAAGGCCATAGTTAAGGTAAAAGGTGGCCATATCGAGCAAAAGTGAATTGATTCTGAATTTTGTATTATTTTTACACATTTTGTACTTTGAATTAAGTAAAAGTAATTTTCCAAAATGAATTTATGGCCATTTTAATTGGTTACACTTCGAGTGCCGGACCCTGTATGCATGATCTGTTCGAAGAAGTGTGTGATGAAGACATGGCGGAGACGTTGATTGATTATATATTTATCACAAAACAATTCACTTCGGAAAAATTAATTTACAGAATGCAATACTATGACTACGGCTCGATTGTCAAAGGAATATTCCTTCTCCGATTTCTGAAAACTTCAGTCCCAAAAACCATAGAATTGAAATATCAGCAAAGGAAATGTGGACTCTTGTCCACATCAAAAGAATGTAGCTTCCTTTTAGAAACGCTTGTTGAAGAGCATAATCGTTCTTTTGTGAAAATATTTTAAAAATCGCAAAAACCGAAAGAACATTTCTTGACACACTACGGTACCGTAATGAGAGCTTGTGGGACCCTCGTTAAGTTCTGGTGCATGGTATTCGAATGAAAGCATCAGGAATCTAAAACTACAGCTTCTATCTCATTCTGTAAAAAGAATGTAAGGTAAACATTAGCGTTAAAGCATCAACTTAAACTTGCTAAGTCGGCTAGTGGGCTAAGAATTGCGCTTTTAAATGCCACGCAAATTTGGCCATTTTTACAGGAGAAACAGACGGATTGTGGAATTTGGTCTTAATTGGTATTTAAATTACTTAAACTAAAAAAATTACTTGAATTGGTATGAAATGCATAATTTTAGACAAAAAATCGACAAGCAGGTATAGCGAGGGGATGATTCACGAAATCATTCGCTCATACGATCTTTCAGTCTCTCGTTAATCTACCTGTCATTGAGGACAACATTTTGAATGGACTAAGCGTCATTAAAATGACACCATTCTCAACGAATTCTCCTGTTTCAATTAAAACTCTGTCTACTAAACTATCTAAATTCGTTAGAATTCGGATAGTTAGACGTAAGCTTTCCGTTTGCATATTTTTTAAATAATGTGATGCAATTATTGTAACGACTTTGCACTCTATGTTTTAGTGCAGACCTCGTTGCGCGTGTTTGCATTGATTATGGGCAATTAAATTAATGATAATGTAGTGTGTACGACTTTTATTGTAACGACTTTACAATTTATTGCATAATAAAGACCTCGTTGTGCGAAGGAAGTTTTGGTTCTTGATTTTCTATGGGAGGAGGCTTCAATTTGTTTGTTTTTATAGGAGAACAATTTTCTCAATTAATATAAATCATTTGAAAATACGCAATCATCTCTCACTTCAGTGAATCCACAATACTTCGATTTTCTTGTTATTAAATCTAAATGCAAATTGTGTTATAATCCAATACAACTCTCAAATGCTTAAGGTTATTTTTAATGTCCTGCCAGTATTGGAGCCAATCTATTTTGTTGGATACAATCTACTGATCAAGACAGAGTAAGTGCAAATTGAACGGATTTCTCTTGGATGATTAATATCATTGAGATAAGTTTAAGTTAATATAAGATAAGTTAAGTTTAAGATTTGTTCACCTACTGCTAAATTGCAGAAGGCTGGTTCCCTCCTCAGAATGCGACACAAGCCACCCAGGACTCTTTCGGTTCTAGTTCTGTCCCTATACTCCCCCTCTGTTGACAGAAGTCGGGTGGGACTGACTTTATAACTGACTCACCATCTTACCAAGATTTGGCTAATTATTTTGAACATGAATTTTACTTGCAAAATAAATTTCTCGCATCAAGTTGGTAGTTGGACGTATACTTTAAATAATGTACAATACAAACAATAGCGTAGCCTCGGAATGGATGGAAACTTCGGTTGACGAAAGACATGCATCAGAATAAGTTTCAGGTGATACATGGAGACTGGGTGTTTGGAATGCTAGAGGTGTAAATGATTTTGAGGAAACAAAATTGCGGGAAATAATGCACGTAAGAGAGCTGGATATATAATGTGTGCCGGAAGCAAAGAAAAAGGGATGCGACAGGAGAGTGATAGGAAATAGAGAGTTTACAAACAGGCTCGAATTATGGTCAGGAGTAGATAGTGTATCACCTGGTAGCCAAGGAGTCTGTTTGATTACAATCATCTCAATCATTCATAATTATGAATGACAGAACACATCAACATGTCAAAGAGCATAAATTTGTATCTCACAGGTTTTTGTGTGTGAAAATAAAAATGGGAATCAAAAGATAATTTATCATAGCGTGCTACGCTTCATTTGATGGTGAAAGGAGTGAAGTAAAAGACGCCTTGTGGGAGACTTTAAATGAAACTGAAGGTACTTGCAATTCTGGGAAAAGAATCATGACAATAGGAGATATGAATGGATGGATTGGAGTCCACTGAGAGGAAACGGCTAGGGTGCTGGGTCATTTTGGAGATCCGAAACAGAATAATAACGATGACACATTGGTTAGCTTATGCTTAGAAACGGGCTTGTTTATTACCAATACTTGGTTTAGGCATAAAATGATTCACCTGTATACATGGTGCAGAGGTGAAAGCCACAGTATGGTTGACATTGTTGTTGCGGATACGATTCTGAGAGAGCTAGTAAAAGATACATGGGATATGAGAGATTCTGAATGTGGAACGGATCATTGCCTCTTAGTTTTAAAAATGTACTTAGGTCAAGGATGGAGAAGAATGAGAACTAAAAAGACGGAACAGACGGAAATCAAGATAGGTAAATTACAGAAACCAGAAATGCGAATAGATTTCCAAAATGAGATAAACGAACGCATAAATATGGCAATGTGGGAGACTTTAACACGCAATAAAGTTATAGAGGGCGCATGGACTATGCTCCAGGAAATCATTATTGGGAGTGCGACTGAATTTATGGTACTGCGGTTGTGGGAAGAATAACTGGTGTTGCTTGGCGGGATGATATCCGTAGCCGTGAACAAAAACAAACAGGCGTGTTTGAAAAAAACTTGAACATCACAGGCCTTAGCGATGACGAGATAATTAAACTAAAAAATTATTACAGGACAAAAGTAGAAAAGTAAAAATACAAGTTAAAGAAATTAAGGACAAGATCAAAGCGGAAGAACAAAAGAAAATGCAAATCGTATAATAATATATTTACCAATAGAATGAAGGAAATCGGATAAACCGAAGAATAGAGTGCCAGCGGCGATCTTCATTTTTTATTGTCTATTGTCCACATACCACGTAGGTGATTTTTATTTTTGAATCCTTGTTAGATCCCCCACCAAAAAAAAAAACTGTCTACGTGGAATATTTGGCGACTCCTAGTCCCTATTTCTATTTGGTCATATACCCATGATGTCGCAGTTCAAAAAAAGATTTCAGCAAAACCGATATTTATTGGTCCAAGATTATCTCTGCTAAGGTTTGTATTACTGTACATATTTGTAAGATGGAATATTGTGGGGTAGATTATCAAGTTTTACAAAAAAGGATTTCAAACAAGTAACGATAATTCTTTTTTTTTCCATTTTGAAACAGGAACTTGTCTTGGTGGATAAGAACGTTGCCAGAAAAAGAGATTGGGGGGTTGTATCTGGATTCATCTAAACTCTCTGGATTATCTGAATTTCTTGAATTCATGGAATTTCCAGAATACTGAGAACTCCATAAGTTTCAAGGACTTTAAAAATGCAAAGGATACAGAAGAATTGATGGAATTCAAGAAATTCTATGAATTCAGAGAATTTGGGAGATTTGAAGGAATTCAGGGTACTTAGAGAATTCATTAAATTCAGAGAAATCCGAATATACTAGGATATCAAGGAATTGAGAGAGTACAAGGAATTCAGATTATTCAAGGACTTCTGGAAATTCGTAGAAATCAAGGATTTCGGAGAATTCTATTCAATTTATTTCTCTGACCATAAAACTCTTAATTTTGAAAAAAAAAATTAAATTTTTTTATTTAATTCATGAAAGCCATGAATTTTTTATTTTAAAAGCTATGCATTTGACATTGTACCATTTGTAAGCAATTCAAATACAAAAATTTTCAATTTAAACGCTTTGAATTTGAAAATGATCAATTTTTAATTTGCAAAATTGATTAATTTCTAGAAATTAGGTATCGTTTGATATTAGGTAATATTAAATAATAATAAAATAATATTAAATAATAATATAGTTTAATATCGAGGTCAAAATGAATTATTCAAGTAGCCATTGGTTTTAATTATTTTTCAACTAGAACATATAATAATTGTCAAACAATACCTTTTGGAAAGATTTAAAAATGTAACCAAATAATTTTCAATGTTTCGATATACGTTTCCGATTCAAGATTGTTTGATATTAAACGATTCCAGTTTGAAATAATTTTGATGTTGAAAGTTGCGAGCTGAAAGCTGACCAGCTGGATCAAAAAAATTGTAATTAACAATTTTTAAGGATTTAAAAAGAGGAGAGTGTTTTTGAACATATTAAAATATTATTTATTACTATATAATCTCATACATGTCACAGTCCTGAAGAGGTCATGATACGATGGTGAAATGCATTAACATTTTCATAAGTAAAGACTTATTTATTTTATCACCATCATTTGCAGGACCAAAGGCAAAACCCGTAGCAACATACTTTATTTCAAGAACATTTGAAGCCTTTATAGATAAGACATTTTAAATTTGTAGTATTCAGTTTATTGAATAATTTTAAATTTATTAAATTCAATTTATTCAGAAAAAAAGGATCTCTCTCCTT